>JAGPOW010003447.1:28064855-28089575 GCA_030014935.1 Caiman crocodilus | reverse complement strand
AAAAAACAATGGCCCGAAGCAAAGCAGGGCAACCTAGGATAATTGCTGGGTTTTGCTGCATATGCCTATTATTATCTTGCCCAGCCATTTAAGATGGAGCCACTGATGCAGAGTGGAAGTAAACGCTTCAAACTACTTTCTCTGCAGCCACTGTCACGTGATAAAGTTGTCATAAACCATGGTGCTGCACGCCCATCACTTTCTGGAAGACTTGGTATCGGGATATCTCCAGAAGCCGCTAAAGAGCCCAAAACATGGCATCCCTTCAGAGATATGTTTTCATGACTTCTTTACTCTCCCAAGTCACCTTTTCTTACATGTTGACTTTCAGCTCTTGCAAGTTTGGAGGTTTTTTGTTTCAATTTAGGAGATTAGGTTAGCAGCCTCTTTCTTCAAATTGGATCCAGTAAGAAAGTTGGTCACCCAGTAGCATGGTTTTATTGTTCTTTATCATCTGGGGTGAAAGGTGTAGCTTGAAGAGTAGACGGAAGCAGTATTTCAGTGTCTGTGTGTTTATGGCAACTGTAATATCAGCGCTTTGCCTTGTGCCGTGCGGTGCTGTGGTTTCCGTGGATCCGACTCTACGTGCAGACAGGTGTGGGGACCATCCTCATCAGAGCTATAAGAACATGCAAGCTTCAAGGGAAACCTTCAAAGCATCCACAACTTGTGCTGTGTCCAGCAAGGATCAGTTCTCATTTTATTCATGTTCTTACAAACACTTGTAGCTCCAGTGTCAGCCTTCAAATGTACCAACCAAACCAGGGCTTGGCAGGATCAGAAGCACTACAGACAATACTGATAGGATGAGGTAGGGAGCTGCTGGGTGCTGACCTCTTCCTTTAGGCCCAAACTAAATGGGAGATGACTCCTTTTTAAAACTTGGCTCCTTGGACTCAGTTCCCAAGCAGCTATTTTGCTTGGCTACTTTTGCATGAGCATCTCATTACCCAGCTGGCATGCGTAGAAGCAAAACTGAGTCTCTGCGTGCCCAGGTAGGAAATAGTGCACGTGCAAAACTCATGGGCCTGTGAAACGGCTCATGCAGTTGTAGGAGTCACGTTGAGGTGTTGAAGTGAATCTGCCCCGCAGCAAGCTCCAAGCTTTGCATGTGCGTGCATGGCTAGAGGGAGGTTTGGAGCAGAGCATTGTAGGAAAAGAAGAAAACCCTAGTGGGTTATAGAATAAAATCAGCATCACCTCACTTAGTAACTTAGGAAGTAATTAAGAGCAGTTTTATAGGTAGAAGTCCCCGCTGTGCGATACACTAGTAAAACAGCGTTGGAGTCTTCGCACTGAGGTGTGCAAGGATGCTTGTCGCAGGTGGCCAGACACCGCATGGCACGTTAATACCTGCTGAACGTGCTGCTTGGAAGTGCTCATCCTCATTTCCTCCCCTAGTTAAAAAGTAAGCCAGACATTTGCATAGGCTACGTGCTTATTATCCAAAGCCTGATCCTCTTCTAACATGCGCTGCTATCACCTTCACTTCAGTGGGGCAAGGTCTGATTTACATGAACATAAACCACAGGATCAGCAGGCCCTCTAAACATGTTGGCCAAGATCTGCAGCACAGGCGGGTGATATTGGGCGCTCGTCCAGACACACCTCATAAGGAACCGATTGCCACGGAGTAGGTGCTCAGCACGTACTGCAACTCAGGCCCCCGTGCAACCTCGCGGGTTGGGCACCCTGACCCGGAGGCATCTGAAGCCACCCGGCAGTCGTGAAAGCTTCAGCAGCAGTGGGCAAGCAACATGCTGATGAGCACTGCTGATATATGCCCGCGGTGTATAACACAGAGAGCAATGGCCTCGACCCTCCCCATTAGGTCATCGCTCCCTAAAAATAGAGAGCTGAGGCCGACATTCGGTTCACCAGCTCTGGGTGCTCCAGAATTAGTTTTATGTTCTCAGGACGAGGCCATAATTGTAACATGCCAGCTCAAAGTCTTCATAATAGTCATGCAAAACCTTACATGCTCCCATTGCTATGTAAACAGCAGTGAATTAAAATGATTTTTCCTCGTACTGTTTAAATTCTGCAATGTTTTTCTAAACGGCCGAGCTACAAAGAGAGTGAGAGTCTGCAATGACTGTCTGGAGAAGGGCCATATCTGAAGTGAGCACTTTCTACTTCACTCTCTAGATGGTCACAACCGTGGCTTCAGAGGCTTGGAACGTGCACGGTGTTAGGTTAGCAAAGATCTGCTTTGACCTTCAGTTTGCGTCTGAGACATAAACAGCTTTCACTTAAATTGGGTTTAATTTAACTGGGTTTATAGCCGCCCAGCTGATTTTCACATTTATCAGAAGGGCTTTATATTTAGCCAGGCAGCGCAGTGGAGCAAATCAAAACAAGGACTCCTGTCCTTACACTTGCTCTGCCCCTGACCTGCGGTGTAACCTCAAGCAAGGCCCACGTCCATGCCTGTGCCTTCACAATGGATCTAGCTCACTTTTTTCATAGAACAAACCTGGAACCAGCGTGTGCATCCTGGGCTTTGAAGTTGCAAAGCGCTATATGAATGCTAGGTATGGTTTCGCTGCCAAGTAAAATTCATAAGTATAAGCTGACAGAAAAGGGGTCTCATTGTCCTCTTCTGCCTGGCTTTACAATGGCATGCCCCCACTGACTTGTCTCAAGCTAGTTTGGATTTACCCCAATCCAAATGGGGTTTCATACACTGACATTTGATAAACATCTGAAGACCGCTCTGCTGAGCATATCCTATTGTTCGATCACTGACTGAGTTTCCTCAGGTCAAAACTGGCTGAAAAAGTCTTGCTGGGTGCTAGGGTGAGAAATGGGCCCACACTTTGGATCTCAGATCTGAACATCAGAGTCAGGACTTTGTTTGGGGGCTCGTTCTAATAAAGAAAACCAAGAATTGCTGAAACCTAGGCAACACTTTGCTAGTCAGGGAAGGGTTTCACATGACCAAAGCCATCCTTTGCAGATCTGATCCCATACTCTTAAGTCATGGGTGGGCAAAGTGTGGCCTGCACAAAGCCAGGGGTGGGCACAAAGCCCCCTTGGCTTAGCTTCTCATGAGGGCGCATGCATTGGGTGATGGCTTCTATTTTTCCAGCTATCACTATGCAGAAGGTCATTTGATTGCATTTTGCACCAGGCCTGAATGAAGAGTGCTGAACACACTCACTGCCTTTACCCACAGCTGCAATCGGTCTGCAGATCAAAGACATACTTCAAAGCAGCTGTTAACACCTTCCAGAACAATAATACAATGAGAGAGTAGCAGGGATGCAATTTTGCCACCCTCCCCATACAATGCTTGCCTTTTCCTCTTCTGTCCTTGGGCCCAGTCCTACCACCCTTCCTCACGTGACTAGGTTTGCAGTACCTGGCCCAGCAGCCCTGCAGCATGGGTTGCTGCTCTGCTCCATGCCTATCACGTGGTTCAGCAGGGCGTGCATTGGAGATGACTTTTTAATAGCTGCGCGTTGTGGAGTGACCCGATGGCGTGTGGAAGGAGCTGCGCGCCTGGCGGTGAGGCTGACGAGGCACCGCGTTCTCCTCGCTCATCACAGGACTGATCGTACGGCCACAGCTGGGGCCTCCGAGCAGCTGCACTGTAAAAAAAATGATTCCAAACAGCACAAAATGGAGAAACTGGGCACAATCCAGCTACTCTTTGGAGCTGGTCTCCTCCCTTTCCAGTCTGACCTTCCTAGAGCAGTGTATTCAAAGTTTGGCCTTTTCCCCCCGCTGGTAACAGCTTTCCCCAGGGTCCTTCACAGTGCCAGACATAAGTAGAAGGAACAAGAATGAAAAATGCCGGAGGAGGAAATGTGCTCCTGGGACCTCTCTGGAGGTGTGGATCAAAGTCTGGGTGAAAGCTTGGACTGGTCTCCTTTTAGCTGACCTAGATGGCTCGAAGGCCTCCAGAGGCTGAAAACCAGGGACCTTAGAGCCCAGATCCTGACTCTATCTGTGCCCGTGCAAAACTGTATGTGGAATGAAGCTGTCTGAAGTGTTAGTCAGGCAGGGAGATGCCAAAAGGAGCCCACGGCCAGGTCCACCAAAGACATACAGCCAGGGTGAAGTCTAGACCAGCGGGTCTCATCCTTACCTGGCACACCCTTGCAGAGTGCAAAAACACCTCCCTCCCTCGAGACCGGACTGAGGCCTTGGCACAAGTGCACGGGCAGAAACACTCCAGAAGTGTCTCTGGCTTCCCTGTCGGTCGGCGCGGGGAAGCGGTGTGAAGGTCTGGAGACGGCGGCCATCGGGGCTGGCGAGAGAGGAGGCAACGTCCCCGGTGGAGGGAGCGGGCTGTGCCTGGGGAGCTTGATTGCAGGAGATTGCCGTGGGAATTTGTACGAGGGATGGGCGGGAAGCTGAACTAGGGTATGGGTTTGGTCAACTTTGTTTTCAAAGCACACGATCCCTTTTTCTTTTTCATACCATTTGGTCTCCCTCGTAATGAACCCTCCTGGTTTTCTGGGACTTTACTGAAGTGCCTGTGGTACATCATGATTTCTGGGCACATATCACAGTCTGCGCGGTCACCGTGGCAGTGAAGAAAACCAGGGTTACAGGCAGCGCGATGCATCACAACCAGGACCACTCCAAAGCCCGTTAAAATCTCTGAGAGTCTTCCCCTAATACCAAGGTGGCTGGATCAGGTCTTTCTGTACCCACATGCCCCTGTTTCACTGGCACGTGCACCTTGTATCTCTTATCTAGGGATGCAGCTTAATTCAAGACAGACAAACCTCCTTGAGCTCCAGGGGATTATAAATGGTTTAAAAAAAACAACCTCCTAGGGACCATACAAAGTTTGACTCTACATTCAAACTGAAAACAAAGAGGAGATGAGCACTTTGAATAAAATCTCAACCATTGACATTTTTCATCTCACTTAATGGTCTATCCAGGGTGAGCAGCACAACAATGGAAATTCAGCTTTTAATGAAAAGGAACTTAAATAATTCTGTTTCAGACACCAAGATATGCATCTGCAGGCTGGCTGAGAAAATGACCATAATATTTATGGAAGTGTGAACAGCAGGAGCATGCTGAAAGTACGTTTGATAATAGTCTTCCTCCATTTGCTCGGCTACCTTACTGAAATGCAGCCCCTATATATTAAACTGCCAGAGAAAAGCAGGTTTTGATCTAGTCTCTCTATCAAAATGGTCACCTAATGCGCTCTAGAGCCACATATGTTTCCAGCATGTTGTACAAGTTTTAGGAGGCATCCCTCATAAAATATGAAATTATTACAAATGAAAACACGAAATACAAATTGAGTAGTAACTTGTGTCATTGGTTTTTTTCCTAGTCCTTTTATGAGGAGCTTCTGATCTCAACACTGGGCCATACCCAGGCCTTTAAAGTTGACTGATTTTGAAGATCGAATCCAGAATAAAAACCAGAGCAGTGAGGCTGGGTCTGTGCTACAGCATCTCTGCCACTTTATCAAATCTTGTCTAAATAATATTCTGAGGCAATTGCAAGAGCATTTTCAGCGTTACAAGGATGCCTGACACCACAAGGCCAATAGATACAGTACAACCCGCATATGCAGCCCGGGTTAAGCAGGCCAGCATCTAGACTGGGACACCAGAGATTTTGGGGAAGAGCAGCGAGAAGGAGCGCTCTGGTTATATTGCACTGAAGAAGCAGAGGCGAACCGTCCAGCCAGGGAGAGATCGTTATTAAAAAAAAAAATCATTCTTCCATCTCTGTGAGAAAGTGTCAGTAATTTTTCTTTATGGGAACAGTTTTTCACACAGCCCTAAAGCCTAGAATTAGATACCGTACGCGTCTGGTTCTAATTTATTTTACTACCGAAAGCCATGGAGCCATCCAGAATAGCCGCTCGGTATTACTAAGGACATTTTTCAAGTGGTTCTTCCAGTAACGTTATACACCTATTGACTACATATAATCATAAAGTGCTTCACAGCTATAATATAAAAATTATACATGATTCGCAAAACTCAGCACCAAACATTAGATCTTTTTGGGGAGAGTCAATCCACAAAACTGTCTCCAAATACTTCGACAGCCGAAGAATTTTCCAGTCACCAGTGCTGGGGGTGTTTTTTTGCTGCTTCTCAAGCAGTTTGGCCAAGAGCAAATACAATGTTGGCATCATATCTGATGCCGCTTCTACGCTCTAGAGAGCATATCCTGCCTATTCCCTGAAATAAGAGAACAAGGAGCAGAGACATAGGAAGGTACAGTGCCCCACAAAGGTGCATTTAGCAAATCAGCCATATTAGATTTCCTAGTCAAAAGTATTCACCTCCATTCAGATCTCTGCTGGGGAATACAACGTAAGCGGAATAAAATCGACATTAGCCAATGTCCCGTGCAACGAGGTTGTAGCCCCTCTGAAACCAATGGCTTATGTCACTGATTAAGGCTCCGAATTTTTGCACAAAGATATTTGGTGTCCCTGAAGCTGTTCAGCTAACTGCATGTGCAGTGCCCAAAAAATTGGTGAGTGCATAAATCTAACTATGGACTCAAGGCCCTGGGCTGTGGGCAGTACAAGGGAGGGCGATATAGCTAGCTCCAGGATCACAGTCCTTTGCAGTGGATCTGTGTGCAGCAGTTGGGGCACAAACAGTACAAGTTCGAAACGCTTAAGCCCATTCCTAGCTCGCTCAGACTGACTGAGCAGCCCTGCAATGATTAGAAATTAGCTGATGTTGATTACCTGCTTCCATGTGATTTGCTTAATCTTCCGCCTGTGCGATCCAGTGGCTGAAATGCCCGATGGATGCCGAAGTCCCCACCATTGCCAGCATCACAAAGGTGGGAGACCTCGAGAGAAACAGAAAACAGAAAAACCCAGTTTCCCCAATCCATTAGCTTGCCTGCTGCTAGCAACTATGAAGTTACCAGACTGAAAGTGAATTTGTTCCGAGTTATTTTAATCAAAGCTTTTTTTTTTTCCCAATAGTGACAAGTCACATTTGCTGCACTACCCCAGTCAGCTTTCCTTCCGGTTCTCAGGAGGGGCCTCAGATGTTTCTTTCATGTCTACCAACATGGTGTTCAACATGTTAGCGAGTTCGTAATACAGTCCTTGCAGCCTACAACGGGAAGGAGACAGCATAGCGTAAATACCCCGCTACCACACCGGTATGCCCAACACAACGAAAGACGTGTACGCAGAGCTCCAGCCTCCCCAAGCTATCTCACTGCTCATTTAACAACACAAAGAGTGACGAACGTCAGCTATCTGGTATGAGACTGGGTCCCCCTTCTGTGCAGACTTTGCTTTAAGTCATTTGTAGTATTTTTCCCTAAAAAACAAAAATGACCAGGCTCAATGGACTGGCTCAACACGCTTTTCCATGTACAAGCCACGGTGCTGGAACAGATCCATTCACCCAGCAACGTTCTTAGCACGTGACCTGTCGGTGCCCAGGAAGACGAATAATAGGACAGGTCTAGAGAAACCAGACCAGGTCCTTTGGGGGAACTGCCCACAAACTGATTTTCAAAACAATACTAGTAGGACAACGGTCACCGGATCCCCCCACTTCTGCAGGGCTCCTCCGGTGGTATGTAGAATCGGAGTTGTTGGGTGCTTAGAAAGGGCATGAACCCTTTTGGGTGTCACTCTCACAGACTGGGTGAAAACATTGCAGGAGTCCTGATCCAGAGTCCTTTAAACAGAGCAAGGACCAAGCCCGGATCAGATGCCAGCTCTGCATTATGGTTAAGTAGACTCAGCAGGCTCAGTTCCCTTGGGATTCGCTTTGGCATCAGGAGGGGTCATGTTCCCCTCGGACAGGGTTGTAAATGGCCACCATCAGGGATGCTGCTCGGGTTGAGCCACTGCTCCAGGCCACCGTGGCCATTTCTCATGCTGCTGAGTTCCAGATTTGTCCCCCCCAAAAAAACCCCCAAACACCTCAAAGTGGCATTCAGCTGAAGCTTGGCAGCTTTGCCTGATCCGGGGCTGAAAGAAATAGAACCACTCGTAATTTTTTTTCTCAAGAGCATAAATCCAAGAAGGCCTATAGACTCCAAATGGAGCCCACATTTAGAGAACAACTGGGAAATATCTATTTCAGCAGGAGTTGTTATATGTTCCTGGGGGTGAGGGATGTCCCAGCAATTGGGCCCTGGTCCTGGACTAGGGAGAGCGGGGTGCAATGCCCTTCCCTACTTCAAACACCTGAGGTGGCCTCACAAGTCATTTAGCCACTCAGCTAAACCAACCCACTCCCTCCCCTATCTGTGAAATGGGGATAATAGCATTTCCTTACCTCACAGGGCTGGTGTGAGGATAAGTGCTACAGCCAGGTAGAGAATGGAAAGTCCATTTCAGGAAGATTTGATTTCATTCCAGTTTGGCAACAACACTTCGGAAATTTCCCATATTCGAGCAATGGAATAACTGTTCTTCATCCAGCGATATGGGGAGCCTGGTTCTGGGACAGTTTGCCAGATAGCCTAGCTGTTCCAGGTCCAAAGCAATCCAGCTGCTTAGCATCCCAGAGCCAGAGACCCAAGGAAGCTGCGCACTTTGGCAGCTGCAAAGCTGGGAGCCTGGAAGCCCAAGCTTCCCATCAGATTCCCGTTCTATAAACTAATACATAGCTGGGGTAAAATCCTGTATTGCTATGAGACGGTTCAACCCAACTGTAAGTTAGCATTTCCTGTTGAATTTCACAGGCTAGTTGATCTAGCCCCGTGGTTCTCAACTTTTTGAGACTCAAGGTATCCCTCAGAAAGTGCCATCCCTTAGCTTTCAGTCATTTTTTGACTACAGAACAATCACAGAGCAATGCTTCTGCTGCAAAGACTTCAGAAAGGCAGCACGAGAGCACAATGTCTGTGGCACCATGGATTCCTATTCAAGACGTCGGGATTTATCTTCTTAAATATACGTAGGTGTTTGCATACCTTACAGTGTTAATATTGTGCGGCACCCCCTGGCACTCTTGAGAGGACCCCATGACACCCCAGTTGAGAATCACACTTGTGCATCCTAGATGAAAATAGCCTTTCATCAACTCGGTCTGAAATGTATATTTTGAACAAGATCTAACATTGAGCAAATGGCAATCAGATTTGTGTTTCAGTGAGAAGACATCCAAATGCGCAGGGAACCTGAGTTCAGTGGGAAAGGAGAAGAAACACCCGAGCCCAACGCCAATGCCCAGGCTCCTGGAGGGGTCAGGCTGTCCCAGCGTGCTGTCAAAGGACACAATACAAGGAAGGTTTGGCCCATTCGTTAAAAGTTTCAACAATCTGCTATTTGGGTGTTGTACATGTACTATGATATAAAAATGATAAGTTAGTTGACTGCTAAATAGATCAAGATCCTGTGGCAGTAAGAGATGACAAACCAGGCGCCACCGCAGTCAACTTGTCTGGTGGATTTCTCTAGGTTTTAGCATTAGTTCAACTATGGTTTCTCTTTCTCCTCTCTAACAGATGCCAGGTCCTGAATATTCCTATATTCCACTCTTTCCATCCCTTGGAAAATCCATATTACCATAGCTCTCCCAGCCCGGGAGGGGTAGTGTTGGACCTCAATACAACTAGAGGCTTCTACCACCGGAGGCTGCAGTTCCATGCCGTGCACTCCCCCGTATGGTCATCCCTTTGGGGAGAACATGTGCATGTATTTGGCTCTACTGCTCTCTCCTGAGTGGGATGTCAGTGCTTGTCAGATCATTTCACAGTGTGATGGCTGGCTTAGAAAGAGCATGACAGCCTTTGTGCTACTCACAGCTCAGAGAGATTCTCCCTTTAACCCATATAGTTTTGGAGTGTAAGTGCGCTGAATTCTACTTCTTGCGCTCTTAACCAAAGGCCACAACACCTGAATATACGGCTGTTGCTATATGTCTGGACCCAAGCTCAAATCCTCAGCACAGCAAGCGCTGTGCTGGCCTCAGTCGGCGCTCTCTTGTAATAATCTACCACTTGTTTGCATGGGATGGAGAAGCACTCTCATCTAGGGACCTTTCAACCCAGAGAACAAGAAACCTTCAAATGTAAGGAAAGAGTCACTGTTTTCATTAAATGTGACGCTTCGCAGTCGTTCCATACCAGGAGCTTCCAAAATCAATGGACATTAATGCTGACCTATCACAGCTTCTCTGTGCTTTAGCCTATAAACCAACTTGCATGAGATCAAGTGCCTTTAATTGTATTCTTGCAGCCCATATTTTGAGACCGGCAGGGTACAACTGATGGGTTGCAGGTGCCCCCAAGGGCTGTCCATCCTTTATATCAAAGAAATAAAACCACCACTGAAGATTTCTACCATTGCAGTCTCTATGTCTGTTTATCACACTTGGACTACCCACCTATATATTGTATCATCCTGAAGATCCAGGGATGTCAAATACAGATCAATAAATGTGATACTGGCACAAAAATCTTCCAAGACCATAGTATCAGAATGCTGTAACGTCTTTTTGAAGTCGTCCACCAATTCACTGAAAGCTTTATACTCACTGATTTTCTAGTGGGAAGAGAGAGCCCAGGAGAAAACATTGTTAGCGTGGAATGGGTTTTTAGTAGTAACTTTCATTCTTCAGCTATCTCAAAGAGCTTTGTAAAAGGTGATGGTTGTGCAGGGACTATGGAGGCAGCTGGAACATTCATTAGGCCTCAGCAATAACTCGCATACAGTCTCCCTCCCTGGACTCCAGTTTTGCAGACCCATCTTTGCACACCCACACGGCCAATTGCTGTGGCAACTGCAAGTTATTTTGTGTGGTTTGGAGGAATGCATGGTTCTGGGAGCACTAACAGAGGGCAAAACTAGAGGAGGGCCTGGAAACTTTTGCTTTATAAAAGAGAATGCTGGCCAGAATGGTAAAGTGGCACTTCATTCAGAAACATCATAGGATATTTCATTAGGATTTGAACGACCACCAGATTCAGACACAAAAGGGACTCCATTCAGGGCTCTTCCTAAGAGACAGTGCCCATAATTGCATAGATATCATCCCAACTAGTAACAGCAGTGGACACTAAATTGTAAATCAGCACCAAAAACAGTACTTCAGTCAACAACTTCCTGGCTCAAAGGCAAGAGCGCTTCAAACTGAGCCACACAGACCTAATTACTTTTAAATCACTGTTGATAAAGCGGAAGGGATGACAGAGAAAGGAGGAGCATTATTCCAAACCTTCAGAGAGTGTTGATCAAGGTCCTCAAAGAGACCTTGACAAATTGGAGGATTGGATCAAAAGAAAACTCAGGAAGTTCAGTAAAGTCAAGTGCAAAGTCCTGCACTTAGGCCAGAAGAATCCCATGCACCGGTGCAGGCTGGGGACCGACCGGCTGGGCAGCAGCTCTGCAGAAAAGGACCTGGGGGTTACGGTGGACAAACAGCTGAGTGTGAGCCAACTGCATGTCCTTGTTGAGAAGAAAGCTAACAGCATACTGGGCTGCTTTAGTAAGAGGGTTGCTAGCAGATTGAGGGAAGTGATTCTTCCCCTCTATTCAGCAGTGGTGTGGCCACATCTGCAGTAGTATGTCCAGTTTTGGGTCTCCCACTACAGAAAGGATGTGGGCAACTTGGGGAGAGTCCAGTACAAGGCAACAAAAATGGTTCAGGGGCTGGGGCGCATAACTTATTAGGAGAGGCTGAGGGAAATGGGCTTATTTAGTCTGAGGAGGGGTTTAATAGCAGCCTTAACTGCAAAGTGGTTATAAGCAGGATGGAGGTAGAGTATTCTCAGCGGTGGCGGATGACAGAACAAGGAGCAAAGGTTTCAAGTTTCAGCAAGGGAGGTTTAGGTTACGTATTAGGAAAAAAAGTCCCATGACAAGCGTAGTAAAGCACTGGAACAAGTCACTCAGAGAGGTGGTGGAAGCTCCATCCTTGGAGGTTTTTAAGACCCTGGTAGACAAAGTGTTGGCTGGGATGATGTAGTTGGGACTGGTCCTGCTTTGAGCAGGGGGTTGGACTAGATGGGACCACCTGAGACCCCTTCCTATCCTCATTTTCTATGATTCTATGAAACATTTATATTTAAGTGGTATTGATTGCATTACATTTCAAATGAGCTTCATAGGAGTCTATTATGAAAAACTGTCAGGTTAAAAAAACTCTAAATCAATGAAATAGAATTCAAGTCTATCACATCATCGTTAGACATTGCTCAGAGACTGAATATTCAATTTGGAAAAGGGCAGCAATCTGCTTAAGGAACTGGAAGAAAGCAGATCTCAAGTCAGTCATTTTTGGAAGGTGCCCCTGACTACTTTAATAGATTTTGAAATACTTCCCATGGAAGTTAACAGCAAATTAAAAGACATAAATGGTTACTGCAGAATATATGTGCTGCACTGAGATGCCTCTGTAATACAATGCTGAGTTACATTTAAGAATACAGGAATGCAGACTTTTTACAAAAACCAAAAAAGAGAAATAGAAATCTTTTAGGGAAAGTGTTGTTATTATTTATAAGTTGTCTACTTTTAAACTGGTGTTTGAAATACAAGATGCAAACTGGACTATGCATCATAAACATGCACATGCAGACATCATTAATTAGAATCATTCCTATATATAAAATGAAAGAATAGCTCTAATTAAACAGTGGTCCCCAACAAGAATAGACAAAAATACCGAGTAAATAACACCCTGCCAGTGACATCATCCTTTACATTCCTTGTCAACTCCCACTTTAACGTATTCATTTCCGATGGCCACAGGCAACTTTCGAAGGTCTCCGAGGCAACTTGGGGACCTCTGCTATAAGCAGTGACGATAAGGAACCTTAGCTTGGATTACTTCAAAAGGGGAAAAAGCTTGAGATTAGTCTGTATAATTAAAAGAAACATAGCATGCTATGATGTAAGTGATTGCAAAGGAAGCTACACCTTGCGTATGTTCGAAATACTCATGATAACAGGCAAGCTTCTAGAAATGGCATTTTGTGCATCTACCTGCTGGTGCATTAACTTGCTCACTTCTTCTTGTTGTCTCTTTAATAGGGCCTGTTTTTTGGCCTGAAGAACACCCTGCGTTTCTGCTTTACGCTCCCACTTGTAATTTTGAGTTGAGTCCTGTAAAATGAAGGCCAAATGGTTTAAGGGTAGAGGAACGCAATGGCACATCTCAAGAGTTTAGTCCAAGACACTTTGTCCTCTATGACCACTTAAATCCAGCCCATATTGGTAGCAACAAAGCTGTTACTTGCGCTGAATTGGACAGACAGAGCCTAGTAAGATTTTCGCTCCGGAGATGGGGCCCATACTTGCAGTCCCACCAGGGAGGCTGTAGGAACAACACACTGGAGCAATGATGTCTAGCTTCGTATCCTGTCTCCAGCAGTGACTCTGTAACAGCAGCTCCAAGCCTCGCCGTGGGCTGGCCCAGAGTCAGTCTACACTGCTACATACAGCTATGACCCAAACCTGCCAACCATCCACACTAAAAGTCCCTTGCTGTCCCCAGAAGCTCTCTTTTGTATCACAGCCCAAGGCTGCCCTTCCTCCAAGCACCCCGCTATGTGCAGCGAGTGTTCACAACTCACCTGCTTGCTGTAGGTCACAAACCCGGGAGTCAGCCAGCACATAACATGTGGCCTTCCTGTCCCCCACTTCTGGTCTCTACTTCTCACAGAGGCAAGTAGTAGGCAGACTGATTCCTTGGAAGGACTCTGCTTGATGAACAACAGCTACGAACTATGAAACTTTGCTCTGTGTCTGGCATTCAGCTGCTGTAAGGTAAAGCGTGGATGGGATGGATGGCCAAGCCTGGATCAGACTAGGGTGACCCTTGTGGCCATCCCAAATAGCAGAGCAGACCCCACTTGAAGGGCTGCATTGTAAAATCTAACACGTGAGTCTTCAGGCAAACCTGCTTTACTCGTCGAAATGGCAGGGGCTGGCAGCTGATTGTACCGAACAGGAGAGTCGTAACAGCTGGGGGAATGCAGAGACCTCCTGGCTGGCTCCGTCTACCCACGCGTGACAGACCAGGGCCAGAAGTGAAAGGTATTGCATACAAGGACAGGACAACCTCCTCACTTCTCCCCTCCTAGGTTTGCTCCCTTCAGCTTTGAGGAAACTTAGCAGGGCTGTGAGGAACATAAACCATTTACATTCAGCAGCCAAAGGGCTTCAGTCTCTAGTAAACTGTCCTATTTTCCAAGGTATAAGACATGTTTTCTTCCTCCTGAAAAAGGAGATCTATAATGACGGTGCATACCAAAATACTGGAAATCACTGCACAGAAATGCAATCAACGATGCCAACGGTCATCAACAACTCGACCCTTTTTTTTTTTTTTTTCCTTTTTCCTTCTTATGCACCCAAAAATAGAGTAAGGATCCAATAGCCATCAAGTCACTTTGGGCAAGCAACTAAAGGCGAGTTTTCAGGTTAAAAGGCCTGCAGCAAGAGGTTTGCTTTAAAGAAAGTAAGACACCTCCAGCTTACCTGGACATTGATAATGACAACACCAATAAACATATTGAAAAACACAAAGAAGCCCAGCAAGATGAAGACTATGGTGAAGGCTCGGCTGGCAGTAAAACCGTGCTCCTCCAAGCTGCTCTGCAAGTCCGTCCAGCCGTCGACCTGCAAATGTATTTAAGCAGATCAAACAGCGAGTTCCAAACCACAGTATTACTCAGAGACTGCAGTAAATCCCTCTCTCTTTTTTTCAACTGAACAGTTTCCTCAGTTGCCGGCAGTTCCCGGCTTAAATCCTTTGCTAAGGAGGCCATTGCTCAGGAGATTTTTCCCCTCTGAATTTTCAATGCCAGGAAAAAAAAAAGGCCCATCAAACTGAATTTTCTCAACTCTCTACAATTAAATAAAACCAGAGAGCAGCTTGCATGGTTTTTAATGCTGGGAATAATCACAGTTTAATTAACTGGCTTCCTAACTGCCCCCTCCCAAAATCAGGGGCAACGGGTAGGACGTTACAGGTGGGCAGAGAAGAGGAAGCCCTGCAGAAATTACCGTGACTAAACTGAAGAGCGTGAAAAGTGCAGATGCAAGGTTGCCCCAATTTCCTCTGTCTCCAGTGTCAGGGTCTCCGTACAAACCGTGGCCCAAAATGGCAAAGATAAACATTACCAGGAACAGCAGAATAAGGACATAGATCACAGTCTTCATAGTCTGGCCTAGAGCTGTTATCAAATTCTGCAAGACAGAAAAACAAGCGTACGCAGTTTAGACTGGAGACAAGCAGGCCCGCGTGAAAGAAAATACTCGCTGAATTCAAGCCGCGGCAGGCAACGGGGCGGCTGGTTCAGCAGGTGGCTCTTCCCGCCGAGCACGTCTGAACCAGCTGCGAGTGCTGCACTCGGGGACGGCCCCGGCTCTGCCAACTGGAAGATGGTAAGCCCAGGTCGTGCGGGGCCACTCAAGATAATGGCAAGTGCAGATCTTCCTCTCAGCTGACAAGACGGTCCTCTCTCCCTGTCAGCAGTTGGGAAGCTTTGTCTAGTGACAAGAGTACAGGGCTACAACTCAGGGTTATCCGTTCTGCTCCCCACTCGACACTGACTGCGTAACAGACTCTGCTTCATTTTCCCCACTATGCATGAAAACAGGGCAGTCGAGATCTGTATTTATCAAAGTTTAAAAGTGGCCCTGGGATGTGAGAAGCTAGAGGAGGGAAGAGCATCGTTCACGATTGTCTCAAGACTATGGATGCTATTGCGTCAATATGACATGACTCTTCTTCCTAAGCTGAAGCTGGTCTTCTAGCTGATGGCAGTACATCTCAAAGTGCATTGACTGTCAGCCTTAACATTGCCATGCTTAATCAAGAGGACTTATCCTGTGAGACAGGATAGATCTGTGAACAGTTGGAAAGATGAGAAATGAAGGAGCTGTGGCTTTGTAAAACCACCAAGTCCACTCCATCCATTTAAAAGGAGCACCTTTAAAACAGGTCATTACTATTCATATCCATTTTAATTACCTTGGGAGCTCACAGCTACAGGATATGGAGCAAGGGATTCTGCTCATAAAGGATAAAGTGCTTCAGAAGATGACCTTTTGTATTAAATGAGCTGGATACAAATTACACAAGCTATCAATCCTTGTGTTTGTCGCAGAGTCTAATCATGAGCTGGAGTCAGGAAGAAATTTCTACCCCCATCACTGTTGGATGGTTGTCTAGACACATCCAATATCGTTTAATAAGAGACAGGATGTGGGATGAGGCACTGTCTTTCTTTTCCACCAAGGTAACTCTGCATTGCATACTGAGAAAAAGCACCATAAAGCATGGGTTCACTAGGAAGGAACTCAAGCCAACCTCAGAGACCAAATGAATCCTTCCAGAGTCCGAAATACAGCATCAATGCATAAGACACCCTTAGGACTTGATGGGAGTACTGGTTTGGGAATAGAGCTTAAGTCGGACCATTGGTAATGGATCTCCGCCAAATTGCAAACATTTCTATTAACTCCAAATTATAGAAGACTGCATACAGCCTTTGCATCAATGTTATATTACTCCAGGGACTGGCTGAAGAATGGGCTGGCTGCCTTCTCCTGATTACAATAAGTGTGCTTATTCCAGAGGGTCTCTTACGCAGCACACCAGTTCAGGGACTATCCATGTATCATTTCCGCTTTGGATAAGATCTCCAACTGTCGACAGCATCTCAAGTTCAAGCTCCAGAAACCACCCAGTTGATCTGTTCCGATGGCGCTTCCTGGTTAAAAGGTTTGTGCAGAGCTTACATAAGACACTTTCCAATCTCTCCTGCTTGCCAAGAAGTTGATCTTGTTAGGGTGGATTAAAGATTCCCCCAGCAATCACGTGAATACTGTAGTTCCCTGCTTTCTAAACTCTCGTCTACTCTAGGAAACACACCCACGTCAGGAACCTTGGCCAATTGCTCCAGGTGTTCCCATTAGCCACTAAGCCTCATCTCCACCTTATCTGAGTTGAGTTGCAGGCAGCCTCCATCGAGGTCAGATGCTGGAGTTTCTACTACCTTCCTCACCCCACAGTAGGACAGTGTCCACTCTTGCCATTTTACCCTAATATTTCCAACTGTGGCAGCTCCGCAGACCCTGCCCATGCAAACACTGGGCTTCTTCCCTTGCATGTCTGTGACTCATTGCTCTCTAGTGGGTGGAGCATCCCCCCTCTTAAATGCATCGGTCGTGTAACATCCAGGTGCGACACTACCTAGCAGCTGTGAGCCCTTCACTACAAGCATGAAAGCTTCATAGAGCTGATGAGAGCAAAAATAAATGACATTTCAGAGACAGGTACGGTGCTTTTAAAGCAACCACACCAGTGACCTTCACCTTTGGACTATGCAATCTTATCATCCACCTTTTATTCTGCAGACCATGCCTAGGACTGGACATGGAGAACAAAAGCCATTTATGCAAAAACCACATGACATTTTTGCCAAGTTATGTAATAGTCCTCAGCAAATGTGGGTCATGCACATGCTCATAAAGGCAAACAACCACCCAGAGCTGAAGGCAACAGGAGAGCTATAAAATGCTCAGAGTCACTGCAGCCCAGCAAGTGCCCTTTGTATAGTAGCATCAAATCATTTTGAGTTTCCACGGCACATCTTGACGTTCCTGTACACTTTCAGAAAGCTAGAGCAGGTCCTATGTGCTTCTATTAAGAAGGAGCTTTGTGGCTTACGGTCTTCATAGGCTGTAAACTATGTCGAAATTAATCCCAAATACATTTTAAAAAAAAAGCAGAAAAGTTGATTTTTCGAACAACCTGGCATTTTTAACGTTTATTTTCAAATTGAAATAAAGATGAATGGAGCCTACACTAAAGCTAGGATCCCAGCTAACAGAACTTCTCTGTATGGAATACAACAAGGAAATTATTTCCTCAAGGTGGAAATTTATTGCACCAAGGTGGAAGGCAAGAGTGTTTTAAAGAGTTTTTTAATTAATAAAGGGAAGCGTGCCAAGAATGTGTTGCATGCTTGAGCTTTCAGTGTTAAATACAGCTAACCTGTTAAGGGCTAATTGAGACTTCAATTAATAAATTATAATACATGTCCAGGTATAAACAAACCCCTGCACCTTTGTGAAGCTCCGCTGGGCAGCTTGCAGCCTGGTTTCCAAAGGTGAGTTTTATCAAAGAGTTGCTTTTGCTACGCACGCGAGACCGGCGGAGCTGGCCCAGAGCGACTGTCCACTAAAACTCATGTTCTGTCCCCACTATGCAGCGCTGGTACCAAGTGCTTCAGAGGAGGATGAAAGAAAAATCCCAAAAGATGACTGCAGGCTAACCGCTTCACGTAAGACATTTCTGACTGCTTTGGAATAAGACTGGTCAATCTATGCTCAGGAACATGAGAATGTATAGCCCTCGTCCATCTCCAGCCTATCCGATGTATCTCTGGATCTCAATATCTAAGACTAACCCTATCCGAAGTCACCTAAATCTTTTTGGCACAAAGCCGCATAACCATTTGACACGGTCAGATTTTCTCCTCCTGAAGCTGCAGAGGTGGCTAGTGGGATTGTCCAAGCTCCTTGGGGAAAATAATCTATTGGTTCAGTGTGGTTTTAAAAATCCTTTTATCATAGATAAGTGACAGCCCATATTGTTGTGTGCCCCTACTTTATTAGCATCAGAGAGCATGGACAAAAAAATGTGACTTGACTTGTCTAAACTGTTCATTAATGTATCTACCTCTATTGTATCCCCAGTTCCGGCTACACTGAATAATTAACATATAAAGTCTGGTGATAAGTGAACTTTACGATTGCAACTAGAGGAACGAAGCCTCAGAAGTGAACATTATAAGAGCCTTGTGCCTATAAACATCCCACTTCTGGTAAGCTACCCAACCAATTAATTACATGCAGAAACCCAGGCTGAGCATTCACTGCCCACATTAGTTCCCTGCTTAAAAAATAAACCTCCAGGGTTGTCAGAAGAAAACTAAATCAGAGACGGTGCGTGTGGGAGAAAAACACACGCAGACTAAAATAGTACGTGTGACCTATTTTTTTTATAGCTAGATTTTTTTTCTTTTTTTCCATCCACACCACCGTGGTAAAATGAATGAAGTCAAAGGAAATCTCCCCTGGACACAGGAGAAGCAGAAAGCAAACAATGCTCAGGCTGTGAGGCCTTTTCAAACTCAAAACTCAACCACATTTCTCAAGCCCTCACTATTTTCGGCAACCCCTGAGATCACAACACGCGGCCTCCTGCCACATCTTGCACACTGCAAAGACCCCTGCTATCTCTGTGGCCTGGCACAAATCGTCACCCCTACAGGGGCGACTTATATTAGCAAAAAATACAACGCAACCTGTGATCGCTCAAGGGACTAACAAAACCTGCTTGCTTTACATAGGCAGTTTCCTAATAAATGGAGGGGAGAATCGTGCTCAGTTCCCACGGAGCCATGCTGGGTGGCTTCTTTAGACAGGTGGCTACCGCAGAAGGGTGGTCTGGCCAGGCGTCGCTGCAGTTTCCCTGACCATCCCGATTCATCACTCCGCCCCGCTGCCTCGGCAGAGAATCAAAGGAGCATGTCTTCTCTGGCGGGCAGCATGCAAATGGCAGCCAGGCCCATGCTGTTTTCTTTGGAAACAGCCTCAGTCCAGGAGTTGGAAACTTCTGCCCAGTAATTCGGCGGTACCACAAGCCAGGACATGCAATGGGCATGTCACGGAGGCCTTGCCCGTACACAAAGCAACAACCCAGACGTGGTCCTATGCCTATCATGGTGTGCATGGGCAGTGGTATTCAGATGTGCCGGTTTCCAAGGGGCTGCCCCAGTGCTTGTTTGCCCTCCATGCCCCCAACCACCATCGTAATATGCTACTGGGCGAGGAGCTGCACCTCCTGCAGCAAAACTCCCATCTGCTCAATCCCTGCCTGCAGTAGCCTCCTAGCACAGAGTGGCCTGGCTCCTGGTTTGGTAACAGGTACCAACCAGCAAGGGTGGCCACTCAACTGGTGCTGAACACAGGTGAACAGTGTGAGTAGCCCAAGATGATACCCTGTGCTTATCCGTGTTCAAGGATGGGTCAGAAGCAGGATTAAAAAGGGTAAAGTTTAGAGCATGACAAAACAGAGAGCTGCCGTCCCCTCATCGGATGTGCTTGGTAAGATGATTAAAGTCACCCAAGTGGGACCAAAGGGTTGGAAAACAGAAGCTCACTGGAGAGAAGGAGAAGTACATTGCAGCAGCCTAGACATAAAAACCTGAGCGTTTTCACCATTACCCTCATCCCTCGGCTGTAGTCGATGAGCTTCAGAATCCGGAGCACCTGGAAACCTTTGAGCGTGCTCCAGGTCCAGTAGTATTTGGTGTTATTTTTGTCGATGGTATACGGGAGGTAAGCCAGGAGGAGAATGACAGCATTGAGTACGTTGTAGCCGTTCCTCCAGAAATTCAAGGGGTCCACATAAAACTGGATCAAAACCTCTGTGGTATAGATGGCCACAATGATCACATCTGCCAGCTGAAAAGGAAACAGTACACATTCACAGCATGTCTTTGCTTGGCGTTTGGGAAGGCTGGTCCCTGTATCTCTTGTGTAAGAGTCACGCAAGGTGTGATGCTCTTCTCAGGAGTGTAAATAATATCTGGTCACTTCAGACCAGATCCCCATTAACCTTGCAGACACCTAAGTAAATGTGAGGTGCATCTTCTGGGGCTGTGTTGCACTCAAGGCTGCTCATGAAAAATAAGCCTTACCAACGCATGCCCACTTTGCATGCCTCAAGCCTGGAAACATAGGGTAGGGTCAGCCACCCAACTCTGGGGCTTGCTGTAGGGTCAGCCACCCAACTTCTGCTCTCATCTCACAAGGAATGTCCTGGATCCTCACCCCGCGCTCAATTCTGGGCAGTCTCCTCCTTTGTGGCATAGAAAGCCGGGGTGGCTAAACGTTAGGCATTGCAACACCTAAATGGAGGTACCTACAAAGTAAAGTTGGAACTGGCCCTTAGTCCTTCCTGCCACTGAGCAAATGTGCCATGAGGAGCTGTCCTGTAACATTGGCAGGGCAGGGTGGTGCTTAGAGCCAACCTGGTTCATAAGCAAAAGCCTCTCTGAATCAGTGAGTCCCTAAGGTGCCATCTTGCCCACCTTCTGCCTGACTTCAGACTAATGCTGGTAAGTACCGCTGTGCTTTGTAGCATGGTGACATTCTTTGAGATCTGAAAGCCTGTCATCACGGAAATGGCAGGGGAGCAATAGTCCCTTAATCCCATCCCAAAAGACTTTGTTACACTTTGCCAGAGACCGCCCTAAATCATTCTTTACACCATGTGCCCCACTAGATAATGGTTCCCATGACTAACACTTCCACCTTTCCAGGACAATAAGGAAATGCACATTTGCCACAGTTACCACTGCAACTGGAGCGAGCAGCAAATGCTAAAGCCCAGGAAATATCTCTGTAGCCCTGGTTCTGAAGCCCATGAAGATCTCGCCATTCTCACAAGTGGGGACATGAAATGCAAGAACGTACCCGCCCTTATATTCACCGGTTCCTTACCTCCAAAAACGTATGAGATTGAAACCTAATATTGTAATCAGTCTCCATAGTTATGAACAGCGCATTGATCAAGACGGTGCTAATCATGATGACTCTCAGCATGGGATTCTGCAGCAATTTGGATAAATATGCACAAAATTCTTCATCTTGTCTCCTACCAAAAAAGAGGCAATAAAAGACAATAGAAATGACAATGATTTCTAGGCCCATCAGCGGTGGGGCAGTTCTGCCTTCAGAAGAACAGGACCAGCACCTGGTGGACTCGGCCACCTTTCAATGTCCTGCCGTTGACCGGAATGAGCAAATCCTGCATTCTGAACAGGCCACGGCGAAACTCTGCAGTTTGGGTAAAAATGAGCCCAAATGGTGCACCTGATTCAAACGCTCCTACACAGGGGAAGAGCTACATGTTGCTGCTCAGGCCCACGTCTCGGTCTTTTCATGACAATAGGGGTAACTTTTATGTAATGAAATTGTGCAAGCACTGGTGTCTATACAGCCATTCCCATGTATTTTATCAAGGACTTTCCATAAGCTAGTTTTAAAACATGCAGTTAAAGTAAGAAACCTCTGTTTTTTCAAGGGGTTGGCTCTCACTGAAAGAGTGTCTGAAACTGGGGCTGCCTGAACTGAATACTACATCAGCTGGGACAAGGAAGAAATCAGAGACGAGGAGGCAGAACAGAAGTAGAAGAAAAAGGCCTGGCCACACTTGTTTCACTAACTAACAGAAAGGACTGATGGGAGGGACAGAGAGTTTCAGATAGTTACTGAAGTAACACGTTTTCATGGGTTTCTGCATGAAGAAAGAGTTCTGTACAGATTTCTTTTGTGGAAAGTTGATATATGCTGTTTAAGGGTTTAATGGGCATAGTATGTTTTTGGGTACATAGTTGTTTTTGCGATATGAAAGTTTGGTAAATCAAGGATGCTCGATATGTGAAGCTTTGTAAGTGTGGGTAGGATAAGCATGTGTTTTAAAAACATTTGTAAAAGGTTCCCATCAACATTTCTGGCACCACGGGAGGGTGGTGGAGCTTGCTCCAACCTCTCCCAGTGCCGGCCCGGTATTGCAGACAGTGCTTGCTCACTCCTGCGGGAAAAGCAGCCTGGTTTTCTTAAGGGCCACACAAAAAAAGAAAGAACAAAGTTCCCATCAGTACGTTTGCCCCATATGTGCCATGTACTTTATAGCCATGTTCAGTATTGGCTACATTTAATGAACTTTCTAGTTGGTTTCCATTACTAAGCACATGCTGCTTTTAGCAGCAGTTCCAAGATGGACAAGGTATTTAATGAGGTTTCCATGTATGCAAATTTAAAGTGAGGCGTTCCCCCTCCCCCATGTTGACTGGGGGGGGGAAACCTCATCCTGTATTTTAGTAAATACAGTAGTACATTATTGCAGGTTTGGTTTTGTCTTTAAATTCCAATAAGTTCACTGAGTCCAGTCCAAATCCCATTGAATTCTGTGGAGGGAAACCCATCAACTCCAGCGATCCCTGGATCGGGGCAAGTTTAAGTAGATTAAATAGTTCAATGATGGATATACAACTCAAACCAGATCTGAGTATTTGACTGACTCCAGTCAAACAGGACAAGCCAAATAACTTTCAAAGAGGAATGCCCTCAGAGAAAGAAACCAATATTTTTTATTTTACAGTTTTCCCCATTAGTACTTGCACTGTCCTAAGCGCTGAGTTGAGGAAATCATTGGAAAGACAAATAAGGCAAAAAGCATCCAGTACTGCATTTAAATACATATTCAAATAGGGCAGTCTATCTGGTTAAAATTTTCCAGCGGTCATCATTGGAAGTGACCTAAACAAACAGTATAAAAATCCTCACCCTTCAATTTAAAACAAACATTGACCACATTCATTGCTCCAGTGACATCAGCCTTACCTACAAGATAAATGCGGCTGCCTTAATTAAAACTTAAATCATCCATTACTGATACTGGCACTTACTTAAATAGTGCAAACAGCGAATGTTTCACTTTGACCTCAGATGTGGACTTAAAGGTTTTAACAGGCAACCTGAGGGCGAGTCCCCTCTTATGAAACGATTCTGTAATCTCCATGGTCAGACTTGTAGATTTTGGTTTTCTCAAGTTAAGCCGTCTAGGTGGTCGTCCAGTTTCCTCTTAAGCCACTTCGAGGGCCTGAGACGGAGGAAGTGGAAAGGGAACGCTCGGTCGATTGGAATGGAAAGGATTGCTTTATTGTGACATCACCTCTCTGGAGGACACAGCCAGGTGTGGATGTGGTACCCATAAGCAGCTGAGACAAAGCGCTTGACAAGGAAAAAGCCATTAAGAAAAAAGACATTACAGCTAGGTAGCAATCATCATTTATTATTCACCAAATATACCAAACTGGATTAACATTGCCAGGTGGCCTAGGTACAAAATGTGGCTTTTGTTGAAAGGTATATACAAACCTAAACATTAGTAGAAATGTTTTTCAGCCAGCAAAATGCACTTGTTTGAATTTAAAGAGATTTACCCAAGGGCAAGCTAAGCCGGAGGCATTGCAGTTTTGTGCGAGTCCGGTCTCTTAAGGTCATGTGATTTTTTTAAAGGAAGACTGAAATTTTGGTGTAGTAAAGAAAAAAAAAGTGCATAACCCCATGGGCATAGCAAAAAGTGAGCCCAGTGACCCTGCACGCAGCCTGACATAATCACTCTCCGAGATATAAACTTGTCCAGGCATCTTAATAGGGAGTTAGCTCCACAGACCTGCGGCATGGCGAGACCGAATCGATACCTCCCCCAGCACTGAACTGTTCAACATGAGGCAGGGATTAAAAAGGGCATTGACGGTCCATATACCCAAGCAGAGGTAAGTCGAGCTGAAGGATGTACCCTGGCATGCCTGTTGCCGCCTCCAGGAGCCAGCCCCAAGAGGAGGCCCCCCTTCTTACCTAGGCAATCACCCTGCCCACAACCACATGGATGCTATTGGATAGAGCCATGAGTTGTGATGTGCACAGGCCCCTGAACCATTTTTCTCTATGGCTCCCACATACCATGGAAAACCAGGAGGCAGAAGTGACCAGAAGCACGTGGGCTGTTACCTAATCCGGTTTCACTGACCGAAGCAAGAGGAGAAAGGCAAACCCCCAGCAGAAAGAGAGAAAAGCAGACAGTAACCCTTAATCATGTCGAACAACATGAGCAACGCGGACCAGATACTTTGCTCTTCGTTCTGCTGTCACGTATCATTTTCATCCTGACCACATGCCTTTCAAAGTCACAAGCGCTT
>JAGPOW010003447.1:28048442-28064755 GCA_030014935.1 Caiman crocodilus | reverse complement strand
CCATGAAAGCAGAAGAAAGGCAATTTTACTGCTGGACACCTCCCAGGCCCTCTCTACAAGCCACAGAGCAATGAGTTTTGTCGAAACATTCATTATTGAGAAATGAGGAAAACCTCTTTGTATATGCAAAAAGATGTGTGTGTGTTGCCAGGGGGGGCAGTGTTAGTAGGACAGCAAAGCGCGTACCCAACGTCCAGTACAAGAGTGGCCCAACTGTGAATCCAACTGTGCAATGCTCAAGATGGCCGGGAACTTTCTCCCATCAGCTTCATTTTTCATCATCCTGTCTCTTAAAAAAGCAACCTTCGTCTCCACACACACGAACTGCGCTGGAGGAGAGCGTACTTGCATTTATACGTATTCGAGCTTTAAAGGCAGCGTCTTTATCCCTGCTCCTGGAAGAGGCAAAAAGGGCAGAACTAACCACTAGCAGTCTACTGAGCTCGAGGCAGCTCCCAGCAGATGTCGCGTGCAAATCGCAGGGGGGGCAGCCAGTTTTATGGGTGGAGTGCGACTGCCCCCGCCCCACACACACTTCTGATTGGCCGCAAGGACCATCTGTCACATGGCCCCATGCCTTACCACCAATTGATGAGGAGGAGGAAGGGCCATAAGATGGACAGCCGTTACAGCCAATTAGCAGTGGAGGGGGCAGCAGCCCCCCTCGCCTCTTCCCGCCCCATCCCACCCCCTAGCAGGCTGCACAATTGAGCCACCAGAGCTGCTGCCTACCCAGAGGGAGCCAGCATTTTATTTTCGACAAGTTTTGTTTTCTTTCTTCTCAGGGAGCCCGCCCGCCCAAAGCACAGTGCCCACACTTTTGCACAGAACATGCCTGAAATCACGCTTTCTGCGAAAATCACAAAAAATGTGATTTCAGTAGGTCCCTACTAATGACAACGTGTTTGTGCTGCGGTTACTGCAATACAGCACGTGCCCTGTAATCACGCAATCTCACGATCTTCACAGACACTACAGCTTTGCAGTAGATTTAGCCCTTATCAAATAACTGTGGGCAGGCATTATGGGGTTGCTGCCAAGTTTCATTAAAAAAAAACTAACTTTATCGCTGTTCAAATCCTATAAATTATAGGGCCCGATTCTGCAGGGTATTTCCTCCTAGTAGCACTGATTAGAAGCAAGAAATACATGTCGGCAGTATAAATGCAACTCAGTTACTTTTACAGATACAGTTACATTAGTCTTGTTTTGGTTTTTAACCTAGGGTTAAGTAATCAGCAATTAACTCAGTCAATATGTTGATACATACTAATTTGGACCCTCCATAAATATTTGTTCCAGGAGAAAGGTAGTTTTGGCTGCCTTTAAAATGCAGCTTAGAGTAAACCGCATATGTTTGTGTCCTAGAACAAACAACTGTGGCATGTTAAATCCAGCATGTACAAAGTGCTAACTAAATGGAGTCAGTTGGCAATCCTTTAGCTCAAGCTTAAAAATGACAGCACAGATGCATAAACTAAGCCAAGGCTGTGGAATTTTGAAAGAATCAAACTTTGAACTTAATTATGTTTGGTTTAATTAAAATTCGTGCTCTGGAAAGGCAAATTTTAACAGCAGAAAATGTTGGCAAGAGGAAATGAACAGGCAGATTACCCAACACAGATGCGAAGTTAGAGTACCTACATCTTAAACGGGAGTCTTAATTAAAAGGAGTTATGTTTAGTCACCAAAATATGGAGGCTTTCTGAATATGACTGAATACAGAGGCAATGGAAACTTAAGACATCCTTGTTCTTTAGATTTTTCAAGTATAATGGAGGCTATTAGAGATGGTTTCATTTGTAAAATTCCCTTTCCTAATTCAACCCTGCTTCATTCAACAGATGGCTCCTCAGTTTAGCAGACAAATGTATAACAAGCCACAATTGCTCAACACTGCTAAAACTATACATCTTATGTCTTCCCTTCAATGGAGGCCTTTAAGTCCACTAGAACAACCTACATTGGGTTATAGCAGATAGGAATCTGATAAGTTACTTGGGATCTTTAGCTGAAGCTTCTCCAGGACAGATACTTGATTCAATTAGAAATCATCACAGCATTCATTTTGCTATCAAGTCCAAGATGCCAAAACATCTGTATGGCATCCTTGAGCATCTCATGACCTTTCCTCTTCAACTGACAGGCAGACAAAATGCAACAGCCAGCAGTGCATACACCTCAACCCTTGATACAATGCCCAAACAGAAGGTTATTCTAAATTCAACCAGCTCTTGCCATCTCTCCCCAAGGAAGGTAAGATCATTCTTTCTGGTGATTTCAATACTCAAGTGAATAGAGACCCTGAGCTATGGAAAGAAAGACTTGGAAGCGATGGAATGAGGAAAGGTAGCATTCTTCTCTGAAGCAAGACATTTATCATTGCATTAAAGCTGAAAACCAAAGGGTAATTTAAAAATGAAAGAACAAGGGGTGAGAGGACACACCACTGAAGAAACTATGCATGTTGTGGCTGTCTGCAAAATGTTGAATCTCTTTGTGCAAGAGAGATTCACATTTTTGCAGACAGCCGCGGCATGCATAGTTTCTCCAGCACAACCACAGCTATCTATGGGCCACCACACAAGGAACCACGCTCTGAGGTCCAAGAATGGGACAGCATTCTTTAAAAGCAGCTCCACCATCAACATACTGTGAAAGCAGCACTTTCAAAAGCTCCTGACCCAACATTTTAATCGATTCAAAGACAATACCATCAATGTTGTTCCACAACACTCCTTTATGGACTACTTTGCAGACCTGCGAACTTACCAAGATTCCTGAAAGCCTTGAAAGCCATTAAGCAGATGAAGAACAACAAACACATGGACTACCAGCTGAAATTTATAAGCAAGTTAAAAAAAAGCTCTTACCAACTACACATCATTATTATGAAAATTTGGAAACATGAGCAGATTCCCAGTGACCTGAAAGATGTCAGAATAATTACTGTATTCAAGTAAGGAGGAAGATCAAATTGCAGCAGTAATTATGATATTGCATCCTGCCCATAGCTGGGAGGAGCCTCACCTGAATTCTCCTCAATAAACTCACTTTCCTTGCTGAGAAGATACTGCCAAGTACCAATATGGTTTCAGTGCATTCAAAGGTACAATACATACACTATTTGCTAATAGACAGCTACAAAATGAGTGTTGTAAGTGACAATAAGATCTTTATATGGCTTTCATTGATTCCATCAACAGAGAGGCCCTATGGAAGATCCTGATGATATTTGGATGCCCACCAAAATTTGTCCCATCATCAGTCTTCTTCACAGGGACAAGACAACCATCCTAAGCAGTGGCTTAGAAACAGACCCTTTTGCCATTGGAATTGAAGTAAAAAAGGAATGTGCAACTGCACCAATACTCTTTTCCATCTATATCACAGCTATTCCACATTTCATTGCTGATAGATTTCCATCTGGAGTCACATCCAGTGTTGCATGGACAGGAATCTCTAACATCAACCAGTTATGTTTCAAATCCAAGATAACCAACACCGCTGTTCCTTATTTTCAATACACTAATGACTGTGTCATATGTTCCCACTCAACTGAAGAGTGCCAGGTATTTCTTGATTTATATAAAATGCTTGGACTCTCTGCCAATGTCACAACAAAAGATACTTTACTAACCCACTCCAAACCAACTAGTTGCCCCTTCTCATATTACAATTAGAGGGCAATCCTTGGAGGATGTTGAGCATTTCCCCTACGTGAGTAGCCACCTTTCCCCAAAGAGTAAAGAGACTACGTTCAAAGAAATCATAGAGAAGGCTGGAAAAGACTTCTATAGGTCATCTAGTTCAGCTTCCTGCCTGAGACAGGATCATCCCTAACCAAACCATCCTATACAAATCCATAATCTCTCACCTCTTAGTAAAAGTACCATCAGCCCTGACACACCACAAGACATAACACTGGATAAAATCTATGAGTGCTGCCTTTGGACTACTCTATAATTGTGGCTTTGATGATCATAACATCAGGACCCAAATCAAGCTTATCATCCCTAGCTTACGTGGGCATGAAATGTGGAAGACAGATGTGAAAGCTTTGGAACATTACCATCAGCAATATCTTTGGAAAATCCTCCATTGGACGGACAGAAGAACAAATGCCAGTGTCCTGGCTCAAGCAAACACCAACAGCATTGAAGCCATGTTTACAGGGTACCAGGTCTATTGGACAGGACATGTCATAAGGTTGCCAGCTCCCAAGACTATACTCCTACTTCACCAAGTCACCTCTCTAGAGGTGGGCAAAAGAAGAAATTCAAGAACACCTTGAAGGCCAATCTGAAACAATGTGATATTAATATCCATACCTGGAAGACCAATGGCATGATGCCCAATGGCATGATGTACAACAAAGCATCAATCACTTCATGCACACTCACCTCATTATGGAAGCAGATAGAGGAGAGACACAAAGGGAAAGAGCTTTAACTCAACATGACTGAGATCCGCTCTTTCCTTCTGCAGCTATTTTCCACATCTGCAGTCAAACATGCAGCATGAGACTCTTGGATCAGCCTCCTCAGTCACCTCCAGACTCAATGATGACACCCTCATCCTTGTATCAAGGGACTGCCAATGAGGATGATGAGCTTGACCCTGAAATCACCCGGTGAGATTCTTTGGCTTGGGCTGTGCGGGACATAAGACTACATGCTCACAGTGGTCCCTTTCTTGCCTCAGAAATCCATAGATCTATATTCTGAAGATATTTTGAATAGTGTCAGCTACAATAGCTTCATCTCTGCCACTTGGAATCAGTTAAGATGCTTTAAGCATCACTGGGCACATCTACACATGCAGTTAATGTGACCGAATATACTCTGGCTCATATTGAGCCAGAGTAAACTGATCCCAATGTCACCACTACATGTGCATTTAAGCACGGTAATTTACTGTGCTGCCAGATACCGCTTGTATCTGGCAGGACTATCCGGCCTGCTGGACAGCACAGAACTGACACACTTAGAAACCACTGTCAAGAAGAAAAGGTTGCAATGGACCAGCCATATCAGCAGACTGGGAAGAGACTGTATCCCTTATATAGTGAGATTTGAGATGGCTCTAGAAAGTGGTACCACGTGTGCAAAAATGATATGAGGTTGTTCAACATCAACATAGAAAGTCAAGAGGAGCACACAGAATCCCATCCGATCTAGAGGGAACGCATGGCACTGGGTACAGCTCAACATAAAGCAGCTTTGATCCAGAGGATGGAAGTAAAGCGAGAAAGAAAACAGTGTGTTGTAAAGTTGGACTCCAACTCAGACAACTTATGGATGAGACTTATAGGAAGCAGTGTCGCTCTCAAGTTGGGCTTGTTAGCCACAGGAGGGTGCATCCAGCATCCGACTAGACCTCTGATGGCATGCACCATGACCCAGAGAATTCATGGTTGCTTACTAGAATTAGGAGGGGCTTTTTCCCCTAGTGTAAGTAAAATCACTTAGGGCTAGAAAGGTTTGGTGCTGGAGATGGATATGGAAATTCTAGCATAGTTCTTCCATCCAGTGCTGCTCCCACCCAGGTTCACTCAAGAAAAACACCAACTTTTCAGTGTTGATACCTACATTCTGCCTGTGCTGCAGCCAAGTAACAGTGAAGATTATGAAGGAAAAGGATGGCAAGAACTCTGCCAAGATTGTGGTGGACAGCACCTCGCTACCCACGTATGAAAAGTTTGGACTTTAACAAATACATGGCATGCTTCCATGGTAAAGGACTTGCCCAGATCTGGTCACATCCCTTCAAATTCACTTCTTTCCTCCTTCTGTTTTGTCCCTCTCATTCTACTTCGTCTTTTGTTACAAAGCTGTTTTTCTTTGCACACAGATTCTGTAATGAGAATTTGTTTCTGTCGCTTCCCTTTTATTGTTTACCTGAATGCAATATTATGCAGTGTGGGAGGAAACATTCACATGTGCAGAGCAAGTGGGAAATACTGAGGGCTATTAGCACTGTTGGCTACCATGAGGGTAACACTGTAGTAGCAGAAGCCAGCACTTCTGCAGACAGTCCAGTGATTTTAATTCTCCTTTAATTACTTTTCCAGATTCAGTGCAATTTTTGCACTGTTTCCTGAACAGTTCACCAAGGGCTTTCATCTTGTGCAATAGTCAAAAACTTATTTCTGACTGTCCTGTCCAAACCAGAGATTTCACTGGTAATTGAGATCAGGTTTAAATTAATACATATGCCAGGGAGTTACCTTCAAGCAATACAGCTGCTTAGTGACAGGTTATCCAAACACTACACCATAATGAACCTGGAATCAATAACAAACACTTTAATAAAGTATTTATCCTGGTAGCTGCTGGTCATAAGCTGAATTGTGCAATACATAGGGAGAGAAAGGAGTGCTATTCTAAATTGGGCTGTGATCCTAAAAGCTAAGCACAGAAAGTACTGATCTGTGCTGGTTTGTCAAACCATAAACTTAAAAAATTAAGACACTGCACAGAGGGTATCTTTTATTTGCTTGCCTCTTTCGACTCATCAGCACCATGCAATTAGGTGTAATTATGGCTGTAGAGATATCTTTTAGATGAGACTTAAAACTGTGGCCTTGGCCACTTCAATCATCCAGGATCCGATACTATTTTTCACAAAGAAGTAGCATCAGACCATGGCTGCTGGCCTGTAACCAACAGATGTAATGAAATTCTGTCCATATGAATTTCCCGTGTAGATTTAATGGAACTCAGTACTGCTCATATTCTTAGGTAGTGCTGCTGTACTCTGTACTCAGTTGCTATTCTCCAACCAAGAATTTAGGAATGAGCAAAGTGACTGCTTCTCCCTCTTTCAATACCGACACACATTCTCTCTGTATGCAAATAGCATGTACATGTACACACACACGCACACGCGCGCGCACACATACACACAGAGGAAGGTTTTAAAAGAGACAGACAGAACCTGCACATATGGTGGACTACAGCTAGATGGCTCCAATTTAGCTAAATGCTTTGGAGTTATAAAGATAACCAAGGAGAAATCAAAGCCTTTTCAGCAGTTAGGACACGGCCAAGATTCCATTGCCACTTGCTTTGCAGAACGCAACTAGTTCATTATAAAAACTAACAGTGTTGGTGAAGGGAATGTGAAAGGTTCGACAGGTTTGGGATGCAATTAAAAAATGCTAAGAATTCTGTCAAAGCCTAAAAATGGTCCTTCTCTAATGAAAAAGCAAACCAAACCCCAGGAGAATGTCATTGCTTTTTGTGCTGAACAATGCAGGTATCCAGCAAAAGCAGGAAAGGGAAGCAGCAAATAGCAACTTAATAAATATGTATCTAGCATGCTGGAGGAAAGAGTATTGTCACTGAGTCAGAGGTGAAATCTTGGCCCCACTGAAGTCAATGATAAAATTCCTCATAACTTCAGTGAAGTCAGAATTTCACCCTAAGATTCTGCCTCTGAAGTCAAAAGTCTTTACATAAAAAAGGGAAATGATTTCCACTGCTAGTTCAATGATAGCTTAATAAAGTATTTGTTACAGCTCTCCTTGCTGAGGGCATCTCACAGCACTTTGATATATGCAGAAAGTTAACAGGCAGCGAAGAAAACCCTCTGTCAAAAAGTTGCACTGAATTAAAAACATTTCCAATGTAATACTCACCTTTCATGACAATTTATTTGCCTGGTTTCTATTACTATGCAACAGACCTCAAAAATAACAACGTAGTACAGCTTGATACAACTAACCAATATCCCAAGAGATAACATTGTGGCGAATTTTTTTCCTAACATGATGTAGAAATTAATGTTTTAAACACAAGACCCTAAATACAATTTAGGCCAAAGCCAAATAATTTTGTCACATACATGTATATACACAACTATGCAGAAACAAATTAGAGAGGTATTTTGATTTTCTTGTTTTTATTCAAAGCATTTGCATAATAGATCATTTTCTAAGCAGCCCCCTCCCCCCATCTCTTTTCAGAGCCCATTAGAGAGACTCAAACTTTTAGGCTTGACTTTTCATTTATCCATGGTTGACACAATACACCAATTAGGGTTTAGGGGCTTTGCGGGGGGAAAGGGGGCTTGATTAATTCTTTGTTGCAATGATCATTTAAAAATCGTGTCCAAAAAATCCTTTGCTTCCTACAGGCAAAGTCAGACCATTTGCAGAGACTGGTATTTGAGCATATAAAACTTGAATTGATTTGCTTCTAAGTTTTAACCCTATATCCCAGGGATGGTCACTAAAAATAACTCTTAGCCTTAACATCCTACAAATTAAAAATTAATTACTGCTGTCTATCAGTGTATGACACTGAATTAGTTAAGGATGCATTATTCATTATTTAAAAGTTTAATGATTGAAATATTTCTGTATTAGCTACTGGCAGTGCCTCCAAAATTATCAGAAAGACCAAATATCCAACAAGTACACCAAATATTGCTTTAGCTAGTTTCCTAGTTATAAACTGTGCCTCTGGTATCATCATAATAAATGCCTAGATGCAGGGATGGAAGATGCCAATCTTTCTTTAGGTATTATCTGACAGGTTTGATGCTGCAGGCTAGGTATACATAGTAACAGGACTTGGGCAGAAATCCCACCACTGTCCATGGGAATCCAATCTGAGCCAGTATCACAGAAAAAGACCAAGTCTTTACAATCTGAGGTCATTGTAAGGAATGGTTTTCTACCCACTTGGCAAGTCATGGAGGCCTTGGAATTAGATTAAAAAACAAATTACTGTGACTGTAAGAAAATGGGTAACCAGAACTTTCAGACTAATACGGCTTCATAGAAGAATCTAATGTGGCCTCTGCTGCTGACAGGACTGACTGGTGTTACAGAAGCCGCTCACTACTCCTGCAGGCTCTAACCTAACATGAAAATGTCATAACAAGGTAAAGGCACAATCCTGTAAAATGCTGAGCACCTGATCCTCCACTGCAGCAAAGCACTGAAACCCATACTTACCATAAGTACAGGGATGCTCCCAGAGCATATACATTAAGTGACTAATGTGCTTCCAGTTTGCTGGATCAGGACCAAGGTGACTGAGCCATTCACAGGATCAAGCCCTGTGTGTACAGCTAAGAAAGGGGTCGCTTCTCAAAAGCCTCTCACTGCCATGGTTCTCTGCATGCAAAAGTATAGGGACAGGGGAGGAAATAAGTCACCCAAATGCCCTGCTTGGCTGGGCACCAGGAACAGGATCCATTCACTTGGCCGCAACCCCAGGCTCACTCTGGTAGAGCTGCTGCATTACTAGGCAAGACTACTGTGGACTTGGGGAATACTCATAATTCTGGCCAGGCTCCAAGTTTCCTTCTGGCTTTCATGTCTTGCAGGATAATGGCGACTTGCATTCTTGGGTTTGGTGTTTAATGTTAAAACACTCTTTTAATTTCTAAGAAGGGGCTGTTCAAAATAAAGCTGGTTGTTTATCAGCTACATGGGACGTGTAACCAACACGGGGATTTGGATCTCAAGAGGCACAAGGGACGGACTCAGTGGAGAATGCAGATCACCACGCTGACCAAGCAATATTGTTTAGCTATCAAGTGTTTTCAAAGCAAAAGCATTTTTACAAGGTTTTCCATATTCAGTTACTACACAGAAGCAGCCGCCTTGTCAATGAACTGTGCCAGCTTCACATCTCTTTTGGTCAGTCCCCCACAGTCATGGGAAATGAGAGTTATCTGAACCTGTAAAAAAGAGGAAAGGAAAGGGATTACTATTCACATTCCAATCTCCTCTCTGCAGACTGATCAGAATTCAGTGGGAAATGCTGTCTATGCCTCAAGGGGTGGGGGTGCCTCTGTAATGAATTAGGCTAGCAAAAATCCTCCGAGTAGACTGCGAATCTCTCAGATTGTCCAGGGACTGAGACATCCTAGGTGAGCAGACTTAGCCAAATCTGGAGAGTAACCAAAGAGCGTCCCTTCAGAGTAGAGAAGTAATTTAGGCTTTGCATTCTTGGGTTTCATCCAAGGAGAAGTGTCTGATTAAATTACTCACTCTTCACATTTAAATTCCACGTATTGGTTTCACAAAGAATTTGGGCCAACAACCAAGTTGCAAAACAGTCAATTCAGTGACTTGAGTGTTATGTTAAAAAGCATGCTCCTAAAGGTGAAGCAACTGGTGAGCTCTTGGCAGTCTTGGAAGCCTGAGAAGTCTTCACAAATGGGATGTGAGCACTTTGTGCAAATCAGCTCTTAACACAGGGCTGTCCAACCACTAAGTGGCCAGGGGCCACATACAGCAGGGGATGCACCTGCACAAGCCCTTTGGGTTGCCACGCAGACAGCTTCCCTCCTCTCCCCCCAGCTCCCTGGCCACAGGCTCCCCTAGCACTGCAGGTTGTGCCAGGCAGCCACCAGAGGTCAGGGCAGAAAGCGAAAGCTGGAGAAAGGAGAGGAAGCCTGGAGACTGCTGGCTGTCACAGCAGCAAGAGAACTGTGGGGAGTGGTGGCCAGATGGGAGCCTGGGGGGTCAGGGGATGCACAGATTAACCCATAATGGGCTGGAAGTCATTAGAAATTTACTTAATTCTACCTTTTTCTGAGATCAGACCACACCAATGCTGGTCAGTCTCACCTTAAAGCACAACTACGGTACTCTGTCCTAGCTGGAAACAAACAATGCTGTCTATGTATAGTTATAGAAGTCCTCCCTCTTTCTATTTAAGTGTGCTTACAACATATTTATCAATGAGGGAAATAAAAAAGGACTTCATTAACCACAGTTACTGGAAAATAAAGGGAAGGCGATCATTTCCTCCAATGCAGCATCTTTTGAGGGTCTCTGTGTACCCTCACATTTGGTCTCAGGAGGCCCCTGTCAATTAGGTATATATTAAAAACCATTTCTGTAAGTTGCCATGGTGAATGATAGGGACCACAGTATTCAAAATGTAAGTGTCAAGGCAAGTTGCCAGGCTTGTACTTAGACACCTAAATGGCCTGATTTTCCGAAATCCCATGCACCCAGCAACTTCCGTGGAGGCAAAGGCGAGCAGGAGAGTGTTCAGTAGTCGTGAAAGTCAGAGCATTTATTTAAATTGCCAAAACATGGATTTGCAGCCTAACTTTAAAATCCTGCTTCTAAACATCTTGATCAGAGAGATTCAGACTTCTCCAACCCACATGGCCAGGAATAAAGGATCTGAGAGAGGAACCCTGGTGTCCTAGCCCTCATTGCCCACTTCTAACTGACAGAGAAACTCTTTGTGCTATAGAACCCACAACTTTAAAGGTAGGAAGCACATGGAGTTTGGACACACTGCCCACGGGTTTAATGTTAATTCCATTATCATAATGGAAACAGCAGTTATCACTGGCTGGCTGTGCTTATTGAATAAAATCAAGCTGCTGATTTATTTTGCCCCTCCCTGGGGCTGTGTCTTTGCTGCAAGCATTTTTTTACAGTCTCCAGGACCTATTCTCCTCTGCTGTACAGAAGCTGCACAGCATAAATGGCTAGACAGAAAGGGCTGTTCTGTAGGATGAACTAGTCTAGTATATTTACAAAGGTAACTGAAATGATTCGCTGTATTACCTTGCTGTACACATTAAACCATTCAGGATGATGGTTCATCTTTTCTGCCTGCAGAGCAACTCGTGTCATAAATCCAAAAGCCTAGGATAAAAAGAACAAAAAGAGAATGATTCTTCATGCGTCAGCGTTCGGATTGGGCTGAAGTTACTGTCATGAGTATGAATAAATGTGTTCCAACATCCCAAGGATTTTAATGACCAGGGTGGATACAAACTACTCCCCCAGTGCTTTATCTCCATCCTTCTGAGCCAAAGAAGTGGGTCATCCTTTGGTGCTTCCCTGCCAAAGCAATTCCTTTCTCTGGACTGCCCTCTTCAGCTCTTCCTTGCTATGGCAGAGACATGTCTCCTGGTTTCCTTTTGCAGTTCATGCCCCAGGAACACACACCCATAGCACCACAGCTTCCTCCTACCAAGGGTCACAGTCCTATCAACACTGTGACACCTATTCCAAGCTTGGTTCCCTCTAACCAGCATTACCTAAGCAAATCTTAAGAACAAACAAAATATTCTCTTGAATAAGAATCACATTCAGATGCACAGGCTGTAAAATTACTCTAGCAAAAATCATATCACTCTTCCTCCTTCCATCCCACCCTGCCCAACTACTCAACTCCCCAGGGGGTACTGATATCTCTGCAACCCAGGGCATTTCCTGAACACCGGCAGTCCATGCACTTTTAAGCTACTGCTCCTGCATGGGAACCCCTGTAATCAGGAACAGCAGGAGAGAAGAAGGGACCAGTAGACTATATCTTAGAAAGGGAATGAAACACTTGAAGAGGGAGCCAGGAGCCCCATGGAACAAGAAGCACTCGCAACGTTTTAAATTAAGGGTGGAGATTAGTGGGCAAAAAAAGTTCAAAAGGAAGGTAACTACCAAGTTTAAACCAAGCTGGCAACTTGAGAGATACAACATAAAATCTTCCAGTCACAAATTTCACAACAGAGTCTACCACACAACCTAGCTTTTGTAATAAATTACACATTTGCATGAAAAAGTACCCTCCCTCCCCCCTTGCAGGTTTCTGCCAAAAGATACAGCATTATGCCACAGCACAAGCCAATATATCACAGCACCAAGTATGTACAGCCTTGCATGGTAAGAACTGGGAAAGAAGGTCTGGCCTGAACAGGACCTGGATTCCCAGGCAGTGTGTATTCAGATGTCACTATCATGGGGGAGTTGGCACAAGCTGGAGGGCCAAAGGAGAAGGCATTAGCTTGTTTGTTGTTCTGGAATTACAATAACCAGCGAAAAGATAGCTGCCAATGTCTAGAGCTCACAACACCAAAGCAGCGAAGTGTGGGAAGAGGCCACTGGCAATCCCTTTTTCCAACCTGACTGCCTTCCTGAAGGGGATGTGATGGCTTTCCTGCTCCTGCTAGAGCTCTGTGCCTCGGTGGATACCGGCAAAATATCCCACCTAAAATGACACAACCTTGGACTCAGCTGATGAACAATTATTTCACCGTTAGCATGAGAAAGATCTCTCAAGCATTCACCAGACAGTCCTAACCCCTTCCAGGTCTCCGACCTCCCTGCCACCAGCCATTTCAAATGATGCAAAGTATTCATTGTGTTTTACTATCAGTTGAGCGAGGGTGTTTCCCAGGAACATAGACCACTTCCAGTATCATGTCCAAGTGAACCTATTTTTGGGAGGGGGCTGGGGTGAAGAGATGGTGGTGTTCCTTCTACTCTTCCTAAGTGTTGGATTTAAATGAGGAAACAATACATTTCCCATTTCCCCACTCTAATGCTCTGCACTGAACACTCCTTCTGGACACAGGTTAAAGGAAAAACTGTAAGAGGTCTTTGGCAAAAATGTGCAGCAAATAGCCACATTATATAAAGAAACCAAGGGTGTCCATGTGCATTGAGACCGCGATCATACAATGGGCCAATACAGACCTGCACAAAGCCCTGGGGAAGTCAACGACCAACCAACCTGGGGTTGGTAAACATAAGGATCCATGCAGGAAGGATCAGGACTGAAATAAACACTGTAGAACAAGACTCCTCTTCCCATGTATAATCTGGTTTGTATTAAAATACTTGCCTAAAGTTAGCATCTCAACATGAAACCTACCTGCTTAGGTAGTTTTTAGTGCTAATTTATAAAAGAGGCTGTATATGATCCACCTTCCATCAAGCAACAGCCATTTCAAACAAACATGTGGTCAATAAATAACATATAATGGTTGATAATAGTTTCAGCCTTTTTTCCTCTCACAAATTACAAACCTTTTAGGCAAAAGGATCAGTGCCTGGATGAAGTATGACTTTGTAAGTCACTTTGCCAGTCAGATGAATGCAAACATTATAATCAGAGCAAATTATTCTAACGAGGTTTGTCATTTGGAAATCACCAAACTGTCAGCAATTAAAAAGCTTTTTTCTTTGACCCAAGAGCATTTCCAAAAATCGGGAACTCTAAGTTCCCTTGAAGCTCTAGATAATTTCACTTGGAGTGAAGAATTTTGTTTAAAAAATTTCAAACACTGCAGTAAAATGCTTCAAAGCATAAAGCAGTAAGCTGCACACCAGATATTAAGGGTAATTTGGAATACACACATTTATTAATAGTTCTAAGGTATATGTTTTATTTAAAGTTGTTTTGGAGTGCCCATCACCGTAACATCATTCTTACTTACATGAACATACCAAGTTAAAGAATTGCCGAAAGAGGATAACTTAAATCCCAGTGTTTCAGTCCAGAAAGAATCAACATACAGAGCAGGGGAAACTGGAGGGAAAAATCCAGCCAATCCTAAATATGTACTACCAGTATGGATAGTCGGTACATGCATACAGTTTATATTCTGGTCCGAATATTTATTCTGTTGCAGGTCCAGCCCCATTCACTCCAGACTCAAGTATGAAAAAACAAAAAATCCAATAACCAAACTTCAGAACCGTTAAATCAAAACATTCGCTAGGCTCGCTCTCTCTCACCTACTGATGACAAATCCCCATCAATTAAGTAGCTTGCCAGACCTATCCTCCCACCACACAGTTAGCATCAAGCCTGCCTGATGCCTAAAAGAGGGTGTTACCTTTTAGTTGAGTGTTAGCCTGAAAATAGTTAGATTTGGGATTTCTTGAAGTATAATGAGGAATGGTTCCAAAGCAAAGTGTCCTCCATGGAAAATGTCCCGTTGCCCATTCTTAAGAGCTCAAGCATGGAAACGGGAATAAGAGCTTTCTGGCTGACCATACAGAGGTCTAACAGCTAAAAGGATCCCAGAAACACTGCTTTGTGAATATATACACTTACGCATATTTACGTGAGGACATGTAAACCCTGCTTTGCGCCAAGCCATTTTTCTTTGCCAAAAGTTGCATTTTAAGTGTAGCCTACTTTACTTACAAACAAAAAGAACACATCACCCACTAAGAAATTGAACAGTAACTCTGCTGAATAATTTCAACAACACAATCTCCATTAAGACCCTAAACACTTCCAATGTTAATTAAAAGAATTAAAACTGTATTGTTTATGAATCACCTTTAAATTTGTAGAGCCATAACCTTACTCTTAGAAAACACAAGTGGCTCTAGAAGGAAAAGATATTTAGGTTTGATTAGATATGAAAACACTATTACATAATCAGTTTGGACATTTCTTCACGTCTTGAAACATGATCAGTAATTTAATCTAATTGGTGATCAAGGAAACTATCTTGTGATCAATTAAAGTAATTACCACATTCCGGCAACACAACCAACCTTAATTGGAGTTGGAGTCTGCACTTCTTCAACCTTAATTAAAAATAATGAAAATTATTAAACGGTCTGCAGTGCAAGATCATTGTCAAGCATATGTCACATGATAGCACTGTCACTGGGTATTGGTGGATATAGTTTACCTGACAGCCAAACATTCCCCAGTGCAGGGCACACGTGTTTTTCTTATGCCAGTAAGTTTGAACATGGCCTTGACCTTAATAGTATTGTTTGTAACAGCTTTAGCCACAAAAGAGAACACTTTCAGTTCTTAATTTGCAAAAGAAAAATAAAACACTCTAGGCATTTTAGAAACCATATAATGCTATTTTAAAGGCAAGGTAGATAAGCACTTCACTGCCTCACGTGGGATGTTTTGAAGAGAAATATATTAAAGACTCCAAAACAGTCTGCTCCTTTTCCACTGGAAACTCTGAATGTATTTTAGATTAAAAAAAAACAAACTAATTCTCTATAGTAAAATAAATTCTATTTCAATCATTTTGACTAAAAAAAAATTTAGAAATAAACTCCTTGAAATATTTAATCACATTCTTAAGTCATGGGAAAAAAAACCCCAGTGAGCCAATGGAAACCCCATTACCTAAAACACGGTGGAAACACCACAAGGAAACAGACTGGACAGAGCAGTCCCACCTGGGCAAGGAGCTGGGCTGGATGGCCGGAAAGACCTTTTCCATTTCTATCTTTTAAGAGTCTGAAAAGAAAGAACTAAACCTACTGATGCTGCAGTTATAGCTCAGCTGCAATTTCTAAAGTAAATATTCATTTCCTTGGTGCTGCCAGCTTAGTCACGTCTGTCATGGGGAAAAGAATTCTTCTGTAAAGCTACTCCTAGAAGATGTAGTTATACTGAAAGGTAAAAAGGGGGGAAATAAAGGGGGGGGGGGGGACATATGAAAACACAACTGGCAAAACTACCACATATACTGATCAGAGGCTGTGCTATTAAAGCACAACACCATACCATCACAAAAAACAACACCATTAAATTTTTGATTATTGAGAAAGT
>JAGPOW010003447.1:27969436-28005189 GCA_030014935.1 Caiman crocodilus | reverse complement strand
GATTCAGCAGATAGAAAGAGCAGAGCCATTCAGCTGAGAGCTCTCTACAGCAGCAGAGGAAAATCAACAAGCTGATCAGGTTTATTGCTACTGCCTAGAGCCTTGTGAGCCATGCTGAAAATAGTCAAGAGCCAGCCCTCACCGTTCCACTTCAAAGCTTTGAAACCTCAGCACAAGCAGATACCGAAGCTATTTGCTGGAATGACTTCCCCAATACAAAGACTGAGAATTAAACAGTGATTTTACTTCATTTCTTCCCCACCCCCCACTCTCCCCCAAACCTAAGCAGGTTGCAAACTAGGACTGAAAAGAAGAAACAAAGCAAGAAAAAGCTTGCTTTCTCTCAGTTCAGTAACAGGACTCAACTTCAAAGTTATCAGATACCCACTAGCTGAAGCTAACTTTTGCTGAATCAGGAGAGCTCACAGCTTTTTTATAGCTGTGGTTTAAGTTAGTCTACTCGAAAAGATTTTGACCACGCTCTTAGGATATTCTTTGCAATAAGGCAGTGGAAGCAATGGGTGCTCAGCACTTTTACAAAAAGAATCATCCAGGTTTCTATTTCCAACTACAAGCACATCTTAAGTTACTTATCACACCACCAAGAAAAATGTCAGCACATGAGAAATCAATGAAACTTGCACTTTCAGAGCTAAGCAGAGGGAAAATATGCACTACCAGATATCAAATTCTCCTGCCCACATTCAGAATCACAACAAATGAAACACAAAACACATGGAGATTCAGAAAACTCCCAGAACCAAACTGACCAATTTTTTTCTAAGAAAAAGGTATAGATATGGTCATTTTAGCCCTTTAAAGTGGTGAGTTAAAGTGTGTAATTTTCTTATTGCACCTCAGGCACGTGTGTGAGGTGCATGGACTTGGACTGACATTAATAAATTTGTATGCAGCAAAGGGAGAAGATTCTCCATAATAATTAAAGAGTGTCCATGGCTCAGGGAACCTACGGATATATCCTATTTTGTGTGTCATCCTTCCACATACCTTATTAAACTTATGTGAAATAACATTTTGTACTTTACTTGAAGACACAGGATCAGAACTGCAAGCATCACACCAAGAGCAAATTTGAAAATAAAGCTAGTATAACTAGCACAGAAGGATCACCTCACTACAGTGGAGAAGGAATAGCAGGTCCCGCACCAACCATCTATCCTCCCACCTCTGAAATCTGACATTAGGAGTAGGCTTGGACATCTTTACTCTTCACTGATTATCAGTTGTAACTTTGACTTGTTGTGAGCAAACCTTCATTGGCTTTAAAATTATGCCTGAGGACTAGGGGTGCACTGATAGGGATTTTCTGAGCCGATACGGCTGATTTTTAACGAGCCATATCAGCCGATATCAATCCAACTGCCGATATGCAGCCCTGCAGCGAGGAGAGCAGCGACAGGAAGATAAGTCTGTTGTGGGGGAAAGGGTGGGAGAAGGGAAGGCGCATGGGGGAGCCCATGCGGTGAGGTAGGGAGTGGGGCTGGGGCAGGAGCTGCCCAGCTAAATTGGAGTGAGGCACGGGATGAAGCCATCTGAGGGGTGCGGAGTGGCTCCCACCACTATGCGCACCCGAGGAGGGCACTGGAGGGGGGAGGCCTGTACCCCCAGATGTGCACATGGGGCAAGGGCAGGCTGCCTCTGCAAACTGGGGCTGGGGCAGCGCTAGGCTCTTTCCAGTCAGGCCTGGGCCGGGCCAACCTGAGCTGTGCTTGGGGCTGGCAGCAGCACTTGGAGGGGGTATGGGAGGGGCCTGCAGCCACCCCAAAATTTGCTGTAGCCTCCCCTCCAAGCACCGCTGCCCATCCCGAGTGCAGCCCGGCCTAGCCCCCAAGCAGGAAGAGCCCGGCGCTGCCCTGGCCCCAGCCCACAGAGGCAGCCCACCCTCACCTTTTGCAGATTCATCCAGCGGCACATGGCCCCATGCATTCCCAGGGTGTGCGCACTGGTGGGAGCCACCCTCCCACTAGACAAGCTGCTTGCAGCTCAGTCCTATGCCCTGCTCCAGCTGTCCTTGCCCCAGCCCTGCTCCCTCCCTCCCTTAGATCTGCCTCCCCATGCCCCTTCCCTCCCTCCACACTTTCCCTCACAGACTTACCAGCTGCTGGGCTGCGCTCCTGGCCACCTGTGTGCTGGGCTGCAGCTGGATGCATGCACGTGAAATTTATCAGCCACATCAGCCCAAAAAAGCCACCCACCAATACCGTCAATTTTCCTTATATTGGTGCCAATCTGATATGGGACCGATGTATCAGTGCACCTCTGCTGTATATTGGTCTGGTCCTTAGTAGTCTCATGATCAGGAGACAAGGATGAACTGCAAAAGTCATGTCTGTATATAGGCTGTACAGTACTATGTTTTTTTTCAGCTACAACCATAGGCCTGGTCCAAGATCATTTCTTTATAAGATCCCAATAAATTGTTTTGAAAATATGTACTACCAGAGATCCATGTCCTGCGAAAGGAACCCAGAAGTCTTGGAGAACGGTGCCCATTTTAACAGAACTTTTACATTTCCTTTGTAGAGGAGCAGGGAGTGATGTCTCTTTTAAACAAATGCCAGGTCTAGCTTTGACCATCTCTAGTGGTGCCAAATCCAAATGCTGCTTTGGCAGCCTTCCACTGCTGAAAGCTGCATATGGTAATTTATCCTTTTAAAAATATTCCCTGCTGTATCCCATCCCTTCTTGTTCTACCTAATGAGAATAACTAACCCCTGCTGTCTTTAACACATCCCTTTGGGTATATGTAGACAGTTATCCATCTTGTTTCCTCATCCTCGAGACTGAACACATCTCATAGTTTTCATTTGCGAAGGCAGTTGTTATATGTACTGCTTTCATCTCATCTTCCTTCAACTGGACTCATTTTTCTAATAACCCGATGCCCCAAAGTAAACATACTGGGCCTCAACTTGGGAATACAATAATGGAATGGACTGCTTTTTATTTTTTAACCTACCCACAACTACCAGAGACATGAATCTACTTAACATCCGTATTATGTTCCAATACTGCATCTGACAGCACTGAAAACCATTTCTTTGAAAACAAGGCAGGTACAGTATGTGTTCTCACAATGCATATTTCCCTTTCACTACTTTATCCCTGACCTGGAGACATCATCACCTGAAAAATAATTTCAGTATGCTTATAGAATCAAAGGCATAATCTGTGATAGCAAGTTGTGTAGACCGGTCTTGAAAAATGTATCCAGTACCTATCACGCTCAAGTATGGGTCTAAAAGTTAGAGCAAAAAATAACTATGCTGTCACTGGATCACAAAACCCACAGCCTTGCCTCTACATACTGTGCACACCGTACAGCATTTAACTCTAACAACAATCAACTTTATTTTGAATACAGTTTGAAAATTAAAGTATAACATTAGAGCTAGTCTAAAAATATTCTAAGCAGTGCACTATTTAACCAGTTATACATCTAGCTGAATGCTGCAAAAATATTTGCTTGATAAATTATTCATTGTTTCCATTATAAAACCCATTTTTCAGCAGTTTATAAATCAGCCACAAACATGGCATGCAAGACTGCAACCAAAGAGTGACAACTGATGCCTAACCTTTAAAATTGGTTTTATTGTTTTTTAAATATATGAAACCAAAGAAAAACAAATTTGACAGATTTGTACATATTGCCACAAATCCCCATCAATACTGCAGAACAACTGTAGTTTATGTCAATAATCTTCTAATAGTCTGTATTTCTATGATGAACTGTAACAATTTCAGATTTCATATTAATAATTCACATATTAAAAGAAAAAGGCCCTTACATTTTCAAAGCTTTTCTTTTCTTGTTTTTAAAAGGTAATAAAGTAGAAACAAAGTGAGACTTCTAGGGGAGATGCAAACGGTAAAAATCCCCAAAAATGCACTAGCACTTTTGTCTGCATGCCACTGAAGTTCACTCTATTTCATGTCCATAAAACAGTGCACTGGTCTCTGATGTTCCAAATGGAGCATTTGTTTCTTAGCTACTAAAGGCCATGTTTACAGTTTCAAAATTAACTATTTCTAATTTAACTGGACAGACCTGATTTCAGCACAAACTGTCCACTCTGCTTACCTTACCCACATAACACTATTTTGAATTATTGCAATTTTTCCTCAGTTCTACTTTAACAGTTTTCTAAATCTTTTCAGCCTTAAGAACCCCTAGTATCTACTACACAGAAACTGGCAGGTACAGTGATTCTTGAGCGATCTGAAAGGGCCATTTGTGCAGTGTACAACAGCAGCAGGAAGACAATGCAACTACATCTGTTTGAGCACCATCCACTCCAGCACTAAGCTTGTATAGGCTGAAACAGCTCAGATCAAGGCAATATTTCACCCTACAAAAGGCAAAGCTAAAGTAAAGGTATATAATCAGATATTTATGTCTTATACACACACATGCACATACACACACACCCCCACTTAGATTTTATGTGGCCAAGAAGGGCATAGTTCTTAAATACAGCACATTTCTGTAGTACAGAAAAGGCACAGCAGACTAAGCCAGTCCTCCTTCATGTTAAACCTAGGCAAAAGAGAAATATAAGCAGCTTAGTGCAGCCAAACTTCAATCATACAATCGATTAGTGGGTCTATTTGGCTGGCCAGGAATGCCTCTCTGCCTTGGCAGCAAGCAAGTTCAGAAAAGTACAGACAGTCTTCTCTCCAAGGACCCTCTCTCCCCAGCAGTCCTTCATCCATTCACAGTAGCTGTAATCAGCTCCAGCTGGGGCACTTCCTACTTCCTAATACCTACATCAACCCTTCCTTACTTGTTTAATGTAGTACATGCGTAAGTATTTGTATATGTGGAGACATCTGAGATTTAGAGTATCAACATTTCTTTCAATTTTTGATTTAAACACTGAAAAGTACAGGCTCCAGCCCGCAGCATGAGCTCAGAAATCTCCTGCCTGTCTCAAAGGCCCTGCTTCTGGTCACACAGAAAGCTCAGCTCCACTGAGCAACATCATAGAGGAAATGAATCCAATCAGGGAGAATGGTGGCCTGAGGAGTCATTCGTGGGGGTCATCTCCTGGGAAATGTTGATGACAAATTCCCCGCATCACTTTCTTCTCTGCTATGCATCCCTCCTCTAGGATGTCTACAAGAGTCAGTCTTGTAATGGATCCCAACATCCACCTCCTTTCTGGAACAACTACAGATAGTTCTCACTCATGAACACATACTAAATGCTGCAGTTCCTTCTTCTCCTACATATTTGCCTTCGTTACTGCAAAGTGATAAGATGTTCTGTAGAGAATGCTGTCTGTGCAACAAAGCCTGGCTGATATTTGTATAGCCTGCACCTGACACCGGCTAATATTGTTCCAACTGGTACGTGAGAAGCAAAGCACAGCTCACGGAGCGTTTCAGATTTCTTGCAGAAGGGGGATCCAAAAAAGATGAGACAATCAACTGAGAAACTGCCAACAGGAATGTTTTTTGAATGCTTGTTATTCTCATAGCATCAATCAATTTTTTAATCACACTATGAAAACTGCATGCAGTATGCAAAGTTTACATTCTATATTTTAGTTTGCAGCTCCTACTGAAGTCCTTTAATTCAACCTTAATTGTTCTGTCATAACAATCTCCATCATACTTCTACTGAGGTCAGAGTCAGCAGCTGACTTTACACTAGAGATTACAAGACTACCGAGTGTTTTATGTGCCTGTTTATCAAGTGTAAGTGATTTTCTTGGTAGGGAGTTTGGAAAAGAGAATGGGTGGCCCTAAGGCCTCCTCCCTGGCGGCAAAGGGAAGCTCAATGAGGGAGGTAGGGAACTGGACCATCTTCCCTACACTTGTGTACTTGACCTGACAGGGAGAGACAGCTATGAATGGCAGGCATAGTAATAGTTCCCAACCTGTAAACTAGAGGTGGCAAAATATGAACTACCAAGGCAAAGTAAAAGCTTAACAAAAACCTCAGCAATGGTAAAACAGATTAACTTCCCAAATACCTGTGTGCATAAGATTGTTTTAAAGGTACTAATATACTTCAGGACTCCCTGTCAACACTACGGCCCAGCCCATACACTGGCTGAAAATACGTTGAAGAAATCGCGCTGAAATCAGTTCCTCTATTCAGCACAGACAGGGATTTTAAGAATAATGCCATCTAGACCGTGTAACACAGGCAAACCTCTTGGTCCATAGGAAAATGTTTGATAACAGTAATAAAACACTGTGCCCTCTTCTTCCTTAGTCAGGTTTCACTGCTGCTGGGGCAAGACCAAAATACATTCAACACCACAGACAGAAAACTGTAAATGACCACTGAAAAGATTTAGCTCAATTCAGATCTGCTTCTTTCCCAAACCTGAGGAAGGGTCCACCTTGTGTCCTAAAGCTTGTCTGAAATATCAAACTCACCCAAAGAAATTCTTGCTTCTCACTGAAAATAAGCAGTTAATCATTTCTTAGACAACGCATGTGGCTCAACAGGACAATCATTAATAAAGGAAGCAAGAAAGGGAACTGCCCTAAGTCCTGTCTGCACTATAACAAGGTTTGGGAAACTGCCAATTCACTTCCACTACCGGTAGCAATATTTGAAGTCTTTTTGCTGATTTGCAGCCAATGTTTTTAAATGTTGATAAGACCCATTCTAAACAGGAGTTAAAAGTTAAAACAATACCTGGCAGATCATCTACCCTATGGCTTTCCAGACTGTAAACAGAAACAGAACTTCACCCATGATGACAAACATTTGAGATTTTTATAATGTGGTCTTGGAATAGACAGTGAATTATCTGAGACCATGCTAGAAAAGCTGTTTAAATACAAATCTGTTTACATTAAACATGTTTTCTGAACTCTTCTACTTCATCTGCAACATACAAATAAACCCCTGAATAGGACATCCTGATGCAAAGAAAAAAATCACCTATCTTAAGTACTCCTATAAATTAAGTGAGACTTTCTCTCCCTAGGATTTTCTATTTATACTATGCGTGAGCTACCTGCTAATCTCAACCACCACCTTCAGCAAAATGTATAGATGAGCCTGTTACAGCATAAACCAGAATATCTAAGCCTACACACTAAACCTGGTCTATTTATGAAGACAAGTAAAAGTTTCCCAACTGTAATCACAAAGCAGTTCCTAAGGACCCACAGTTACACCACATGGTCACTACTCCTTAATCTAAACTGCTAACCTATTTTAAAAACAGCAACAAAATATTACATTTCAACTTTTTATCTTTCTGTGGAAGGAACTGCTGTAGCTGCCATAGGGATGCCTTTACAGGGGGAGAAAGGATAGCATGTGCAGTGCTGAATGCTAAGAAACGCTATGAAATAATTCAGGAACTCCTAGTCAACAGTGCCACAAAAATTACAACTGCAGTCCCTGGTTCAACAACACAAGATCTGCTTCTGCAAGAATAAACAACACCTTCACACAAGTCCTTTCACTGACTTTGCAGTTAATCAAAGAACTACGCAATACAACAAAGTAGCAACTTTGCTATAGTTAAAGTGAAAAGGTTCTTGAGTTTAAAAGATCAACAAAGTGTTCCAAAATCCACATGCTTACGTGATCACTGTACAATCTGGCGTGCATCTCAGAGGCACTAAGAAGAATGAAACAGATTTGAGCCAGGAGTTTCTGATAGCTGGCACTATGCCCAAAAAACAACTTCCCTGAAGGTTGACACATTCTACTAATTTCTTTCTTTCCTTCCATGGTGAAGTTGTGCACCACTTTTGTGCGGAAGCAATATTAAAACCTACATTAAAAGAGTTGAGCTCTCTAAACTGCAATAAACCTAACTCATACAAACCAAACAAATTATACTATGCCTGCATAGAAATGCTTTCAAATAAACTGAGTGGGACTTGCAGTAACCAGAATTTAACCCACATACAGATTTACCTTGAATCTGATTCATGACATACATCTTTAAAAAAAAATTATAAAGAACGGGAAAGAAATCTCATTATAATGTTTCTGTTGAGGGTTGGATGTTTTGCTTTTGCAGACAAGGCATTATCTGAATACACCAGGAAGGTTAGAAGATGCCCAAACTATTTTCAAAAAGAAAAACTGCACATGCAGTGCACACAGGAGGTATTAAGAGATGGAGCAGAAGAGATGAGAAAGCTCTGGGGCTGTGGCTGGAAGAACTGAAGGCTGGGAATAAGGACATTCTCTTTTCTGTGCTAGCATCAGGGGTACAGGCGGTCTCCGGGTTATGAACGAGTTGCATTCCTGAGACCGTCTTTAAGTCAACTTTGCGTGCAAGTCGGAACACATACGTGAAGTTCGTCTTTAGCATCAGTTAGTCATATATTTTACCTCTCTATGCACATAAAACATTTCAGAAACACTTCCAAATACCATAAAATGCAACGCTAACGGCACGTGGTCCGGAACAGAATGGCATGGGTACGCTTGAGCTGATGAACCACCGGCACTGCAGAATGTTTTCATGAGCGTAACAAACTACTTCCCGCATTCGTTACTACGAACCGTTTGTCTGTAACTTGGACTTCTAAATTAACAGGCCTTGTGGCAGCTTGTTCGTAAGTATGGATGTCCATAACTCGGACGTTCGTTAACAGGGGACCACCTGTACTCTACTTACTGAGAGTCCCTGGAGTCCTCTTTTGCTCCTCCAGATGACCCATAAGCCCCCTCTTTATGTAGATGAATGTCAGCTCTGCTTCTCCCCTCTAATCTGGGAGCTATAATGGGGGCTATGAAGTCAGGGAGGGAGGTTAGTTATTTTGGGTGAACGGAAGACTGAGGCCTTCTCTCCCTCCCCCGTACACATTTTTGGTCTGTGGGACTCCCCCCACATTGCTGCCATCCATACGAGCAAGCATACAAGGTAGCCCTGCTCTTCAGGTGTATAGAAAATGGGTATGTGCCTTGAGAGGTCCATCAGGTGTTATTTCACCAATGCACTATACAGACTGTATCAAGAGCAAAGCAAAGAGGTTTCCTTGCCATGTTGAGACTGTCAGCAGTCAAGTGGAAGCTAAGCATGGACTGTGAATTTAATAATGGATAATCGATGGTGGTGTGCAAGAGGCTGAAGATGTTGTAAAATTCAGAAGGTGTGCTCTTTCTGTGGGACCAACTAAGTGCTTGACTGCAGGACAGGTGTAGGGAGAACCTGTGCAGTACAGTACAGAGAGTTCACATGTTACAGACATCTTGGAGCATCACACAAAGGGTGCAGAGTTGAGGGATATGGACACACGTACATTTGGAGCCGTTTCAAAAGTGCAGCAACTATTACCTCTAATTGTTACTTGTGGATATGCTGGGAAAAGTTAGAGTAGTTTTGCTATTAACAGTGCTTCACCCAGAGTTAAAGCTGAAGCAGTTTAATTACAGATGCATCACTCCTAGCTTGTTCATAGATAAAACAGTTAGAACCTAACAGCTTCTGTCCCTTTGCAACTCATCTAAATATAGTACACCCATTCTTAGTTTCCCAGTTTCTGAGAGTTTGTTTTGGGGACCTAACCAGATTGCAATGGCACAAGACAGAACCAGTCAAGCTTGCCTGTATACTATAGCATAAGAGCTTCTAGTTATTAAATGAAAGAGAAGTGTACTTGTAAGAGTTAGTGATCAGTTACTGGCAGTTGTCATGTAGGTTTCAGTTGAGACACTAGGATGATTTTGTAAAGGTTGCTGTGCAACTCTCACCCGCTCTTTCCTGACTCCTATGCACTTTCCTGTAGTGCTCTGAGAAACTAAGACTGCATAGCTGGAAATGTCGCCAGTGAAAGAAATCACAGATACAGTTTATGTCCCCAGATCTTGACAGTGTTCCTACATGATAGGTTATAACGGGTTTAAACACAGGAGGGAAGAAAATTGGTGCGTCACTCTTTCCACTGGTCCCAAAACGGGCAGCCACTTCCCATGCACTCCCCACCTCAATATACTACCAGCATACAAAGTTGCTCCTTGCCATCTTGTACCAGTATGTGACATGTATGTGAGATTTTAGAGCGCTTCCCATGCAAGAGTCAACTTTCAGAGAGGGACTTCCCACAGAAGAGTCAAGGTTTAGCGAGGTGCAAAAAAGATCCTTCACCACAATTCACAGCTAAGTTTTGCAGTTGTTAGGGGCTGGAAGGGACCTTACAAGATCACTAGGTCCAGCCCCCCCCTACATCTGGGTAGGAAAGACTGCTAGGGTCAGATGACTCCAGCAAGTTGGGTATCAAGGTGCTTTTTGAAGTGAGAGCCTGCCCTGAGGATGGATGCCTTCTGCTGGAGAAACAACAGCTGGACAGGTATGAGCCATCCCATTCATCTCAGAGGGTGGGATTTCCCAGCCACCCCTCCCCAGGGACTCTTACTCATCCAGCCCATTCTCAGCCCTTGCCCCAAGTTGAGCACTATACTCTTCAAACACACTTCCACAAAGCTGTTGTCACTGAATTTGCAGACTAGGGTCACTGAACCCAACACAGATACTGCACAAGCTAACAGAGACTCACTGCTGACCCAAACAAGCTAACAGAGGGTAAATTCAGGCTGAACACGAGAAAAAACTTCTTCTCTGTAAGGGTCACCAGAATAGGGATTGCACTCCCAGCAGAGGTGGTGCAGTCGCCATCCTTGGAGGAGTTCAAGACAAGGCTGGACAAGCACCGTGTCGAGCTCGTCTGAGTCCAACAACTCCCTACCCACGGCAGGGGACCGGACTTGCAGGTCCCTCCGATTGTAGGCTACCGCAGTTCACCTACAACAACAGCACGTGCCAGACGTCAAGCAGCTCAGAGCCCACTTGTCAGACACGTCCGATTACCGCACTGGATCCTTACACGAAAACAACCCGTGTTAAAACCGCAGCCCAGAGCTGCAATGCAAAAAAAGATTCAGACCGACGACAGCAAAACACCCCATCTTCGTGTCCTGCAGCGCAACGGTAACAGGCCCTTATTTTTCTGAATGTCTCGTGGACGAACGCCCAACCCTTCTCCCTCCCTTTCCGAGGAATGCCGCAAAGTGAAAGAATCGTGGACAACGGGGGACTCTGGGCGGTCCAGCGCGGCGGTGCTCAACCTTTGTTGTACCAGGGCCCGTTCGTAAGTGCCGACGGCTGGCCCGGACCCGGTCAATAGTTTAAGTAGAAACCGGCTCAGCGACGCTGCGCGCAGGGCAGGGGCCTGCACGGGGAAAGCCCCGGTTCCCACCTTTCAAAGGAGAAACCCACGTTTCAAGTGTGCTCGCACATCCCCGCCACCCGCTTTCGTGTGGCGAGCCCGGCTGAGAAGGGAAGCGGTGCTCCCCTCGCCTCGCGCCGGGGAAGCGGCCCCCCACGACCAGCCCCAGCTTCCCGCTGTCCCGCCGCACGCAAACGGGCAGCCACCGCTGCCGGGCCGGGCCGGGCCCGAGGAAGGGAGGCAGAGCAGGGGCTGAGGTGGCGCGGCCAGGGACCCCGGCTCGGCTGCGCCTGGCCCGGCCGGGACCCACCTGCGCAGCTGCCCGGGACGCGGCGTCGCCGATGCGGGACCGGGACCGGGGGCGGCAGCGGGCGGGGCCGAGCCGAGCCGGGGCGGGCGGCGCCTCCTCCCGCAAGGCGCGGAGCTACCCAGCGGAGGCTGCAGGGCGGCGGGGAGCAGTACGGCGCATGCGGCGGCACGCGGGGCGGGGCAGGGCGCGGCTGCAGTGGGCATGCGCGGAGTTGGGGAGGGGGCGGGGCCAGAGAGGGGCGGGGTCACCGTGAGCATGCGCGGAGCAGAGGCGGGGTCAGAGGGACAGGGGCGGGGCAGACCGAGGATGGGGCTGCTGGACGGCTCAGTTTAGCCACCTGCCCCTGCACGGAACAGCAGCAATAATTGTGATATTATAATCCAAATACGTGTAATATTATTATAATTAGCATAATCATAAAATGTGTATAATTATTATAATAAAATGAAATTGCAACGATTATACAAATTACATTATTATAATTGTTATACAAATTATATTATTGTATATAATAATATAATCATCTTATGATTGTAATATAATCATTATAAAATGATCATATAATAATTATAGCATTATTGCATGGTTACAATAGTAAAATTATAATAATGATTACAATTATTATAATAATTATTGTTATATTGTTGCTGCTGCTGTTACACTATTACTATGGTTATATTGAGGGGGAGGAGAAAAGAGGCAGCATTACTATTTTATTATATTATGTTATTTCCCATTCTCATGACAGAGAGGACTAGACGGCATGGCGGGTTTGGGCCTGTGCCCACCCTGACCCTGCCACTGCCTCCTGGGCAGGCTGAGGCGCACATGGGCCGGGCCAGGCCAAGCACATGGATTGCGAGCAGGGCTGGAGCCTCCAGATCAGGCAAGGGGAGAGGCTTGCAGGGCCGGGCAGGCACCAGAGGAATCCCCAGAGTAATCTGTGTCCCTGCAGCACCACCTCTTAGATAGTAAACAGGGAGGGCCCAAGCCCAGCGCATGGTGGGTCCCCCCAAAACACCTGCCCTGATACTGGCTGGCATGCACGTGTTGGACTCCATGAGATCGTGCTTGCACCCGGCCTTTCTACCACATCTGTCTTTGGCTGTACGCAGCCACATTGTCGCAGGGAAGTAGCCGTGTTCACCTGAAGCCAGGAAGGTGAAGTTATGCACTTTATAGACTAAGAAAATATGCCTAGAACTTAAATAGAGCTCACTGCATCAGATGTTGTCATCAGATCATCATACCATCTACGGGCCTTTTTAACACATTTCTTCCAGTTCCCATCCTCTGGGAAACGCATGTTGTTATCTTTCCTGTGCCACCACTCCAGTTCCCACACAGTCCATGCAGCAGGTCTGTACAAGGAAGGACAATAAAAAGAGCAGCCATGGGGAGGAGAGGGAATGGAGTATGGAGAAGCTTGATAATACCTTTTTCAAAAGGTATTGCAGTCCCTTACGGCAGAATCAGGCTTTAAGACTGTGTTAATTTAAGTCATTGCAAGAGGACTGCTATTTCTCTATTACTGCTGCCCTTGCAACAGGGCTGCCATTTTTCTCCTTACTTGGCCAAGTCCATACGCAGGAACGGCAGCAGAGTTTTGCAGCACCACCAGTTGATAAATTTTAATCTACCATATTTCTTCTATCGGTGTTTGCATCATGTATAGCCTGAGTGCACCATTCCAGCAGCATCTCTTCCCTGCAGGTACTCTGTCTATAAACAGGATTCAGCACATTAATCTCAGCCTCTTTAGAGTAGGTACTGCAAATTCCACATGATATTTTGAAGGAGTTTTAAAAGGCAAATGGGTTAATTTAGGGCCTAACGTCAAGAGAAGCGGAAGTTTCTCAGCACTTCCTAGGACCATGAATCATCACTAATGCACTCTGCACAGGGCTGCAAGCCTACCTTTACAGCATTATGATCCATGCTGTCCACTAAATTCACAGGAAAAAGTGACAAGAGGTAGATTAAATTGCATCTGCCTGGATTTCTCAAGCTTTGATGTTCGGAACATAGGAGTTTTATTCAAAACCATTTTCTTCACTGAGAAATTGCTTAGTTAAGATGGTGACGTGACTGATTTTTTTCTCTTACTGTTTTCAATTCTAGCATCATAGGTACCTCCCAAACCAGAACTGAGAAGCACAGTTTGCAATCAATCTGTGTTAGGGTTCACGTGCTTCCTTGCCTTTAACATCTCTTCATTGTAAAACCCTCTCCTGTTCCTAGAAACCAGATAAAGTCCTTACATGCTCCACTTCTTTATTTCCCTACAAGCAGTCCTCCTTCCTGCCCTCAGCAGAATCTAGAGTTAGCCAAAGAATACACACGCTGAGCTTCAATAGTGCTCAAAGGATCCACCTCCATAAACTGGGAAACCTAAGTCAGCCTATTGTTGAAGCTATCCCTGGAAGACCGATGGAGCAAAATCTAAACATTTGACCTTCAAGCTAGAAATGGATTGGTGTCTGTACTATGTCTGTCTGACTGATCTGTGTTCTGCTGCAGGCAAATTAATTCCAGATGATTACCAAAGCAACTCTGGTGCCCATATTACCGAGCAGGGCCTGTTTCAATAACAACGGAAAACAACCAAGAGATAACATGTCCCTACAACCATTTCATTTTCTGAAAACTCTCCAAGAGCTGCCAAATCTGACCATTATTTAGACTGTCCGTTTCTAAAACATCACACGTATAGCACTGAAGCAGTATACAATTAATGAAAGTAACCATCTGCATAACAATGAAATGTTCCCCTTCCTTTATTCTTAGCAAGAAGTCCTGCCTCTTTACTTGCAGTACAGTCGCCCTACCTAGTAATGCAGCTCATAGTTATCAATCCTGGACAAAAAGGGCAGTTCTAAATTTGTGAGAAAGAGGAAGAAAGCTCGGGGGAAATGTTTTCCTCTTCTCTCTCCCCGCCAACAAGCTTTAAACCAATCTTCACTACACGTGAAGTTTGGATTACACGTGGCAGAGTGCAAAAAGAGGTTTCACGAACTCTTGCAAGCTATTTGCAGGTGTATTTGTGCTGCTCAGTTACTCTTGCCCAGGATCAGATTCCTGGGATGCTCCAGCTGTGTATTTGTGCCTGTTGAATAATCCATTATTGAACTGATCATTTCTAGAAACTCACTCCAGGGTTGCCAACACATATACAACAAGGGTTAAGGCTGCAGGGAAGATGAAGTTAATGTAACAGGTTCCTGGTGAGGGATTTGGTTTCAGAACCAGAGGTTGCTTCTACTGTTCGTGGAAAGGTGTCAAGCAGTCGTGATGAACGCTGTGCTAAAACGCCTGGCCTACACCCTTATGGAAGGGAATACTGTTAGCATAAAAATTGTATGCCCTCTCTGCAGTATGTGGCTCATAGCTGCTTCGAACATCATAAACAAACACATTTCTAAAACTCAATTTCTTTCCCCCTTGCTTATGTTGGTCATTTGTGCATTTTTCCTTGCACCGAATAATAAATAAGCAGTTAAGTCCATTTCAAATGGAAATTCTCAGCAAAGCAATATTTGGGTAGTAACCACACTGCAGGACAATGGTCATTTACTGAAAAACAGTTGTTTCCACTGGAGCTACCCTCCCTCCTCCCCTTGCTTTTCCTTTCCCCTTTCTAATATCACCCTGGGTAACTGGAAATCAGAATTTCTTCTGCAAATGCCTGAGCTTTAAGAACACAAACTTATTTAAGCCAATGCCATATTTGGAAGAGATCTGGGTCAAGAAAAATAATCAAAAGGAAAGCACATTCCTCTTCAGTCATGTGACTGGAGCAGAAGCACAGAAACCCATTTGCCCGCTCCCTCCCCCCGGCCACCTCCTTAGCATCAGCTGAAGCAGACTAGACACAGCTCTCATAGAAATGACAGGGCGCAGGTCTGGTGCGGGGGGTGGACAGGGATGCGGACTGGCTTGACACACAGATTCAGACTCTGAGAGCCTCTTTTTACTGGCTTATTTGAAAAGGAGTCATGCGGTTTTGGGAAAAAAAATGGAGCATTGAGGTACGCAGACCATAAATAGTAAACTATACTATTTGTACAGACAACCCAACAGACAGCTCCAGCTACCCGAGCAGCGTTCAGTCCTCTAAATACGTATGTGCCAAACTTTAAGCACACGAATACTGCTAGTGTCACTTCTCACATACCTGTGAGCCTGAAGGATCAGTGCCCTGGACTCACTCTCTTCCCAGCAACTCAGGTCTTTTTTTTTTCCCCACATCATCTCAGCAAGTTCTTGGATCCAGCCATGATCATTCATTTCATCTTAGTCTCCGATACAAAAGGTTAGTCAAAAGCAACAGTTTTGTTTTAAAACAGAATTGTTGTTTCTTGAATTCTTTAGGGGAAGCTGCTCCTTGAGCTAGTATCAATATTCTTTTTGTCATCCCCTCAACTTTTTATTTAATTAGCAACTATATACACAATAAATATCCCACTACAATCAAAATATCAAGCAGTTATGGCAATGAGCAGGTGAGGTTCCAATAGCCAGGTCATGTTACATGTCTGTTATAGTCTGACAACAGCTTTGAGCTATATTTACCTGAAAACACGATGAAACAAGGTGCAAGACAGCCAATTTAATGCTAGTGATGGAACATCGATGCATTTATTTCCTGTCTTGTAATGGCAACTTCCACGTTATACTGACAATCTTCTGAATGCCATTCCCTTCATTTTACAGAGAAAATAAATTCTGCTCTTTTCTGGCTTTTAAGTTCCTTGACCAATAACTGTGCAATTACACACCTGGGCAGCACAAGTCAATTGTCAGTGTTTCCTACTGAATGTGCTCAGTGTGCAATTTTCAAAATTATCACCTGTTAAATCAAAACCAAGCTCTCTGAATTATGAACCTGGGCACCTGCCATCATTGTCCCATTTCAGGCATTTTAGTGATGAAACACAACAGCTGTTGTGTAAAGCACATTTTAGTTAACTGAGTTAAATTAACACTGAGAGCATCTGAGATGGAAAGACTAGCTTGAGCTAACAAATGTATATACAATTTTGGGGGAAAGCAGAGAAATGTAAAGCAAGCGTTTTACTTTTAAGCTTTTGTAAAAGCTGCTCGGTGTGTAGCGACAGCACGGCCTAGACAATTCTGGATGCTACACTATATTGTCTCAGACTGTATTTGGCTTCATCATCATAATATGAGAGCATGGCACAAAATCAATTTACCTTCAGAATCCCATGAGAAGTACGCAAGTATTCTGTGTATTCTATAGATGGGGAATGAATGGTGACACAGAGGATACTGATTTGTCCCAAATAATTCAGAATGCTTGCAGCCAAGCAAGAAACAAAACCTAGACTATCCTCTGCCCCCAGATCCACTGACTTCACCAACAGACTTCTCCGAGGAAGGTTTTCATGCACACATTGCATAAAGGAACTCCTGGGAAATGCTGATGTTTCTGCTAGTTCTTTAATATCTGCCTGACTCCAAATATACATATCATTTCATTGCCACATGATGGGACACATTCTGCATCTCAGCAGTGTCATAGATTCTTAGTTTCCCCCCCGCAAAAAAGACCAAATGTGTTTTGAGGTTTTCTGTCCTGTCTCTCAGCAGCTCAGAAGCATAATACTTAAAGACTGGTAAAAAATCCACTTACTGGAGTGCTGAAAATGCAAAAAAATATTCTTGCAGAACTGACAGAACTATTAATTTTGAAATAAGTGGATAACTCTTAACATTAACAACTACACATGAACAATGTATTTGTTCTAGGACAATTGCAATGTGGTCTTGAAGCAGCAGAATACTAAGCCTCTGTTCAAAGAAGTCTTGCTTTTCTCTCTCCGGAGCACACTTGTACTGGCTCCTGCTATTTTCTGCCTCCCTGACACCTATATCAACCTCCTCACCCATACATGCAAAGGTAACACAAAGATCCCCAAACTTCCACACTTGGGTGAATCTTGAGTGCCATGAGATTGTAAGATCTTTGGGGAAGAGGCTTTGTACAAAATATATTCCCTGCAACCTACAGTAACATGAAAATATTCAAGTCACTCTTTTCACATGTCCATCACGCTGCTGTGCTAATGAAGCTACAATCAGAGCTCAGAAGGAAGGCAAAGACAATGCTTTTATACTGTTGTGCTGACAAGTTGCATGTAGAGGGGATGAGTTCCATAGAGTTGTGGTCCTGGGGCCCAGTGCTCATTTTACTATTATACACCATCCTGATACATTTAAATAACTCCACTACTGCAGAATCTTTGGTGTAGCAATTCTCAGCCAGGATGCCCTGGCTGTTAGATGTGCAAACATGCTTCACAATATAAACCCAGAGATTAGGAATCCATAGTGTTAAAAAGATTCTGACCTGTTGTAGTCCTTCTGAGCTGTCTGCATCAGAAAAATTGCTCTACTATTTTTATGTAGTCATAAAATGAGTGAAAACTAAGAGCTTGCATTTTCTGAGGGATGCCTGGAGTCTAAACAGGTTGAAAACACTATTTTGGTGGATGAAACCAGTCACTGTTCACGACAAAGAGCCTACAAGCTTAATGCTTAAGTGTGACTTTGGACCATCTTTTTGTAGGGCTAGAAAAATGGTAACCTGGTCCATGCCTGGGGCTCCAAAGTGCTACTGCAATGCAGTAATGGGGACAATCATAGATAACGAGTAATGCATCATGTAGACCACTCATACAAGTAATCCAAAGGAGAGATTCAACTCAAATGCCACTGAGGCATGGTCCTCTTTAACTAGGGCATGGGTCTCTTATGAGCTAAGATCAAGTGTGCCCTATACCAGAAGCAAGTCATAAAACTCACCATGCCAACTCTATTGTCCTGGCCAGCAGACAGAGCAAAGCTCTGCCATTTGTCTGTTTTAACATCTAGTGGAGGAGATGCAAGAGGTAAATGGTATGCTACAATGGGAGCAGGATACCTCCAGGACCAGCCTCCATGCTAATGGGAAAAGTATATTTTAGTGTGACCAAGATTGGATGGAGAGAAAATTTGTCATTTATTAAAAATGTCTATTCATGGTACATGAATGAGTATGACTGACGTTCCTGTAGGTAAGAACAGGATATAATGTACAGGAAAAAGAGGGAGCGAAAAGGGTTTCTTATGAAGCAAAACAGATGCAGAATTAAAAACACAGTCCCATGCCAGGCTCTGTTGCTGTGTACCCCTGCACTGGACCCAGGGTACAGGTAACATAAGGGGTGTTTTTACTGTTCCTTCACTCCCTTGTACCAGCACACACTTAAAATCACAACCTGACCCTGAAATGAGTGCATGCTCAAGTGTGACATAGCTGTACTCTACCTAGCACACCCTGGAATAGGCAGGAGGTATTAGGAGCACAGAGGTTATCACCAACCACAAAAGTGATGCTCAAGGACTACACCCTGCAACCCACAGGCTATCAGCAACATTTAATTACAGTAAAATGTAAATAAATGGATATTCATCCATGACCCAGCAACACCTGATTGAATACTACCTACCCAAGCATCAAAAGCAAAAGAAAAATATGGAAAGCTAGGAATATATTGTCTTGGGTAAATAACAGAATAAACAGGATATCTACTCCTCTTTTTTTAAGCATTGTTCCTTTTCCCCAACATATGGGACAGGATACAGGCCCAGGGAAGACCCAGACCTGTGAAGCTTAACAGGAGGGGTAGCTTTTACTGTGCAAGAACAATTACAAAGATTGAAAGATGAACTTTTCCTAGCTTGCTTGTTCCCCTTCTCACCTCAAATTTTCTTAATTCTTGCCTTGTTATCACTGTTTTTTTTCTTTTTTCTTTTATGCTTTCTTTTTCTTATGTCTTTCTTTTCTATTAATTTGGATTTGCCTCATTTCTCTCTAACTTGCCCTCTACTTCAAGTTCCTGAACACATTCAGTGATGCTTCTTTTGCAGCAGATCCTCACTGACTGGTATCTGATCTGCTACATCTCATCATATTCCTTGTTAAGAATGATTCAAATATATACATAGGTAGTAGACATTTCTTACATTTAAAGGAATAGCTGCCATTGGTAGGTATAGCGTTAGTTGCAGCAGAAACAAGTGAAGAGACAAACGCATAGTGCAGAAAACTGATAAGTTATTCAGAAAGAGTGTTTCTGAAAAACACACATTGAAATTATTTTTATTTTTGGTGTAATTTAAAAAACATAGGAATATTGACATTGCTTTTAAAATCCCCTGGAAGTTAAAGACTGTACACTGTCTGATCTTTCTGATAAGTCTAAAGTGTGAATGTGGACATAACAAACATGTCTGTGTGGCTTTGGTCAATAGATACCAACAAGAACATTTCAAACCAAGGCATTTTTTTAAAAAAAGAAGTCAAAGTCTGAACCTGAATGGGCACCACACCAAATGCATCAAAACCTGCCACAGCTTGAGAAATGTGGCAATTCACAGCACTGTGAGAAAGTCAGACAAAAATCAGCACAGGTGTCATGTGAAACATTCTCAAAAAACAATCTTAACAAAAGGGGGCCTGAACATTTAAAGGAAATGGAGTTTGAAAATTTGCTTGAGAGTTGATACAAAACCTTAACTATTTCCTTGTGTCTTTCTTCTGACTCTGTTCAGGTTAATTGTTTTAACCATGACAAATACTGCATTCAGGGCATTTTATTCAGAGAGAGAGTGAAAGTGTGCAGCTGTTATTTTTTGCATCTCAAAAATAAGGTTACTATGACATTAAAAAAACAGATAAATTTATAGGATCTTAAACTGGAAATGATTATTTAAATTACTTGAATTCTGTAAATAGAAACTGTGAATTTATAACCATGATGCAGATTATATAATGTCTTCATAGGGTTAATGCTTACATACAGGCATTTTAAAACTTTATTTTCCAACACTCAGATAAGAAAAAAAAAAAAAAAAAAAAAAAATCAGAAAGTCTTGTGGTTTTCATCCTCTTCAAAATTTGTCACGACTCAAATTCTAATGCCTCCTCTTACATTACAGATAAGAGATGAAAAAAATTTAATCAAGATCTTTTGGATATTAAAAAGAAAAATCACCATTATGAATGTTAAGAGTTTCAGGAGCAAAAGGAAGATGTAAACCAAGTTTTGACTATCCCAGTAAACTCCCACATTCCAATGCAATAGTGGTCAACTTTGGAGGGTTGACCTACAAATACTATTTGCCAAAAGCAGCTTTCTAACAGCAATAATGACATTCCTGAAAATATTACATTAAATGCATATATATATGCATTTATGATATATATATAACACTATAAAAAAGTGACAAACTTTATACTGCATTACAAAAGATGTTTCTCGTTTTGCTGATTCTGTTTCTTTTTTTGTTTGCTTGGTTTTGGGTTTTTGTTTTTTGTTTTTTTTTTACTAAATAGGTTTAGAACTCAGGTTGATGAATGGGGGAAAAACAAATCCTAAAATCCTGACATTTAGAATAAAGCTGAAACCACTTTTCCTACTACAAAACTTTTTTTTTTTTTTTTTTTTTTTTTTTTTTTTTTACAAAAAACCCCAAAGAATTAATTATAACAACAAGGGAAGAGACAGACAAATGAAGAAAAGAACCTTAGAATAAACTTAAGTGTTCTAGGGCAGAATTCTCTACTCTGCTCAGTACAGGGCTCTAAATGCCATTACTGAGAATTTTGTAAAGGGAATGGAGGCTGAACAGGTTAGTGAGAAAATACAGATTAGGGAAGAAAATTCTGCCCTTATTTTGGTGTTGAATCACTAATTCCACCATAAGTTATACAGTGTGAACTGCCCCCCAGGCTGTGAAGCTGTAAGTACTATTTATTAACTTCCAATGCAAAGCCCAAATCTGCTTAATTTACATTACACTAGAGTCTGTCAGGAAAATTAAAATCCGTTTTATTCAGCATTTTAAGGTGAAATGTATATAAACTACACTTTTAAATTAAATCATACCCTTCCAAAATTGGTCTGCTTTAAGATTTCTAACCTTAGCAGATAGAATGAAGATGTCTCAGCAAATATTGATTTTGTGTTAAAAAAATGTCCACAAGACAAAATAAAAAATTCTTAATTTACATGAAGCAGTGTAAACAGCAAAAACAAGAGAAGCCACGAAGTTTCACACACCAGCCACTGGCAGACGGTTGCTCCAAATATTTATAAAACTTTGTATCTTCCTTTGTTGGTTGGTTGGTATGAATTTTGCTGCAATGAAAGGGGAAAAAGAAGTCAATCACAATTGCTTGTCAAAACAGATGAATAACCATTTATAAAAACTGCTCACCAATAAGTGGATATTCAAAATAATTACAGAGTTGCTCAGTAGTGACACACTCTTTGCAATTTGCAAGGATTTTTTATGTAGATTTCAACAATTTGAAAAATAGAGCAAAATTAATTTCAAAAACAGACAGCAAGAGCAACATAACCTCCAGACTGTTGAGCTGAAAGCCCACTGGCAGGTATGTTGAAGAGAAAGGCAGAGCCGCTGGCTGCACAATTAAGTGTCCTACAATATTCCTGGCGATTGCTCCCCCCACCCCCAACAAGGCTTTTACTACTGAAGGTCTCAGAATTCCAATTCTCATGATTATTTCAATTTCCTTTGAAAACAGGAAGCAGGATACATTGAACACAGAAGGCTACTGGCACCATGGTGTACTGTCCACAGCAAGGTAAAAAAAGAAAAAAAACCCATGACACAAATGGTACTAAATACCAGGAGGGTTAAAACCAATCTGTTAAAATGCAGCTCTGCCTTATGGAGCCAGAGACAAGAAATGAATAGGAAACTGACTCTCTCAGGAGATCACTAAATTTAGTCAGTGTCCTGTCTCCATCTGCTGGCTGTTCATAATACCCATAACTTGTGGAGAAAAATGTATTTTCCTTGCTGTTCACTGCTACACCATTTTATACACTTTCAAATGCATAGTCCCAGATATTAACAGCGACTCATCTTGTAGGTCAGGTTTAAACATTCCTGAAAATCTTAACAAAGCCATACATGCTCTTTTGCAATATAATGCATTTCACTTACTAATCTGATTAGTTCTTCCTTTATAAGTCTCGTGATTTCAGCCTTTGCTTTCTGCACAGCCAGCTCGTTGGCACCTGGAGAGCAGAAAACAAATGTTAGAATCTCTTCTATATACCATGTCTAACGAGGAAATGTTGCAGGTTTACTGTCAAGGCAATAGAAATATTTCAATGGTTTGCTGTTGAACTATAATAAATGTAGACTACCAGCACTGCTTTTCTTCTTTCCTTTTTTTTTTTAAAGAGTAACCTACTTAAAATTGTTAATCCCTGTTTACAGCATTCAGTAACATCCTGGAACAAGTTTCTTTACAGACAAACTAACATTAGCAATGGGACATGTCAAAATAACCATGAGATTCACTGGGTTAGACACAACAGATTTGATCAGTTATATGACCTCTGCCGGAAATTGCAGGGAAACAGCACCCTATTTTCTTTTTTCCATATCAACTCAACCAAGATCTTTATATCTGTCCTCATTTTTAGTACCAAATGAATTACTGTTACTCTTTCAAATATTTTCATACAGGGCTATATAAGTCTCTTAATTATGGACAGAGACACAGGACCAATGTTCCTACAACTCCAGGAACCATTTGGCAACAAGTATCGAGACAAATGAGTGGGTACTCACACTTACTCCCAAGATAACTCAAGAATACCTGGGAGTGAAGATCCAAAAATGTATGCCACAAAGAATCAAATACCTACCTATAGCACAAGGAAAACATCTCTAATTGAAAAATACCCATAATACTTACTCTCTATAGCCAAATAAATTTTTCGTTCGCCTTCTTTAGGCTCTTTGCCTGGAGGGAAATATGTTCCTCTGATTGTAATAGCAGCTTCAGAATATTCACTGATTCTCTGCAGAGCTTCCTTAGATGTAACTTTCCACCTGGCAGTCTGCACAAGAAAGATTTGGAGAAAGATGTTTGCACTTCAGCAACAACATTATCTGGTGAGATCCACTATTTAACAGAAATATCTTAAGTGTAATTTTGATTTCAAACAATGAAGCAATTGCCCAGTTCCAAAAGAATGTATGCAATAAAATCCACATTACCACTGCCATCACTTATATCGGGGAAAAATAAAGGGAGGAAAAAAGGATGAATCTGCAGGACCACTGGAAGGCAAGCGCTCAAGGTTCTCCATTTTGCTTCTTGGGAAGTCAAAAAAGTAATAATTGTTCTTGTTATGCTTTTACCCAGCAGTACTCTGCCAAGAATACCATTTACCAAGCCTTTCACGGGAATAGACTTCCAAGACAAGTTTATTCTGTTTATTCTCATTATCAGCATTATGTTTTTCAGAAAGCTCTTTAAGGGTGCAAGTCTGTTGAATGCAATTCTTCTAAGAAACAAAATTAAATGCTATTACTATAAACATCCATCTCTGCATGCCTACTTTTAAAAGCTCAGATACTAATGTGTGGAAAGAGATAATGAGATTTCGCTAGAAAATATCAGTGTATAATTTTTTTGTCAGAGACAAATTGCATTGTCTTGTATATCAACTACATTCAGTGCTGAAAGGCAGGAACAGGTTGTATCTCATACTTATTTATATGCATGTGACTTGACTCCTATCAGGAAGACAATGAGTTGCCCCCTGGGGAGTTTTTCAGTTTTGTTAGGTTGAGCAATGGCACTGTCCCTTTGTCAGAGGCATAAGGGGCATTGAGGCACTTCATTCCCACTGGAAGGGGTGGGTGGTATAGCTGGTGCCTCTGAAATTATGAGATGAATAGGTGAGTGAACCAAACAAAAAGGAGGCCAAAAGAGACGCTGGTAAAATAAACTATATATTTTTTTCTAGCTTTATATGCTAATAACTTCCTTGGGAAGCATTTTGGAATGAATTTCAAGCACTGTGCATCTCTGAACTGAGGAACAAAGCCAATAGGTAGATGGTACTTATTACCACAGTTACATAACGTCAAGAGGATGTGGCAGAGGAAGATTTGACAGGCCCAGAAATCCCTTCTATTGCAAGATCACGTTATAAATCTGCACAGAGTCCCAACTAAAACACTGTGTTCAGTGACAGTTATTAAAATATGATTCAACAAAAATCAGTTACTTGCCTGTGGGAAGTCATTGATCTCCAGTTCCTCTTCATATCTCTTAAAGGATTCATTTTGTCCTCCCTCCTGTTTCTCTTCCTCCTGTTTCTCTATAGGTACATAATTGAGCTTAGCATTGATCTTTTCAGCCAGTTGCTCTGCAATGGTTTTGGCAGAAACAGTAGGAGCCTGAATTGTGCCTCCTCTCAAGATGGCGTTTGTTGCCTGCTGCATCACATCCTGTAGTAAAAGAGGTCTGTATTCAAAATGAGGTAGCAGCACCCTGAAAACCTGGCTGTTTTAGAACCGGAGTTGCTTTAGAAAGTTTCTACACACATCAATATGGGCAATCTGAAAACCTTCCTTTCCCTTCCCTCCTCTCTCAGCAAGAACAGAAAGCCTTGTTTCATCCCAAAATGCCAAGGATAATATTGGCTATAATCCCTTCCCTATCCCAGCATCCCCACACTCACTCCTTGTCCAAGTACCAAGCCAAACAAGGATTCCATCCCTCCCCGTGATGGATAAAACACCCCAATGGTACTGCTCAGTCGAGCTGGCTTAACCTTGGAATTATAACTTAGGGTTCCCAGGCTCTCCGCCACACGGCCAGGAGCCAAGCATCCCAGAAAGCCCCTATTTGAGCTTGAGCTCCCAGGGTTGCCAAGCTCTTAACTCTGCAGCAGCCCCAAGACTGTTGCATGGCAATGCAAGCCCAGAACCACTGAGACTGGTAATTCAGACTCGCCAGCAGCCTGCCAAGTAAACAGGCAGGAAATGTCTGTTCATGGAACTTGTTAAGATTTCTTCAAAATATTTTGGTTTGAAGGAATTTACATTTTCCAACGAACTAAAAATCATTTGCTTGGAAAACTCCCACCCAATTCTACAGCACTGACACAGCCCAGCCAGTCAGCCCCCAGGCTGTAGCGGTGCATGGGATTCTTCCATCCTAAGTGCAGATCTTTCCACTTGTCCCAGTTGAAGCTCATGATATTTCTTTTGGCCCAATCCTCCAATTTGTCTAGGTCACACCAAATTCTAGCCCTAGCCTCCAGTGTATCTACTATTCACGACGGCTTGGTGTCTCCTTCAAATATAACCCATAGTTCTCTCAAAATGTTGTTAAAGTACACCTCCATTTTTCACTTTAATTTAAACAGCATAACCTCCAATAGTATATTATTCATTTCAGCCAGAAAGGACATCCTGCTACAGTGATAAAATTAGCAAGTTCTGTAGTCATGGTTGGTAAAATCAGACATAATTAATGCCTGTGTGTTAGGCAGATGAAGAGCTCCCTGCTGTTATACCAATGCATTTTGTTACGCCAAAAAATTACAAATCTAGTAGTCATAATAAATATAATTTCTCATCCCCACTGAGTTAGCCCTATTTGGAGGATACAGACCAATCACAACAGCATCATGTGGCAGAACTAAAGAAATCAACCTGTTAACATAGCTGTAAAACAAAATTAAATACATTATAGTAAACATATATTAATAGCTGCATGATAGAGAGCGTGACCTTGAAGTGGAAAGGGACGAACACTTGTGCCTCTGCACCAAGATTCTTCTGGGCATTGATTCTCAATGCCAATCTTTTGGCGATTTCCAGTTTTTCTGCGTTACCAGCTGTGGGAGTAGGAGCATTAGATGTTCCTGGTGCTGCCATATCTTTCACTCTCTTCTTTGAATTGAACATGCTCTCAATTTGTTCATCAATCTAAAGGAAAGGACAACATCAGCACCACCATTATGCTGTTCTTATCAACACTGTGAAAGAAAACACTAGGTGCAACTGCTTTATTAATTTTTTTGATTTGGCAAACAATGAATGCTACAGCTCCAGTCAAGAACTATGGCAGAACAAAGAGAAAGGGTCTTGTAGTCAGAAATAGGATTGGAGATCAGAAGACTGAAGTTTTAATTCAGTTTGCACTACAAGTTATTGTGGGACCCTGAGTAAGGTGCACACACTATCCCCTCCAGTTTCACATTGAACTCTGAGCTCACTGCATGAAAAGTGCTACTTCAGGGCAAACTGAAACAGCAAGTTCCCTTAGCAATCACACACTCCAGACTGGGGAAAAGGCATTTGTATCATGAAAACTACACAACTGAGGTGTGAGGAAAGATTCCAGCAGGAGTTCTTCAACTGTTCTTTTATCAGCAGTCAATGGAATAACTTTCCAGCTCACTGAAAAGGTATCAAACATTAAGTAATAGCATCTGATATGGATTTAGACAAGGAGAAAACTGCCAGGTGCTTCTTTAAAGCCCTGTAACTACAAGCTTTTTGTGAATTAGGTAAACAATCATTCCATTTGGTACTAGACTAATTACTGTACAAGTATGAAAAATATTTGAGCCCTCTGCATGAAATACTATCATCCATTCTTAATCTACTTATAAAATACCAGTAACTCACAAGTGGAAGATTTTCAGCTCCCCATGAGAGAGACATTTTATGAATTAAAGAAAGCACAGAGCAACACACAAGATGTATTTAGTAAACTAGAGTACAATATAACAAAAAAAAAAAATTTTATAATTTGCTATTGTACTGAATTTGTGCTATTAGGTGTTATCTGAACAGACTAAAATCCCTTATAATGTAAATTACTGGCTTATCTGTACTTACATCAACAGCTGTATCTTCATCATCTGAATCCTGCAAGCCAAGAGCAGCTTTTTGTAGTTTCTTGCGTTCATTAGCCAAAGCCTGTTCTGTTTCATCAAACTTAAATCCTTTGCCAGAGAAGCCACTACTCTTTTTAATAATCTTTCCTTCCTACAAAGCAAGAATAATTATTTTTCAAAAGAAATTCAAACACAAAATGTTAAAAGACACTTCCAGCTGGAGTAAAATACAGACTATTCTTGATTATTATTACTATTGATTTACTGTTAATATTGATTGTAAATGGTTATGTATTAACAAAGGTAAAAATTAGGGTACTTAGAACTTCTTCCAAACCATGAAACAAGTAAGTTATAACAAAAAGCTTACACACAATTTTGTATCAATTCCATAAAAACAAGTAAGCCATTTTGGGTTTTGAGTGAAGAAGTAAAATGCCCCTTAAGGCGAAGAGAAATATCTGTTAGCATACAAGAAACTCTTCACACTAAATGTTTGGGGCATGTGCCCAGCGAGGTGGCGTTAACTTTTTAGATCAGGGTATCAAACTCACCTCGTACCCTGGACCAGATATGAACTACATGGCTCCCTGTAGGCAATCCAACCCAGGGCAAGTGGTTGCAGTAGCAGTTCCAGCATACAACAAGCAGCCACAGTAGCAGCTCCAGCATGGGGCATGCAGTGGCAGCAGCTCTAGCATGGAGTAGTGGCAGGGCTGGCAGCTGAGATGGTAGGGCTGCGGCAGCAGCAACAGGAGAAGTGCTTGAACAGTGACCAAGGCTGCATCAGCCCTCACTCACTGCCCTGCCAATGATCACCACATTCACTGGGGCCTGCAGGCCCTGGATTCTGCAGCAGGCCACTCACTCTAGCCATGCCCAGTTTCCAGTTGGCCACCAGTAGGTGGGCTAGACAGAGCACCTTCATGGGGTGGATCTGGCCCGTGGGCCACATCTTTGACACCTCCATTTTAGACCATATATAAATACTACAAGAGACTTCACTGTCTTTTATATGAACCCTGATAACATCAGGTCTCAAGGCAGGCTCAGAAGTTCCTCTTCCACCTACACAGCCAATTACCACAGTTAAATTCCCAAGAACAATCTAATTGCTTTCCAGGAGTGTTTTCAGAGGGTCAGTGAAACAACTCACATGCGCAACATTATTTGCGTGCAGAATTTGTACTCAAATGTGTAAGCAACACAACCATAAACACCAAAAACAAAAGATTACTTACAGCTTTCTGCTGATCTTTGAAGTCAGCCCAGAGCTTTTCCAGTTCAGCAGGAACTGGATTCCCTGACAATTCCAAAGCCTTAATGATATCACCAGCATACCGTGCTTGATCTTCAGTAATAAAAGTGTATGCAAATCCCTATTAAACATTAATACACAACTGTAAACCTGGTAATTGTTAAATACAACATTTAATTTTTTCATCAATCTTAGCAAGGGTACTGCATTGGAAAACTTTTTTTTTTTTTTTAATAGAAATGGAGACTATGAATAAATGCAGTTAACATGGCAACTGACAATCTCACTGTAAAATTAAAAGCTTTTCATTTAGGTCTGGCTCTGGTGGTGAGTTTGAAACAAAGCCACTCATGCTCATTTCCAGCACAAATAGCAAAAGAGCCAAATTCATAGACAAAGTCTTACTCCAGAAAAGCGTTATCTACATTCCACAGAGATGCAATGCAAAACAGGAAGCCGTGTTCTGAAATTTCCCCATTTCCTTAAAAAGCACCTCCCTCTTCTTATCAAAGACAAATAAAATCTTTTAACTTCCCATTCCCGTTACAACATGAATCAACATACAAGGCGGGGTTTATCAATGAATTAAAAATAAAAACCACTTTTTACTAAAAAAAAAAAAAAATTACTTTTACATACTTTATTGCCAGCTCGACCAGTTCGGCCTGCTCTGTGCACATAATCCTCATAATGGTTGGGACAACTGTAATTGACTACCAGCATCAGCTGCTTTACATCCAGGCCTCTTGCTGCTACTGATGTGGCCACAAGAAGTTTGCACGCTCCATTCTTAAAATCATTAATTATGCTGTCTCTGTCATACTGATCAATTCCTGCAAGGAAGCAACACAACACCATACATTTAAGTTTTTATTTACTTCTATGTATGTACTGTCTTGGTTTTCAATAATAAAAAAAAAGTTTCAACTAAGCTGAAAGAACTCCTGAACAAAACCAGGCAGTCTCAGCAGAAGAGTACTTCTCTACAAAGATTGTCCCACCCAACTCCTCCAAACATTCTTTTAAAGACAACGATCTCAATAAGCAAGTTAATTTGACCTGTTATAACTGCATTTTTCTGAAGGCTTTGCCCACTTCGCAAGCACACCAAAAAGCACAGGACATTTTTCATTAAGACCTGGATTTTTCCTATGTCCTTGGCTAAATTTTCCCTGGCATTGTTACCAAAGTTAGAGAATGTGATATGCGTGGGCTGACTACTGCATACCAACAGCACTCTACATAGTTTTTAAAACACATGGAGATGGCAGGTGTTTGAATGAGAGATCTTTCTGCTTTACTTTTTAAATAACTACTTCATGACAGAAGGGAAACAACAGCTACTAGCTTCTCAAAAGCTACAAAAATGGGGTTTTTTTGCCTGCCCTCCAGGCTCTGCAATAGCAATTAGCTAATAATATTCCCAGAGATGTATTACTCTCAGTTCATAACCACGTTGCATAAAGTGATGTTTTGGCACACAATGGTGCTTTATACGTTAACGTAATAAAGAAAAATGCCAAGTCAGTTGCACTTCCACTCAAAATGTGAAAAAAGTTATGTGAACTGCCAAATGAAGGCCAAAGTGCTCAGGAGAGGAAATATTCTAAATGTCTACAGTGACGTTATACAGAAATATATAAAAACACTTTTCTTTTTAATTATTTTACCCCATTAATCCAGTTTAAAGTAATATATGTCCTTAAGACTGCACATTACCTCCATGAAGTGACATGCAGGGATAAGAAGCTCTCATTAAATCTTTCAACAACCCATCAGCATGTTCCTGTTTATCAACAAATATGATAACAGATCCTTTCTCCTGATAATGTCCCAGCAGCTCAAGTAACTTCAAGAATTTGTTCTCTTCTTCTATAACAATCTAAAAAAAGCAAAACAGAAAAACAAAAGGAGAAAGAACAGAAATTACATCTTCAAACAATAGATATTACAAAACTCTGAGGATGCTAACAACATAAACTTCACAACATCTGTCTTTGATTAGACTTTGATTAGCTTTTGAGTTTCAACGGAGCCAGGAGAGAGAGAAATTCTTCAGGCCATATGCACAGACAGAAATGGAAGTGCTAAAGCTGACAGTAAGGTAACCTATACGAAGCAGTAAAAAAACTAGATGTATTACTATCTGCAAATGAAGGGGCTTTTTTGAGCGTTTTAGTGACTACTAATATACCCAATATGTTTACACTGAAGAGGCAATATTCAAATGAAAAGCGGCCACAGAAAAAAAATTCTCCGGACCAGCACAGTAACATAAGCATTAGGCAAGCCAAAGTGACTCCAAAATATAAGTGTACAATTATACATTGAACTGCACTGCAATGATATTGCAATATACTTGCTCCCACATTCAGCGCTCTGCAGCCATCAACTAGGTTAGGGTAATTCACTTTTATTTCAGAATTCCGTCATAATTTTTAATAGACATAAGCGCAAAAAGAGGCAACAATTACAAGCATATCTTTTTTTCCTATAACCCACAACTATATCTAAAAGAAACTACAAGGAAACTATGACAAGCTACAAAATAGCAGATCACCAGAGTGCTTGAAAATTTGAATGAATAATGGCACAAATCTGCCAATTCAAAACAGACTAAACATGCATGATGCAAGACCTGCATTTGGAATATATTTTCAAGCATCACTCATTACAATGAGAATTTCTGCTTCCCATTAGACAAACAACTTTGCAGAAAAACAATATGGCAGCTTAAAAATGCCACTTTTAACTGCGAATGACTACTTTAAAAATACCTGTCATATTTTACTCACAGAGAGGGTTGCATGTCTATGAGAACTTTCCTACTGCTGTGTTAAACCAATTAGGTTGTGCTGTCTTTAAAAGCACTAGCAAACATTTCTGGAAGTCTCTTCTCTCTCTGCATCTCCCAAAACATTCTTTATATCAAACTAGAAAATTGTGCCTCCTTGCCACAGAGGCTGGAAGGGACAGAGGGACAGAGCCTCCTTGCCACAGAGGCCTCACAAGGGATTCTAAAGGAATTAATGCCCTTCAAACAAGGAAAACAAACTAAACTGACATGATAGGACTAGACTTAATAAAAATTGCTGATTTTCTCCATCTATTCCAACATACAAATGAAATATAAGCTACTGTTTCTCCATGTCAGTGTTTCATTAAATATTCTTCCAGAATGCTTTCTTTCACAGAAACAAAAGATGCAGTTATGTAATACTCACTACATGTTGCTCCACATCAGAACAGACAACACTTCTTCCCCCAACTTGAACCTCAATAGGTTTATTCAGAATTCGACGAGCTAAAGCCTCCATGGCTCTGGGGAAAGTGGCAGAGAACATGACCGTCTGACGATCAGGTCTGATGTTGTCTACAATGCGCATAACCTGGTTTAACAGTAAAATCCTGATTAATGTTGAAGTGCTCTAGCAACAAACTTTACATACTCACACCAGCCCCTTGTCATTTTTAAAGCTAAGAAATAATTGCATTCCACAAAATACAAACAGCTTTCTGTGAGTTACATCCTCTGGAGACCACGAGCCGTTGCTGCCAGAGAAGCAACATTTGGTGGGCTCAGTTGGAACATCACAAACAAAACAGTGCTGGAATTTTGTGCTGATCCTTTAAGGGGTACAGCAGAAACCTTCTAGTTGGGAGAAAAAGAAAAAAAACCTTCCCAATTCTGAGAGAAAAAAAAGCCTCGGGATAATCTAGGAAGTCTCAAGGCCCCAAACTAAACCCTACATCCCAGGAAAACCATTCCTCCCCCCCCCCCCCACCATTACTCTCACCACTTAAAATCCATTGTGCCATTCATTACCTGTGGTTCAAAACCCATGTCAAACATTCTGTCCGCTTCATCAAGTACAACGTATGTAACCCTGCGAAGGTTTGTCACCCGTCCTATGAAAAGGAGAGGGGAAAAAACATGGGGAAACAAAATCAAACTGAAATTTGTTTTCCCCTCAGGAGTAATTTTAAGTAAAGTGATAAGTATTCTGACTAGCTTCTAACCAACGTATAAAAGTTAAATAACGTTTTAATTTTTATTTTTAATATCACTAAAAGTGAATTTTAAATGTCTTGTTTTAATGGCATTATGTATATCTATATATATATATATATATATTCTGCAAAAATGTGTAAGTATGCACAAGGCCCTTTATTTTGTCAAACTCTTCTCTTGCATACCATCAAAGGGCCAGAAGAACCTGTAAAATTCAGAAAACAGCCCTCGCCAAAACACATCATAAAACTAAGACTGAGATGAAGCAACGAGCCACATCAGCCATAATCTGACAGCGCCACCTAGAAAAAAACATATTAGAGATTACAGCGCATGTGTGGAAGGCAAAGTTCAGTGCTAACTGATGCAGCCTCAGAAAAAAAGATTATTTTTATATTATAACATATAATGCCTTCTTGGCATTCAGAAATAATGATTTTTAGGTATACATAACTATTTCTAACAAACTAATATTATGCCTAATACAATATAAGCAACATTTTTCAACCTGTCTAGCAAATCCATTGACTTAAAAGACCCCAGTCTTTGGGACAAGTAGAAGCAAGATGAACAGTTGTAAGCTTATACATGCAGCTCATTTTGGAGCAGTCTTGCAAAAACAAGTCAAAACCCTTCCCAAACAAGTACATGGGCACCTTTTAACAAATATACATAAAATACAAAGGGATTTTTCACAAATGCAATTAAAGCAAGGTTTTTCTAAAAAGCACTGACACAGGATTATGTCAGATTTCAAGCAATAATGTAGTGACACTCTGTTGAGAGCTCTCAAATTGGAATTATGATTTTCATATTCCAGAAACATTCTTTATCCAAACTGGCAGCTTTATCAAACTATGCAAATATTTGTTATCTTAAATTAAGCAAGGTTATAACTGCCTTGAATCCTCAAACTATTCTTTTTTAAGAAGTAATACAGAATTTGTAGATGTTGAATTCACACTAAATTACCAAAATAAACTTTTCTAAAAATCTACATCTATACTTAGTGTTAATATTTGCATCCCCAAATAATAACTCAGCAAAATTACTTGGGAACAGCATTAATGTACCTACCTTTGATGGATTAAGTCTTGGAAGCCCAGTTCTATAAGTCTTGAAGGTACTTTTTCCACAGAAGTTAAATAATGTCAACAGTTTAGTAGAGGTTTTGATGTGGAATATTTTAATAATCAAACTTTGTCTAACAAGCATGCAATGATTATGCTAAAACAAAACCTCTTAAAGCTGTGGTATCCCAGCATTTCCTACCTACATATTCAACTGAGGAAGACAGTAGTTTTAATTACAGCTAAAATGATATTCACTAATTGTTTTTTATCAAGAGATAAGGGATGAGACTTCTATTGGGCAAGCCCCTTTCTAGGCAAAAGTCAGCTGTTAAATATGCTAATATTAATTAGCATTGTGGAGGAATTACTTCAAAGTAAGTGAAATTTAGGTAAATCTCCCTTTATCTAAATGACTCCCAACTTGGGGCAGATAGTTATATATCTATAGTGCACAAAAATCCTTGCAAAAATTTCAAACATACTACAATTACTGTTTTTCAAAATCAGCTAATGAGTAAAGAGAGTCATTTGTACTGCTGTACTGTCTGACATGGTAAAATGAATAACACAGCTTCAAGAAATATAAATAAATTCCAGAAGACCATTTATCAAACCATATGATCTCTTGAATTTCTTTATTTGCATTACACAAATATATTTAAAAATGTGCAAAGGAAAAAGATTTCTACTCACCATTGTTAGCTGCTAACATGTCAATCATACGTCCAGGTGTGCAAACAATAATTTCAGCACCTCGTTTCAGTTCTGCTATCTGATTTTAAAAACACAGTAAATTTAATTTAACAAGCCAGCTGAGTTACTTTTAGATCTATGACCCTATAAATAACACAGTGAAATATGCAATCTTTTCAGTCATCATGATTAACTATTCATGCAGAACTACAATAGCCCACTAATGGTTTTATGTATTTGTCACTATTTAAAGTTTTTACTTGGAAATTTCTTTAACTTCTTACCAGAAGTAGATCCACAGTTGCTACAAAAGCATATGCTAGACGTATAAATCCTACACACAACAAGTATCCATCTATGCTATTTTACGTAGGGACCTTAGAAATTCTACAGCAAGGATATCAAACATATGACCTGTGGGCCAGATCTGGCTCATGGTTCATTGGACCAGCACCAGCCCCACATGCTGCATGTGATGTATGGGCTAAATCTGGTGCTGCATGTGCTGCAGGCAGCACAGGGGGTCAGCAATTCAGGGTGCCACATGCAACCCACCAAATGCTGCAAGTATTGCCAGGTCCTGTTTCCATAACAAAAAATTGGCTTGAAAATTAAACTATCAAGCTTTATAAAAATGCTTGCTAAGGACCAAAAAAACTAAGAGAATCGGGGGGGGGGATGAGGCATTAATAAAAATTAGGGAACTTCTGGAGGTAAAACCATAGAAGCCCTTAATATGATATTTCAAATTGTTACATTGCACAATTGCTTTAAGTACTTCCCAACTTCATATATAAAAATATCTGCAACCCTGGGAACTAACATATGAGATACTTGAAGCAAACTGGCTTGTAGGCTTGGCAGTGCTATGTTGGCTAGTATTATGGAAGAAAGACTTGGGGGTCATCATTGACCACAAGATGAACATGAGCCTGCAGTGCGATGCTGCGGCTAGTAAAGCAACCAAAACGCTGGCATGCATCCATAGATGCTTCTCAAGCAAATCCCAGGACGTCATTCTCCCCTTATACTCGGCCTTGGTGAGGCCACAGCTGGAGTACTGCATCCAGTTTTGAGCTCCACAGTTCAAAAAGGATGTGGAGAAGCTTGAGAGAATCCAGAAAAGAGCCACGCACGTGATCAGAGGTCAGGGAAGCCAACCCTACGATGACAAGCTGAGAGCCCTGGGGCTCTTTAGCCTGGAAAAGCACAGGCTCGGGGGTGATCTGATGGACACCTATAAGTTTATCAGGGGTGACCACCAGTATCTGGGAGAATGTTTGTTCACCAGAGCGCCCCAAGGGATGACAACTAGGTCGAATGGTCATAAACTACTACAAGACCGTTTCAGGCTGGACATAAGGAAGAATTTCCCCAAGGTCTGGAACAGCCTGTCACCGGAGGTGGTTCAAGTGCCTACATTGAACACCTTCAAGAGCAAACTGGATGCTTATCTTGCTGGGATCCTATG
>JAGPOW010003447.1:27941540-27969336 GCA_030014935.1 Caiman crocodilus | reverse complement strand
CAGGGGGCTGGACTCGACGATCTTCCGAGGTCCTTTCCTGCCCTAATGTCTATGAAATCTATGAAACACAGTTATATGTACATGAAGAAGCAAGGGATTGTTAAAACGAGACTTTCAAGGATGGCTATTTACTTCTAAGATACTGATACCTATAGAAAAGCAAAAAGGAGAGCTCAGAGCAATACTGGATTTATATGAAAGGATGTTAACTGATGAATGTCAAGAAAAGTTTATAAATAAAAGTGTGTACCTGCTCACTGATTCCTGTTCCTCCATAGACACACACAACTCTAAGTCCCAGAGTCTTTGAGAACTTCTTACACTCCTTGGTAATTTGCAAAGCCAACTCTCGAGTCGGGGTCATGATAACAGCTGAAAAAGAAAAATTTTAGAACCCACAGAACAAGAAATATAACTGATGCTATTAATGACACAGTAAAACAAAAATATTATATAGTGAAGTTTTAACCACCCCCAGTACAGTAATACAATTTTAATGCAATTTACTTTTGTGTCCAGTTTAAAACCCTTATTTCAAGAGCACTGCAGTAGTTGAGCCTGTGATGGAGGAAAGAAAAAAAACATGACCAGATCTCCAGTAACATGAAAGAAAATTCTTCCTCTCCAACATATGGAAACATGCTGTTGACTCTAATGCAAATGTTCCTAATGGATAAATCACACCACAAAAGTAGTAAGTGGCTTGCTGAAATGACAGAATCTTCAGTGGTTATGAGCAAAGAAATGTCTCTCAGGGCTAGCAGATAGTTCTGAAATAAATCTCCAAGAGAGGAAATGAAGACCTCTCTTAAGACCTTGCTGCATGTGCAAAAAATATCTGACAAAGCAGATCAAGAATTCTGTACTTCATATCCTTTAACCAAGCAAGAGACGGAAGCTGACTTAGTCACAAGTCAGCCCCGGTCCCACATCTAGTGAAAAAATATAAAGCAGCAAATTTCCCTTTCACTCCTCATGCTGAGCTGTTATAAGTAAGGTATATGTTGTGGGGGGAGGGATGGGAATGGAGACAGATGCACAGTAATTTCACCTGCCAACTCAGAGCTTAAGCACTGAGCTGTACTGAGAGAAAAGATATTTTTGGTTGGTTCTTCTAGAACTCTGAAGGAGTCCAACCAAGTCAGCAAGACTATCCACAAGCCTATCTGTGGAAAACAGAAAGTAGCCCCCAAATTCCACATTGGTAAATGGCATTTAAAACACCCAAGTGCATTTTTATTGGTCATGGTATTTCTTAACCATAACTTGATTCTTTACAATACACACAGATTTCATTAGTGAATTAGCCCAATGCAGTTTTTTAAACATCAACATACATAACTTTAAAAAAAAGCATAAATCTGTCACTATCTGAAAGCAAAAGATCTGTACCTATTGGACCTTCTCCTTCTTCTAATGACCTCTGATCCATAATATGCCTGAACATAGGCAAAAGAAACGCAATGGTCTTTCCACTTCCTGTTTTAGCAATGCCAATCAGGTCACGTCCATTCATAATTGCTGGGATAGCCTGGGCTTGGATGGGTGTGGGCTTTTCATAGCCATGTCTTAAAGAGAGAAAAACAAAGCACAGTTAGAACAAAAGAATGTTGTGAATGATATAAATCACATATACTTTTGCTGGAAAGATTTCTATGTTCTACTTATGCAGAAGTCTCGGTGGCATGCAAAAATACAGCACAAAAATGGAGAACTTAGAAATATGTTACATAATTGATGGGAAAGACTAGTTCCTAATAACTGTCCAATACACCAATCCTGAGCGAGCACCTATCAAACAATTTTTAGATACCTCCTAAGGGTTAATGTACAATGAGAAAAAGAGAGAGTCAAACTGTAACACCTTGGCCTGAAGACCTCATTCTCTGTAGACACAAAAGAACATATAGATATTTTTTGTTGATAAATTTCTCACTTACTTTTTGAGGGAATTGAGAATTTTCATAGAAATGCCACATTGTACCCAGGTTTTGATTGGTTTGGGGCAGCCTTTCCCCTTGACTGTAATTCCCTCCATTTCCAGCCTGTACACATTCACCTCTGAAATGCACATTAATATACAATTAAACAAACTCTAAGCAAGTGGGATTTTTAGAATCAAAGCAGCACCCCCCAGAACTTTTCAGAATGTAGCAGCATACCGTTTTAGAAACTAACATATTATGGATATTACAGTATAAACATTTGCATTCAATAATGAATTGATATGTTGTTAACTGATTTTTATTATATTCACCCCATCAGCTGGTGGCAGCTCTGCCTGGCCCAGTGCATGCTTGCTCCCAGGACAGCAGTGGACTCCCCACATATGGCTCCAAGTCACTGATGAGAATCAGGAACCAGTGGGGCAAGTTCTTCCTTTAGATCCCCACCGCAACCTGCCCTGAACTCCAGCCCTAACAGACAGAATCTGGGGACACAGCCAGCAGGGACAAGACTCTGGGCTACACATGCAGCACATGGAGAGTGCTGAGGGGGTGGGAGTAGCAGGGGGTAGACAGTAGGATACGCAAGGGTAGAGAGGGAACACCAGGGCGTGCCATGGCACTGACACTGTCACTGCTGCGGGGTGACACCATGCAGTGCACCTCAGTTTTCAGGAGGCACATTTAGACCAAACTGAGAACTGGCTGCAACAGAAACGCACCTGCCTGTACTGCATCAGGCAGGCACCCTGCTTCTCCTGCGGCTCTTCCCAGTGCAGCTCTGATCTGCCTTCTGCAAACCAAGGCACATGGGGCAGTTTCTCTCCATGGCGGCATCAGCCTGGAGAAAGATGCTGCTGCCAGGCATCAGGTAGAACTGCCATGCATCTCAGTTTTTTGGAAAGTCCAACCAGGAAAAGCTGAAGGAGAAACAGCACATCTCCCTAATGCAATGCAGACAGACATGCCTTTCTGTGCAGCTCTTCCTGGTTTAGCTGTGACATGTCTAGGTACACCAGGCAGTTCCTCCCCAGTGTTGTAGCACCTCTGGCAAGTTCTTGCAGCACCACAGTTGAGAACCACTGTTCTAAGCATTTCTCACTATCCTTCTCAGTCTGCTTGAAACCTGCAGTCTAAAAAGGTGACAGATTTTTTGCAGCATAGAAACAAAATTTAGCCTGCCAGAGACACAGATGCGGGGTCTGTACAAGAAACCGTATTACACTGACAACGGGCAGCCCCACAAACATGACAACATGAAATAATCCATAACAACCACTGATCTCAGTTGTTTCAACTTCACTCCTTCCCTGCCCTGCCAGATCAGTCTCCAGGATCTCCCTTTTGTCCTTCAATTCTTCTCTGTAGCTCATAATTGGGTTGCTCTGAAGCCAACTATTCTCAGATTACTGTCTGCAGATCATTTCCCAATGGTTCACTACATTTTTCCTTTACATGGAAAGGGTAAGACCTAGAGAATTCACTGGTGCCTTACACAACAATGTTTGGCAGATATTTTCTTTCATTGCAAATATCCTAAAATGCTCCATTATTATCTGTCATTACCTTCTGGGGTCATTTTAGCAAGCTCTGGAACTTCAACGTAGAAATTTTTCCTGAAGGGCTCATACTCTATCTTTCCATGATCCACTGGTTCTAGCAGCTTCCTCTGTTTGGTCTGATAGCCTGTCAAGGCAGTCTGAAGATCAACTTCTTCCTCTTCTGAAGAATACTAAAGAATACATTTTAAATCATATAGCAATGTATTTACTAAAAACCTTCTAGAAGCATATGTTTAGCTCACTGACACAGTAAGAGAATGTTATCTTTCTCTCAAACCCAGCTAGGACAGTTGGCTTTTCAAGCTCTACAGACCACCCAGAGCCGACAGATTTATGTCCCTGCTGCAAACCCTGGGCTGACTGCAATTCGTGAAGGCACAGAGAAGCCAACTCTAAGCTACATGCATGTGTCAACTCTGCCACAGCAGAGTTCAGCACAGGCTAACTGCCCAAGGTACTTACCCAGCCTAACAAGTAGACCTTACATATCTTGCTGAGTTCTGAGCTGCTACAGCTACACTCCTAGTGGTCCTAACTGAACACCCAGACAAAACAGCAACATAGATAAATTACTAGTCATATGTACAACTACCATTCACAAAACAAATTACCCTCATACACACATCTTATTAGCTATGTGTCAAGTCAGCTAAGTTCACTCACGTGAATATCTCAACTCCCAATTATATCCAACAGTCAGCACGCTAAACAACTCGAACCTTCCAAACAACTTTGTCTCTGCATAAGAACATGCAAGCATGGTTCTTTTTGTTGTTTTTAAACTACAGCACTGATGGATATTATACATGGTCAGGTACATTCTGCCTAGCTTTAAGCAGTCCAACCAAGTCAGCAAGACTATCCACATGCCTAATAAACTGGGACTTCTTTTTCTAAGACAAATACCCCTTTTCCCAGGAGACACCAAACACTTTCCAGTTACCTCCATTGCATCTTGGTCATTCTCCATCAGCTCCCCTTTCTTCTTTTCTGATTCTACAGCTGCCTTTTTGGTTGTCACCACAGTCACTACTTTGGTAACAGTTGGTCCAGATTTCTAGCAAAACAGTTAAAGAAAACCATTATATTACCACATGTACCACCAAAATATGCTGTGCAAAATATAACAATTCTGTTCCCTTCCAAATGCATTAACTCAACTTTCTCCTAGTTCTTCAGATGAAACTTCAATAGGGTTAATATTAAAAATCTGATTTGTGGAGACTAGAGTTAAGGAAAGCAGGTACATTATTTAGCTCTTGCTTGTTGGAATGTTTTTTTTCCCCTGAAATGTATTTTTCAACAGCATTTTCCTACATCATTACGCTCAAGAAAACTGAAACACAAGACAATGAACCCATTTTACCTTTTCACTCCCACCTCCACCCTTCACACTTCTCATATTGAACTTTTTAACCTCTTCTTTAACTTCTTCCATGTAAGCATCCAGAGGGTCTAATTCTTCATCTTCCACCTCCATGCCTTCTTTTTCTCCTTCTGCAGTTTCCTCCTCATCATCTAGTTAGAGGGAGAGAAATATTTTTTCCTATTGGATGTTTTTGTTTAAAAAAGAAACAGTGTAGGGATTTTGTTATGGTTTAGTATAATGCAGATTTATGGAATCTTAATAAAGGCGAAAGCTCAACAACTGGGAAGCATTTATTGTAAAAGGTATAATGCACAGCAGAATACCATGAGGATAGGTGAAAAATCTCTCAAAGGTCAGCCTGACTGGGAAGTAAAAAAGGAACCATGGGCCAAAGATCAGCCCAGGAAAAGGATTCTTCCTTATGCCATCCAAGGACATGGACACCAGTTGCAGGAACCCCAAAATACTGAGCGACAGGTACTACACATGGACTCCTCTCCATAGCAAAACAAGCCCTGGAAAAATAAACACCACATCCGGGGTGCCAATACAGCCAGAATGCCTCCACAACCCCAGAAGCCAGAACTCTAAATCCAGAAATCAACATTTAGAGCAATGTACATTCCTCCCCTGGTGATATGCAAGTGGGAAGATTCTCCTGTGCCTGAACATGATACATGGCAGAGGATAAAATTTGCTGTGCTAAGCAGGAGGTCATCAGTACCTGGTCCATTTAGCTGCAGGTTTAATGTGGTTAAAAAAGTAGCAATTGTCAGTTCACAAACAAGTACTGAAACCACAACATTTGAAGCTTTTTTTTTTTAAACTGGGAGAGAAGGGGGAAAAAATATATATATATATATATATATATCTCTCTCCATATATGTCATTGAACCGCTCATTATGTCACATAACTAACTTGTATAGCTGCCCAATAATTGGTGGGTTAACTCTGTCCTCTCTTCCATTTCCAAAACCAGAGCTTGCTGGTCTCATTTATTGTTTCCTAAACTGTGGCCATGAAAAAAACTATTTCACTACAACACATTGAACAAAAGTAGCTGAGAAATTTTAAAATCAAAACAAACAATACAAAGCTAGGTTTATTGTTAGGGGTAAAAGCTGACTTTGTTTAATTATTATGTAAAATAAAAATTTTAAAATACCATCATCATCTTCTAAGCTCCATTTTTTCCCCTGCTTCATTTCTTCAATTTCTTTTTTCAGTTCTCCTATGTTTTCCATAGCCTTCTTGCGCTGTTCTTCTCTCCATTTCTCTACTCTCTCTTTTCTTTTTCTCATTTCCTCCTCTAGTTTGTTCTGATCAAAATTCTGCAAGAAAAAAACAACCAACTCAAAGATTATTGTTTTGATCCTGCACTCCTTCATACAACTCACCATCAGATCAGTGGCAGTTTTACTGGAAATACGGGATGCAAGTCTGGCCCCCATAAAACCTATATCAGCAGAAGTTAAACTTATTATAGAAGGAAAGAAAATACTGATGTTAACTGTAACACTTGAATATAAAACATCACATCTAGTGCCAGATGGTCCTGCGGATAGATCTTTCCAAACAAATATTCCTGAACCAGTTGCTCAGTCTTTTAGGAAAAGTATGCTACAGCAACAGTTCTCAACCTTTTTCCTTTTTTTGGTCTGTGAGCCAGTAAAAGGCCAAAAGAGTTCTCTTACCATCCACTATTTCCCATAATCCTTTGAATTAAAAAAAACAGCTCTGACTGGTTTATGGATAGAGGAGTCTGAGGTCAGAGTGTTGGTGGAGGAAGCACATGTTGTGGAATAGGTTGGGTGGGGAGTCTGGTTTTAGGGCGCTGGTGCTGACGTGTACAAAGATAGAGGGTTGCCCTTGAGACACTGTTTCTTTCCCCTGGAAAGGAGCAGTGTCCATAACTGGAGAGATGCTCCAGTTATGGGAAAACAACAGCAGTGGATTGAGTTCCTTCCTCTTCTTCCCTGGTCTCTTTTTGGGTTACTTTCAGCTCCTCAGTCAGTCACAAGAAAGTGACATAATGAGCTCACAACCAGCTGGTAAGTTTGCATTCAGTACGCTGAGGTGGTCAGCCTTAAGGGGAAAATGTTTATGTCAAATAGTCAGAGTCCATCCTACTACCTGAGGTACAGTAATTAACCCCTTCACACTCACAAGAACATTGCCCAGACTTAAAAAGGGATTATCTGAAGTTGTTTTTCTTTTCAATTACAATAAATCCTATCTAAATATATTGTAATGCTACAGCATTTATGAAAGCTCTTGTTTAACACATACAAGTTTCTCTCTCAGTGGCAGATATATACATACATTAACCTCTTTATCCTTTTCTTCTTCTTTGTCCTCTTTCTCTTTTTTCTTTTCCTTGGAAACTTCTACACCTTCTGTCTTTTCTTTAGATCTTGATCTGAAAGGGGAAAATCAAAGATGTATGACAGACTTTCACAAAGTGTTCCAGCTTTTCTTTGGAGGTTTCACATGCTGGACAGAATCACTGCTATTAACACTATGCATAGGCTTATGCTTTTTAAATGCTTTTGAGAGTATGTATCATTTCACAGCAAATCTCTCCATTTCATGGAAATAATTCCCACAACTGCCAGATATGTAGAATCTATTAGGACCCACTGATTCATACACTCTGGTTCTGTTCTTCTCATTTATTTCTGTGAGGAAGTCGCAGACTTTGTTTCCAAACACTTACAGTTGATACTCTAGTGGCTCCACAGTTTATTTTACACCTCTTTGAATACAGCAGTTAGAATACAGATACTCAGAAATTCTTGCCTGTTACACTTCTAATGGCAAAGTGATATAGCACTTTGCCCTAGAAATGCAAGTTCCCCCTGAGGATAGGCTACTGCCTGAAAGACATAAAACACCTCCCCTCCAGGAAAGGCTACCTATAAACTGAATGCAACAGGCAGACATGCATTTGATATTAAATCCATTTATCACAAATTTTACTGTGCCTACCTCCTCCCAATGAAAAGTAGATGACTCCAATCTAAACATCTAAACTCAGAATAATAAATGTAAAATTCCTTTTACTCAATTAAATCTTATTAAGGTTTTTCATAGCCCACTGGGCTATTTTAATGCAAACCATATGCTTATTTTACAAGACATTTTTATGTCATTCCAACTTCTCCAAATACAATTCTTGTGATCTCATGATTAAAATACTGGATTGTCATCAACCTGCTTATTCTATATAAACATCAGCGTGACAGTTTACATACTTTTAAATTATTTTACAATTGGACTCTTTGCAATTATACTGTAAAGTCCAGTAAGAAGTTACTTAAAATGGCACATGACCTGAAGTTAAGTTTTACTTTATTTCTAACTCAGTGTAAAAAGAGATCAAACTTCACCACTTCACTACGACTATTTAGTAGTCAGTTCATTTGAATGTAAACTCCTGATGGTAGGGCCCTTGTCTAATTCATGTTCTGTACCAGTGGGGGCCAACCTTTATAGCAGGCATGCCACAAATTAGCCCCACACCCTTCCCAAATGTCTCTCTGATCCCATTCCTCTGCCCAATATGCTGCTATGTCTTCTGCTTCCTGCTTTACCTGCCACTGTGTTGCCCGTCCCCTCCCTGGTCCAGTGCACCACAGACAGGCTGCCCATGCCATTTGTGGCACTCCTGTTCTACTTGATGCTGAGCACACAGGCAGTGTTCAACAAATAGTTAAGAAACATGTAGAAGTTTGATCCTAGCCTATATCATGGATTTCTCCAATGTGTTATACCACAGGCTTATCTGTTGGCATGGATACCACAGAAAAACAGCTCTCAAACACTACTGGTTCACATACCACCTTCTCAAAAAATTGCTGAAATATCAAGCTCAGGTATCACCATTGGCACACATAACAACAGTGTGAGAAACCCTGCCTCTTCTTTCATTACTATTCTGAATCCATTGCTATTAATGCCTCTCATCCCATTATTAAAAGAAAAATATATACATCTCCAAAATAAATAATTAACCTGCAAGAGAACAGTGGGAAGGAGGAGTCAAACAATTCATAAGTGGGAAACCAGTACTTGGGGTGAATTATGTGACAGATCAAATGCCAATCATCCAAGAATTTATGATTACAAATTATTTTTCACAAAACCTTTTGAATTTTAATATTGATCATGAGAAACAGAGTTCAACTGACTTTTCAGAGGGGACAAACTAAATTGACAATAGAGCCAGGAATACAGCCCACATCCCAGATGAAGTCAACAACTGGCAGGGAGCAAATATGTCCTCATTAGAAGCTTGCTGCCCCTTATAAAGATATGCCATGTCTACAAAATACAATAATGGCAAGTATTAAATAATATTACCCTTTTTGCCAAATGTGTTACATCTTTCCAGATGGCCTATTTTATTTTCCAACAAATGTGGACGGTTTCCACTGGATTCTCTCTGATTACTGAGGACCAATGCCCACAGAAGAGAAATAAGTCCATTTCAGTTTCTGCAACTGAAAGATTAACCTAATGTATGAACTAGCCCTCTGTATGGGCTTTCTGAGTACATTTCTGGACCAGTGACAGTTAATTATCTGGGAAGATCCTCTAACAGCTGCCAATAGCTTAAGAAGCTGGTGAGGTCATGGATTTGTAAAACAAATATAACTATGCAACATAAAAAGGAGCTGTCAGTCACATGGGTGAAAGACTCAGTGTCCTTTTGCAAACTTACACATAAGGAAAGGAGATCTCTCCTGGGAAAAGACCTCTGCATGCCATTGTTAACAGTAAAAAAAAGTTTCCTGACTAAAAGAATAATTACAGGAAGAGGCAAACTCATTTAATATTAGTGAAATCCTCTATCTGGCAACTATAGCCAGGACCTGCAGAAACACAGACTATGGTAAGTGTTCACCAAGCCTTGTTACTGGGACAGCAGTTATAGCAGTGAATGCTAGTACCTGTTTTCTGTTTTCTTGTTCTTGCCAGGACTGGGGGATCGGGACCGTCTACCTCTACTTCTGCTTCTGGATCGTCTCCTATCCCGACTCCGCGTTCTTCTCCTCTCTCTGCTCCGTTCTCGCTCTCTGCTTCTGGACCGTCTGCCGTAGGAGAAAAAAATGTTTTATTTAGCATTCCATACACGTGGCTGTCATTTTTTTTTTTTAAAACATAAAAACATACTTGTGTTGGGGAAAACATGACATAAGTTGGCCTGTTAAGAAGTGGGGGGAAGGAAAAATCATTTTCAGCAGTGCCTTGCCAAAGGAAGGTAAGAAACACAAAGGCCAGAAACAGAGTTACAAAATCCAGCTACAGGATACGTTTCCACTGGGTGATAAACTTAACCTGTGTGAAACTTACTAGCCAACACTTTACCCAATTTCACACCTGCTAGAGGCAGCCATGACAAATAACCACAGCAAGCAGAACATCACAGGTAGAACATCCCTCACAGAAGGGCAGATACTTTGATTCAAAGTCTTAAAGACGTACTGCAACGTGTACCTTGGGCGCTTCCTCTCCCGTGACCTTGATCTCCTCTTGTCCCTGCTGCGTGACCTCTCGCGCCGACGTTCTCGATCTCTGCTTCTAGAGCGTCTGTCTTCTCCGCGTTTTGCTCTTTTGTCAGATGGAGAACGACTCCTGGAGCGGCTGCCAGAACGTCCCCGTGAAGCGGAGCGCTTCCGATAGTGCCTATGTTGTGGTAAGCGCACAAAATCAAGTCAAGATTCACAGGAGAACAAGTTAGAAGCATCTGTTGCATTTAGAACCAGGTCCTCTCTAGGGAAAGAACTAATTTTTAAAAAGCCTTTACTGCTCCTGCAAAACTGAACTAATGAATACATGTACTCCTCTGAAGTGATGAAAATGACTGGATTCCCTTGAAAGAGTTCTAATGAGATGGCATCAACAGAGCACAGCTCCTAATTGCAGCAGAGTTCCAAGCAGCATTTACTGGTGGTTCATCCATTTTGGTATATAAAAGATTAAAATTGCACATAATCATGCCTCTTGTGTCAGGGTGACTGTGTAGTTTTGTAAAGACATTAGACAATGGACTTGTATAGGATAGTTTGGATAGGGATGATCCTGCCTCAGGCAGGGGATTGGTCTAGATGACCTCTGGAGATCCCTTCCAGCCTGCTTCCCTATGATCTGTAAGGTTTGGGGCAGTCATGCTCAGCTTATATAAATACCTCTATCCAAATACGTTAAATCTTAGTTCCACAAAGCTGCTATCAAACTCTATGAAAAATATCATACGCTAGCAAGAGCATCTGTGGTTTGATGGGCAGAGGACAAGGCTGGAGTCAGACTTGGACTGTATTTTTCTCAGTTACTGACAGGCTGTGACCTAGAGAGAGTCAATTCACCTGTCTCCGCCTGCAAGATTTTGCCCACTTAGATTCTAAACGCTCCAAAATACAGACCGTCTCTCCATAAAACACAGCCCAGATTTGGGTTGGGACCCCCGTAATAAAACAGCAATCACTCAGACCAGAGCCTGTTTCAAGGTATAAACCTTAACAGAGGAGCATGAGCATAGCAGAGCAGTCCATGGCAAATATCTCTTAACCGAGGACTCGAGAATGCTTGCACTTTTATAATCCTACACAAGAGCAGAATAGGAATCACTGCACCCACTGCAGAAATGCAGATACCCATGGGGGTGTCTGTACTGTTTGAACTGTGGGTAGCAGAGACGCAGCTAATCTAGCTTCACGATAACTAACTTGTGTACCTGCAGCGGTCTCACCATGCAAGCAGTGAATACTCAACCCATTCAGCAGCAAGCATTCGACCGATACCACTCCCTTAGCTAGCTACTTAAAGTTAGCTTAGGCACTGGAGCACCAACTGAAACGAAGACATAGCTAGCACGCAAACAGCGCTGAACAGGCAGTCCCCAACTTACAACGTTTTGAGTTACGTTTCGCACTTACAACCTTTATAAATTGACACCCTGTTTCAACCTTCTGACCTCAGTTTCAACTTTACAACGCTTGATTCGGTGCGACGCCAAGCCAGCGAACAAGTTCGTGGTGTCACCTATCTCCCTGGAGAACATCTGTCCAAACTTCCCTGGACACTTTCTTTAAGAAAGCAAAAACCTGCACCAAGACCCCGGAGGAGACTCCAGCCAAGAGCCGTTCAGAAAGTCCAGCAAAGTCACCTCAAAGAAGTCCTTCCAAATCAGTATGATTGTTATTTACATTGATGTAGCTATATTACTCATCTGTAATTGACTGAATACAACATTTTGGGTTATTTTTGATGAAAATAGGGTATCCTTGGTTCAGGAACCAATCCCCCATTTATAACATTGTTTCCTATTAGAAAAAAATCAGTTCTGAGTCACAAGATTTCGACTTAAGACACGGTTTTCAGGAATCAGTCATGTCCGAGGATTGCCTGTAATACTAGGCAGGAGTTCAAGGCAAACAGTAAAGCACTGAAATCATTTTTGCCAGGGAAGAAGGATTAGCACTCCGGTCGCCAGGAGTATTCAAACCGAATTCCCCTCCAAGGTGTGTGACCTTGGAAAGCCCAGCTTCCCCCACCCGGCAGCATCCCCACCCGCGCGCCTGCCGCGCAGCCTAGCACCCACACGCAGGCTTGCCGCGGTTCACGGCCGCAAAGTGGTATTTCAAGAGGCCCGACGGAGCGAGAGCAGGAAGGCGCGCCTGTCTCGCAGGGCAGCACCCACACGGAGATCCACGGCTACCGAGGAAGTGTCATTTAAAAGAGAGGAAACAAACGGTGGACTCGCGACCAGCCCGAGGAGGAGGAGGAGGAGGACGAGGACCCAGCCCCGCTCAGGGATGTCACCTCCCGAGTCGCTGGTACGCGGAGCACCCCCCGCCCCGACCACCCGCGCGCGCCCGGGCATCCTGGCTCAGTGGCAGGGAAGGCGGCGGCGGGGACCTCGCGAGGTCACACCTCGGCTCCGCGCGGGACCGTGCCCAACCTCCGTGTCCTTAAAACATGTTCCAGGATGACCCCCCGCCCGGGCAGGTCGTTTCCCCTCAGATCCGGCCCGGCCCGTGTGGGCCGAGCGCGGCCTGCCCCCGCCAGAGAAGCGGGTCTCACAGCGGCCCGGGGACTGAGCCCGGGGTGTGGGGGGGGGAGAGGGCGGGAAGGCCCCGGCGAGAGGAGCCGCCTCACCTGGACTCGCGGCCCATGGCGGCGGCGGCGGCGGCGTTGGCCCAGGAGCGGGTGCGCAGGCTCTAGGCGGCCGCCATTCCGCGCGGCGGGCAGAGGGGCGGCGCGCGGGGCCCGGACAGGCCTGCGCCGCGCGTGCCCCCTGGCGGCCGGAGGCCGGGGGCGCAGGGCCAGAGGTCTTCTGCCCCCCTGCAGCCGGCGGGGCGCGCGGGCTCGGCCCCGGGGACACGCGAACCGCCCCCGCCTCGGACCGGGCTCCTGGCGGGGCGGGGGGCTGCAGGCGGACACTCGCCGAGGAGCCCCCGCAAAACAGACGTGAAATGAAGGAGCGAGCGGATCCCTCCCCCACCCCCGAGCAAATCAAACCGCAACAGAGAGTAACAAATGCCGTTTTAATAAATTTAATAGAAAACAACCGCTGTAGAAATAAACGTCCGATACATTTATGTGCTCGAGCAAAGGGGGAGGGGAAGCGAGGGTGCAAATCGAAGGTGGGACGAAGGAGATCCATTTCTGGATCGCGCATGAAGTCCGAGGGCTTCGTTCAAGTCTTGAGAGCCGCGGACGCGGGCAACCCCTGGCACTACCTGCTCCTGTCCCGACAAAGTATCCTTTCCGCTCAAAAGCTTCATGTTATATTTCAGGGGTGTCGGCCGTAGTCGTGTTGGTCTCTGGACAGACAAGGTCCCGTGGGTGAATACATCTTTTATACCCACCCAAAGACCCTTGTCTGCCTATTGTATTTCAGGCCGCTTGGGAAAGGATCTGCTTGGCCATTTCACAGTTAAAGGAATGCAAGAAGAGCAGGGCAGAAGGCAAAAATAAACACAATTATAAATCAAAATGCTTTTTTAAGCTTAGTAAAGATGGTGGGCCTTTTAAAAGGTGATATATTAATAACCAGTGCTTTTTCTGCACCCCCCCAGTGCTACCCGCAACACTTGCTAATTCAGATAAATAATCCTGAAAGTCAAGTCATGTATCATTTCTGAGAAAAACCTTCACATTTCAACCATAGCTAGAATTTCAGCTGTCAGCGTCTGCTGAAATTTTGTCCCAAGCATTCCTGCCACTGGACCTAAATCAGGTTGTCACCCCACCAGTCTATCCTTAAACATCTACACTTAGATGTTGACACAAAAAGTAACAGTGGTACAAAGCAATCTTCCATAATTTTGAACACAAGTTTCTTGCTTCAGACATAGAGCAGAGGTCTGATCATGGGTTCGGGAATGCAACAATGTCATATTTCAGATTATTTATAAGGGGAAAACAATTAAGCAGAAAAGCAGAGTCTTGTTTACTTCAGAAACACAAAACCAGAATAAATAGCAACATAAGCAGGCATCCCCTCCCAGTTGAAAATCTGGTGTCAGTCTACTTCACCTGGATGCTTCAAATAAATAATACCCTTAACCTGTTGTCTTCTGTGTTCAGATACAGTAGCAGCAAATATCCAAATATGGGTAATGGGAAGGGTTGGCTGATGGAGATCCCTCCTCAAATAGTCTGTTCCAGTTTACACCATCCCACAAAGGCCAAATTTCTGCTGGACTGGTGGCAGAACGACTGCTACCCTCTCTCCCCTAGAGAGCAGAAGGCATCTGCTGTGGGAGCCCCCCCCACCCTCCTCACTGCTTCTGCATCTGCTCCAGAAAACGTGTCAGTTTCTACCCTCTCCTTCCAGGCAAATGGAAATCAACTCAAAATAACATGGTGATAAGAAGTCTTGTTCCCTTGCCTGTTTCAGTACTTAGGATTTGAAGTATGCCTATTGTGGCCTATCTGGAGGGACTTCAAACCAAAATGTAGAAGAGAGGAATTAGCAAGTCAGTTAACATATAAATAGCTCTGCTGAATGCTAACCAAGGGTTCTATTTAGGCTATTGAACAGCAGCACTATTAAGCAGCACGAGCAGAACTCCTAAGCAATTAAGGCCCTGTTTACATGCAAATGTCTTTTTCTATAAACAGAGGGAAAGAAACAGAATATAGATGTCAGTTAAAATTGTTTTAAACACCTTGCAAAGATCCAGGAAAAAAAGTCCCCTTGTTAACTAAAAGTTGAATAAAACTGCTATATTTGATGCCTATTGAAGTAACTGCTTGAGAGAATGGGGTGCCCGAGCGCAGCTTTTACCATGGAAAATGAACTGTCTAACGAAGAAGTGTGCAAGTAGGGTGTACATGAAAGCCGAGGTAAAATTAGGGCTAGGATTAAAGAGCTTAAGGAAACATTTGAGACCAGCAGCACACATGCCTTCTTGCTTCACAATTAATGGCATTTATATGCCAACAGGATTTTTTTCACTCTAGAATCCTCACTTGAAGTCCGTCACTGGCACAACAAATAATTTATGGCACCAAGAGAGGATGAGAGCTCCAAGCCACGGGACAATGAAGAGGCATGTGTCACCCAACCCCACTGCAAAAGCCACAGGCTTTTTCATTCAGCATTCAGAGTCTGAACACTGGAATGTAAGGGTTCATTTTATATTAGGCATGGATTTCTTTTAAACATGGAAGCAACACCAGAAGAGCAATCCTTGCGTGTATCCAGTCACAAAGTGTACACATATGGGCTTCATGAAAGCACATTTGTGCTCTCTCACTGCAGAGCCAAAAGGGAGCAGCAATCCAAGTGATGTCAGGGGTAGAGGAAGAAGGATGTCTTCTAGTTAAACAAGTAAAGGAAATCAATCACTGACACTTGCACTCTATTCTTCACATTTGCCATGTGCAGAAACAATAGCTGAATACACTGTACTAAGACCACTCCCACCCTGAAACCCTGTTTATCCATTCACAAATGAGTGACTTTAAGATGCCTGTCAAGCATTCCAACAGACAAGAATTAAATTAAAAGTCTAAACCAGTTTGCATATCCACAGATGTTACAGGAATACAGAATGCAAAAATGCATGTAACTGCTGCTTTGAGGTCTACAAGCCCTCACGGTGCATCAGAACCAAAAAACACCAGCAGTTCATGGCAGAAAATAAAAGTAAAGAAGTAGACACAAAGATCTGTGAAGACATCTCCCATTTTGCTATAGGTGTCCATGGAGCGACTAATCACTTCTGCAGGGATCCCCGACAATAAAAGAGCAGCAGTTAATACCGTAGTTTTCACTTTCTTCTCGCACTGAAAAAGAGAACAAAACAAAAAAAGTGATTACTAAGGGTATGAAGAGTCATAACTTCTAAATACATTTTAAATCCAATGAGTTTCTCTGGGGACTCCCTCCTACTTTGAGTGACAAGTCAACATTTGAAGTTAACACCATTGTGTGAATCACTGACAAATGTGTGTGAATTCATCTTCTGATAGTCTCCTAATCAGCTGTCTACAAAAGGTTCACCAGTGCAGTTAGGCCAGGATAGACATGTTGCAAACCATCTCACATCCACACTGGTTTCTTCCGTAAAGAACTGTATTTTTGCCAGTATAGCTTTAAAACGTATAGATAACTTCTGGACATATATGCACGCACACACTTTTGTGGAAGGCCAGGTAGGGATGCTTCATGTAGGCTCTTTCTGTGCCACAGAATGGGCTATTCGTTTTGTTATGGACCATGGTTTTAGTTATGTCAAGGGACCTATACCTTTGAAATTGATATCCCATTGCATTTTAAACACATTTTTATGACTGCAGTGTTCACCTATGTGACATTTCAAAGTGTTCTGAATCAGAACAGTTTAGTACCACAACTATGCATTATATGAAAAGGTAAATCATGTATGAATGTTAAGACAGTCATAATCATCAATGAATTTTAACAAAATAATGAAATGGATACTAGTAACAGAAAAACCTGAGTAAACAAACAAAGTCAGGGCACTCTACATTAAAAATTAGAGAATTTTTAACAGAAGAAGAGGAATTCAGCCATCTCCTCTCAAGATTCCCCACAGAAGCTTTACTTTCCACTAGCCCAGACACATGCAGGCCAACCTGAGGTTTAAAGTCCCACTGGAACAGAGAGTATACAGGTAACTAACATTTGCTTTCAATTCAGAGACTCACCTCTGAAATACAAAGGTTGAATAACTGATTTTGAGAACCACAGAAGCTAAAGAGAAAAGCTCTAGCTAGCAGACAACCTAGTGCAAGTGATCTGAGGCCAGTACCCTGCTACGCTGTTTGGTAACTTGTGCAGACCACTATAGAACAATTACTTGAAAGTTCACTGTTTTTACTTACATATATACTACTCTCACTTATTCCTACTTGCTACACTGACTCTGCTATTTCTTTTAACATGTAAATATGCTCTTTCAACTATGGCTGTGAAGTACTATTCTGCCTGACTTTACAAAGCAGCCTGACAAAACCATCAAGCAAGCAGTTGCTTCTTTACAATTAACTTGTGATATGATCCCACTAATATAAAGCAGGAGACAATCTCATCATGTTGAGAAGCAGAAAGTAACAGGAATAAATAAAAATCACCTTATTTCAAGTTTCTCCAAAACTGAGTTCAGGGCAGCAAAGGTCAAGGGCCCATTTCACTGAGAGGGAAACATTCTGTTTGATCAAGCATGACATAAACAGTGCCTATGGATGGAGTCTAAAAACAGCAACCGCAGAGAAGTACAGTATAAATGGAAGGCAAAATCCTACCAAATCAAAGAAAAATCTAGCCAGCTTTCCTAAGTAAATGCTTCCTACTGGGCTATAGCTACATATTCAGTAAGCACACCAATCAGAACACAAAACTCATTTTCATTCACGACTTTTAAGAACATTTGGATTCAGGTCCTCCAAGATTAAAACCTAGGGTATTAAGTGCCTTTCACTTCAAATAAAAGGGAGCCAAAGTCTCATACTGCAAGTGGTATCTATTGATCCTGACTCTGTAGTACACTCAAGTGCTGGGTAATATTGTAAAGTACTTTCTGTGGAAGACCTAGGCCTTCCTAACCATAATACATTCCCACAAAAGTCAGAAGTTGAAAGCACCCAAAATGAGTTTTGTTAGGGCACTGGGCTTACCTTTGGAAAATACTTGGACAATCCCATGTAGGCAAGTTGTAGAGTAAGAAATGGAGCAAATATTGACTGAGAAGAAAATATAAGATAATGAATTAGACAAACAGATAGTTAGGGAATCACAGTAATTTGCACTTCCAAAGGGAACTGACATTTATTTGTAATAAAATATTTCAGCTGCTGCACTGAAAAGCTATGGAAAATAACAGCCATGTTTATAAATACCGCTGATCTAAATAGATAATGGCTAAATTAGAAGATGACTCTCTTCCCTATGAGGCCTGATCCTGAACTGAGATAGGTGCGGGAGTTCACAACACCTCAGACTATGATTACTGCTAGAGATATAGCAATACTTTGTAAAGCCAATTATGATTCAAGAGTTGGCATTTTTTACTAGATGAGATGTAAACAGATGTTTGGAGCACTCTGGTGCTAATTACCGTTCTCAGTCTCCAGGGGCTAAGATTTGAGTTTGTACTCTCTCAGCTGCTACACAGCATCCGCACTAAATACATAGTGTTGATTCTGAGAGGATTACCAGCCTCAAGGAAAGCCAGCAATTCATCTGGACTAATATATCACATTCTATGCATCTAGTCATCCTTGGAGTTAAGTATATGACATGTCTAGACTGGCAACAACTAGGCTGGGTTTTGTCTGGTCACACTGAAGCATCATTTTTTGTAACTCACCAAATACTTGCACACGAAGGCTCGGACTCCAAAGGCAAGAAGGACGCATCCCACGAGTCTAAAAATCCGAAAAGAATCAAACTCCTCCCCTGCATTCCCATTCTCTTGACTTGGCTTCTCACTCATCAACTGGTTCCTTAGCTTCATTGCTTCATCAAATCTTGAGATATACTGATCTAACCCATGCCGTGGTGCTCGTTGTACAGGTTCGGGTGGCAACTCCCCTCTGCTGCGATGCCGGAGCTCACTGGGACCCTCACCGCCAAGCTCGGGAGTTTTGCTGAACAAGTCCTTTTTATCTCCCTTGAGCTCTGTGATGCCACTTGCATGATCAGCTGTTCCTGCCAGATTACAGACAGCATCACCCAGCACAATTCGCTTTGAAACTGAGGGGACAGGGAGGGAGTTGGACTTGTCTAATTCAAGCTGAAGTTTTGATTCGGAGAGAGTGTCATCATCTAAAAAGGATAAACAACACAACGAATACGTTACACGCTGCTCAAACCAACCTCTAACCCCTGTTGTATTTTGGGCATCCAGGATGATGCACTGAATACAAGTATGAAACCACAGCTTAACAATTAACAAATATATTAAATTAAAGAATAATGAATGCCTATTCAGTAGATATGTGAGCACTGGCAGTCCCATTTTATAGTTAGAGAAACTGAAGCCAAGGATAAGCAAGGCAAGAGGAGAATTCTGTATTAGAAGCAGGGGTAGAATTCAGGAATTCCTGGCGTCTGCTGGTAAATTATACTGTAACTCCAGATGAAGAACACCAAAGAGCCAACCATAAAACAGGCAACCTCATCAGGAAAAATCTGTTACCTCAACAGTGTCTTCTGACACTTTTCAATTGCAATAGGAACCCCAAATGGCTCCAATCCACTGTACAGCTGCTACAATACGTAAGTCAATACGGCACTTTCAAACACACCAAATAAGTCGTATGCTTTTAATTGTTGGGTAGTATTAGTTAAAAGTGGGGCAGATGCTTTCTTCAATTGTTTGTATGTTATCTCAAGTGTTGAAGTAGTTGCAGTCAATCAGCTATGAAAAAATTAAGCAAGAGCTCTGGGTTTGAGGGGAGAGTCTGGTTAGATATGAGCAGTTTATTCCAAGCAGAGACAGCTGCATAAGGAGAGAATTCAGAGTCGGTCAGCTGGATGAAAGGAAGAAGGAAAACACAGCCCACAGGCAGCAGAGAAGTACATCTTGGTTTGTTTCTCTCTCCAGTCAATGGCAAAACTGAAGTCTTATACCTGCAGAGAATGACCTTGTATTTGACAGAAAAAGGGAAGCCATCAGAAAAGAACACAGACACGCTAGGCGTGGATACTAAAATGAGGAGGGAAATGCAGTTTAGAACAGTACATTTCAAAACAGGCTGACTCATGGTTTACAAATACCCTTGTATATTAAAATCTGAAAGCTCTTACAAGACTGCTTCTCATCACAGAATTTTCTGGAAATACTAATGATCTCTGATCAACTGCAAGTTTGCTGAGGAATTCTGTATGACAGCCGTAGCCATCACTACCATATCACTACCTGTGATCACTAACCATATCATTACCAAATCAGTATCACCTTATCACTACCCCTGTGATCACTAACCACATCACTACTCCTGTGATCACTACCTGCATCACTCCCCTTGTGATCACTAACAGCTTCACTACTGTATCACTATTACCACCAGTGATCACTACCATATCAGTATCACCGTATCACTACTCCTGTGATCACTAACCATATTGCTACCGTTTCAGTATCACCGTAGCACTACCCCGATCACTAACCGTATCACTACTCCTGTGAGCACTAACTGCATCACTACTGTATTACCATCGTATCATGCTCCCTGTGATCACTAACCACATCACTACTGCCCCATCACCACCCCTGTGATCACTAACTGTATCGCTACCACCGCATCACTCGGCCGGTGCCTCGGGCGCTCCTCCTCCCCACTGCCCGGCCCCTTTCCTAGCCCTCTGCTCTGCGGTGTTAGAGCTGGGCCTGTTGCTTAGAGCCAGGCGCGCTGCCAGCCGCCCCAAGCACCACCGTGAAACCCGGGGAAGGGAAGGGAAGGGACGGAGACACTGGACAGACAGAAGGAAGCAGAGGGACCTGCGACAAGGGGTCTTCAGGAGCCCGGTCAAGACACGAGGAGGGAAAACGAGGCGACCGAGTCTACAAAAAGAAAAAGACAACTGTTTACAGCGCACACCCCCGAGTGGATCCCGACCGGCGTAGGCCCCGGCCCGGCCCCACCGCGCGCAGGAGCGGCGCCAGTGCCGGCCCTCACCCTTGGCCACGGGGCGGTGGAAGCCCATGATCCGGTTGATCCGCTCCTCCGAGTTCAGCAGCAGCTTCCTCCGCCGCAGCTCGGCCCGGCGCTGGGACGCCGACTGCCCCCCGGGCCCGACCCCGCCGCCTGCAGCCGCCGCCTCCATCGCCGCCTCACAATGGAGCGGCGCCGCCGCCCGCCCGCCCGACTGCGCACGCGCCGCGCCCTGCCCACAGCTAACATGGCGCGCGTGGCGTCACGGAGAGGGCTGGGCCTGCCCTGCCCGAGGGGCGCATCCCGCGCCTGGGGGCGGGGCCAGAGCCTCAGCCCCGCCCACGCCCCCTGACCATAGCGCAGGGCCTAGTTCCGCCTGCGGGGCTGTGATGCACAGGCCACACTTGCCCTTTACTTGCACTGGGCTTTGGCTCTCCCAGCCCTACACCCTTCTCTGCCCTCACTTCTCTTCCCGCCCCGTCCGCCTCGCTGCAGCGCCTCGCGAAGCAAGAAGCAAGCTCACCTCCTGCACCCACCGTGCCACTTGTGTTTCAAGATGTCCTGCCGTTTCACCTCGAGGAAGATTTTTGCAATTGATTTTTCTCCTTGCTTGACTCTGGCCTAATTGCACTGGCTAGAAACACAGGCCCGCCCCCGAGGAAAATGGTCTTGATGCTTTACATGTTTGTAGCTTTATATAAGTCTTATATAAGTACGCAAGGCGGGGGTGCAATTATTTTGGGCATCCGGCCCCCAAGCCACGTTTTGCCCACCCCTGATATGAGGGTTGTGCATTAGGATCCGGGGGCAAGCCTGTTCACCAGAGCACCCCAACGTATAACAAGGACCAACGGTCACAAATTCCTCCAAGACTGTTTTAGGCTGGACAGAAGGAAAAACTTCTTTACTGTCCAATCCCCCAAGGCCTGGACTAGGCTCCCTCCAGAGGTGCTGCAAGCCCCTACTCTGGACTCTTTCAAGAAACGCTGCTCTTGCTGGGATCCTTTGACCCCCACTGACTCCCTGTCCCTGGGGCAGGGGGCTGGACTTGATCTGCCGAGGTCCCTTCCAGCCCGAACGTCTATGAAATCTACGGGTCTGTGCCCCGTCTTGCAAGGGGGGGGCGGGTGTGTGGCAGCAGCAACTGGTTCCCCAAATGTATCTCAGTTTAATGGGAGGGTACAAACAAGTGCCATATATTATTTACACACAGAAGCATTCACACAGCAAAGCATGGAAACCTGATCACCAAAGGACCCCTCTCAAAAGTACAACTTAAAACACCAACTCCAGTCGCACAAGGACCCTTCAGGAAGGACTCTTCACCCCGTGCACGGCCCCAGCTGTTCCTGATGGCACAAGGACTTTCGCTACTCGGCACTTACACTGACTGCATCACTTCTGCAGCCTTTTCAGTGCAACTCACTCAGGCCCTGCTGCATTGCAGCAGCCAGTCTCTCTCTCTGCTCTTCAGTGGGAAAGGCAATCCTTCTCCCAGCTGAACTCGGACCAGGCTCCTCCACACTCTGCTTGGGGCCTCTTTCAACGGTGCGTGCAACATATCGAGCAAGGCCTCCTCCATTCTCTGGGCAAAATGGCTCACCCTTGCAGCTCCTCTTTCCCATGTTCCCTCCTAGTAACCTTCAAAGCTCTCTGGGCATATCTACACATGCACAATAGCCTACTTCAATGCACATTAAAGCATCACTATAAAAATGTGCTCTTTAGTTAATGCACATTAAAATAAGCTTATGTGCATTAAGGTGTCACTAAAAATTCTGCTCTTTAGTTAATGAGCGTTACGATAAGCTAATGCACATTTTTCTAGAACTTCACAATGGAGGTACTAAATTTAACGCACACTAGCTAAAGCACATAAATGCACGTAATCTGCCCCTATAACAGGGCCTAGGGGTTCCCAAGTTCCTTGATTCTAGGGCAGATCCACTGAGCATGATCATAACCCAGAGGTATTGTATAGCTCAGTCCCTGATCCTGTAGCAGTCTGATTCAGAATCAAAAAAGGGTTCCCTCAGAGCCAGGCCTTGTGTTTAGTAAAAGGTTGTCAAGCTCGAGTTGTTCTGAAACAAACAGTTCCAGGATTCTTTTTTTAAGTAACTTAATAAAGGCAGAAGTTTTCTGACTAGCTCTAAGTGCTGCAGTTGCGCAAGCAATGAATTTCATCCAGAGGCAGCTCCAGCTGTGTCTGGATCGTGAAGTATATTTAGAGCTTTTGAAATGGAAGGCAGCACATGCCATCACAAAACAAATTACTCCAACTAAATGGTATTTTAAAGGAATATTCCATATCATTTTGATCCATCCCTGAGAACCAGTGGCAGCAGCAGCAACCAAGTCCACGAATAAACTAAACTGGTAAGCATCAGATCCCTGCTGATGTGATTGCAGAGTCTCTAGCCATCATTTCTGAAAACTCATAGCAAGTGGGAGGGGTCCTGGACACTTGGAAAAGGACAAACATAGTGCCCATCTTTAAGAAAGGGCAGGAAGAGGATCCAGGGAACTGCAGACAGGTAAGCCTCACCTCAGTCCCTGGAAAAATCATGACACGGGTCCTCAAGGAATCTGCTCATAAGCACTTGAAGGAGAAGATGATTAGAAACAGTCAGCATGGGTTCACCAAAGGCAGATTATGCCTGACCAATCTGATTACCTTCTACAATAAAAGGACTAGCTCTGGCTCTGCAGGAAGAGCTGTGAACATGATAAAACTTGACTTCGGCAAGGCTTTTGATATGGTCTTCCACAACACTCTTGTAAGCAAGCTAAGGAAATATGGGTTGATTAAATGGACTCTAAGGTGGATAGAAAACTGGCTGAATCGTCAGGCTCACAAGGTAGTAATCCATGGCTCAATGTCTAGTTGGCTGCCCGTATCAAGTGCAGTGCCCCAGGGGTCAGCCCTGGGGCTGGTTTTGTTCAATGTCTTCATCAACAACCTGGAAGATGGGATGTAGTGCACCCTCGGCAAGTTTGCAGATGACACCAAGCTGGGGGGTGAGCGGGGAAGAGTATATGCTAGGATTCAGAGAGACCTCAACAAATTGGAGGATTGAACCAAAATAAATCTCAGTGAGGTTCAATAAGGACAAATGCAAACTCCTGCACTTAGGATAGAACAATCCCATGCACTAGTACCAGCTTGGCACTGACTGACTGGCTGGGCAACAACTCTGCAGAAAAGGACCTGGGGTTACAGTCAACAATAAGCTGAATCTGAGCCAACAGCGTGGTCTTGTTGCAAAGAAGGCTAATGGCATCTTGGGTTGCATTAGGAACGTTGCCAGCAGATCAAGGGAAATAATTATTCCCCTCTATTCCATTTGGCACTGGAGTCCTGTGTCCAGTTTTGGGTCCCCTACTACAGAAAGGATGTAGACAAATTGGAGGGAGTCCAGCGGAGAGCAACAAAAATAACTAAGGAACTGAGGCCCATGACTTCTGAAGTGCGGCCAAGGGAACTGGGCTTATTTAGCCTGGAGAAGAGAAGACTGAGGGGGGGATTAATAGCAAGCTACCAGAAGGGGGTCCAAAGAGGATGGAGCTACACACTTCATAGTGGTGGTAGATGACAGAACAAGGAGCTATGGTTTCAAGTTGCAGCAAAGGAGGTTTAGGTTAGATATTAGGAAGAACTCTCTCATCAGGAGGGTAGTAAAACACTGGAACAGGTCACCCAGAAAGGTGATGGACTCTCCATCCAGGGAGGTTTTTAAGACCTGACTAGACAAAGCCTTGGCTGGGATGATCATGCTGGGGATGGTCCTGCTTTGAGCAGGGGGTTGGACTAGATGTGATCTCCTGAGGTCCCTTCTAACCCTGACTTTCTATGGTAATAAGGAAAAGAATATTATATGAACCGTGGCTGTACGGAGGCTTTTGTAAGGTTGAAATTCACAACAAACTAATTATATTTTCCAGTTCCATCAAGTCTCCTTTGTGAGAAGTTTGCATTACTGTACATTAAACACTAAAACATGATCATGGAAATCTTGCATCCAACTTCAGGGGCACATATTCAGAGAGGAAAATCTCTTTATAACAAGCCAACATAAAATTGGGATGTAGAAAGAAAGAGGCCCTTTACCCATGTAGGTGTATAAATAGCAACATTTTGCTCTAGATACGTCCTGCTCTAGTCTCAGAGGATGTGACCTTGATAATTGACTTAGGTATTTTTGGCCAGAAAAAAAAAAACCCTTTACACTTCAGAATCTAATGCTTCAGTGAGAAAGGCAACCCTGCAGAACTTAACTTTCTGGATATGGCGCACATACCATACCAGCACCACGTGAAAGGCCAAATATGTTAACAGCCTGCGTTCTTCATGGACTAATGAGATCTTTTAGACTACTTGGCTACCTTTGTGTGAGCCACACAGCAATTCCTAAATTACATCAGGTCACAGAATTTCAATGTCAGTGCAGAATACAAAGGATATTTATTTTATACTGGCCTAGACTCAAAAGGATTCAAGGCTAAAGAACTAGAGCCTACAATTCCCTATTTTATAAAATATTCAAAGTCACATATCACTGTGTCATTCCTGGAAAGATTAGGTCATACTTCATCATTCCCTAGAAATACCAGTGTATCACATATCAGACAATTTAACTTAGCCCTATGAAATGGCTCCGTAGTGCAGTGCTATTGCTTGTTTTAAACTAATGCTATTCCAGTACATTTGTTATTCTTAACTGCACCAAGAATGTGAAAAGATACGTACTGGAGAGACAATAAAATGGCATCTGTAAATACAGACAAAGTACTTAACACAGTGTGTACGCTATACCAACCAAGTCAGCCATATAGCTCGTCCCCTTGCTGCGAATCCTCGCAATCCCATCAACAAATTCACAGGAGCAGCAGGAGGCTAGAAAAGTGGCACCCCCCCAGCCAAAACAAACAGTATCTATGAGGGTGGGGAAGGGGCAAGGCCATTTGTGTGGTATATCCACAAAAGAACAAATGCCAATGGGACCTAGACCAACCCATTGAGAAAAGTGTTTAATGAATCATACTTCTCAGGACAGGCATTATCACTTGTCCTTTTCTGGCTGAAAAAATCATATTGCTAAGACATCCACTGAGAGGTGAAGCTGAGAACTCATCCAGCTGCCTCTCAGGTCCAGATCACCAACCCTCCTCTTGGGACCTTGAACAGGAGGACAACTGAGATCCAAACACATCGAAGTGCAACGCCAGCCCTAGTAAATGCCAGGCTGGACTACTCAACTCAGGCAAGAAACCAAGTTCTGAGTTCTTTAGCAACCGAGGAAACGAGGATCTTACTTCTGGCCAATGCCCTAGTCTGGCACATGAGAGCAGTATATTACCAAGTTCCATGAAGCAGAGGGAACCCAATGTAGGTCCTGATGATGGTAGGTCCTGACATTGTGTAACTTGGGAATTCTCATACAAGACCAATAATCTGAAGGCAATGCTCCTTACCTTTGTCCATACTTCCCTGGAAGTCCCTAAGGGCCGTCTGTGTCCAAGAAAGCAGTTTCCTCTACCTCATCAGACTCCTGGTACAGGCAGCTTCCCCTTCCACTTCAGCTGCTGAGAAGAACTTAAAAAAATGAATGACTTTGGTTCCTGCCCTTTTATAAATTTATCAGTCCCCTCTCCAAAGCAAGTCCCTGATCAGCCTCATCAGACCCTTCCCAAGCGATTGCACCACTGACAACCCACTCCTTTGTTGGAACTAGCTCATTGAAGATATCTATATTTGAATAGAGAACCATAAATCCATATAGCAGCCATCTACCATTAGGTCTCTGATCTGCCACCACTCCTTGGAACTTCAGCACGTGGCAATGAAAGGAGAGAAGGTAAAGTACTATACAAGCAAAACGGCGTTGGCAGCTTGGTAAGGACTTGGACAATTCAAAAAACGACACAGAATTCACACATTTTATGAATTCCTCAAATCATCACAGGAACACATTATTGCCGGTGAAATGCTACGGTTTACACTGTGGCTTACTTTGTTCTTTACCATTCTAGTCTTAATGCATCCTAGAATTTCTCTGAAGAACAGGCAGATGTTTGCAAGTTGCCTGTACCATCCCCGAAACCACCCATGTTATGATTGCTTGCGGGGGAAGTCAGCAATTTTCATGTCTAGCTCCATTTACGCCTTCCTGTGTGCTTTCCCATTTTCATAGATGCTAGGGTCGGAAGCGACCTCAACAGATTTCACGAGCATTTAGACAATAGGACTGGAAGGGACCTTAAAGATCATCAAGTCCAGCCCCCAGCCCCAGGGGCAGGAAGTCAGATCATTGGGTCTGATCCGCTGCCTCGGCAGGAACAAGTGCTGGGGTCAGATGAACCCAGCCATATGCTTTTCCAGATTTCTCTTAAAGACCTCGAAGGTAGGAGAGAGCACCACCTCCCTGGGAAGCCCATTCCAAATTTAGGACACCCTTACCATGAAGAAGTTTTTCCTGATATCTAGCCTAAATCTGCTCTCTGTCAGTTTGTGACCATTGTTCCTTGTTACCCCAAGACACGCCCTGGCAAACAGAGCATCTCCGATCCTTTGCTGCGTTCCCATAATGAATTTGTAGGCTGCCACAAGATCACCTCTCACCTCATAGGGCTTGTGCTGTAAGCCCCTAACCATACAAGTGGCCATCCTCTGGACCCTCTTGAGTCTATTAGCATCCTTCTTGAAGTGCAGCACCCAAAACTGGACACAGTACTCCAACTGTGGTCTGACCAATGCCACATGGTATCGCCTCCTTGGATCTAT
>JAGPOW010003447.1:27929065-27941440 GCA_030014935.1 Caiman crocodilus | reverse complement strand
CTGCTGAGAGGGTCATTTCCCAATCAGGAGGTGTGCTGGATAGTTTTGTGCCCTAGGCGCAGCTCTCTGCACTTGCCCTTGTTGTACTGCCCACTTTTCTAACCTACCCAGGTCTGCCTGCAATTGTTCCCTACCCTCCAGAGTGTGTACTTCACCCCACAGTTTAGTATCTTCTGCAAATTTGGACAGAATACTTCACACCCACACCCAACTCACTGATGAAGATATTGAAGAGTACACAGGTCCAAGGACCAAACCTTGTGGGACCCTACTGCCCACATCCTTCCAGGTTGATACCGACCCATCTACTACCACTGAGTGAGACCCCTAAGCCAATTTGCCACTGGACCCACTAGACGGTGTAAACATCTATGTCACAGCCTCTTAATTTATGAGAATGGGATGAGATACCATATTGAAAGCCTTGCTAAAGTCCAAGAAAACAACATCTACCTCTACTCCTGCGTCTAAGCATTTTGTGACCCTGTCATAAATTGAAGCCAGATTGGTCAGGCATGATCTACCTACTACAAATCCAATATGATCTTTTATAATCTTTTCAAAGACCTTTCCAAGGATAGAGGTGAGACTGACTGGCCTACAATTACTCGGATCTTCCTTCCTCCCCTCCTGGAAAATAGGGACCAGACTGGCCCTTTTCCAGTCCTCTGGGACCTAACCCGAGTGCTCAAACAGCCATGCCAGTGGTTTGTCAGCCACTATGCTGTGCAGCGAAGGTGGACCTGTATTATCAAGAACGTCAGGCTGCCAATTCCAGGGGGGTTTCCCCACCCTGGATTTTTCCTTTTAAAGAAAAGTTTTATTTTGTTTTTTTTCCCCCTCTTATAAGTACTCTGCAGCAATGTGCTGGGCTACAACAGTGTAAAGAGTGCAGCTCCTGGATGCATGGAGGCAATCCCTCTTGGGAAAACCCAGGTATGTATGGAGTATTACACATTTTAAACAAGCGTCTTGAACCACAAGTATCGAGAAGGAAAATAAGCCACATACTAAGGCAAACCAAACTCACTTAGCCCATTTAGGCAAGTTTGTCCAAGAAAAGAAAGCTATTTTGAATCCAAGCAGTCCAAGCATGTCAAAGGGTAGAGCAAGTCAGACATTTATGTTGATGCCAACCAGGCCTACGAAGTAGCCTTCAGTTACAGGTTATTACAACATGTTGCAAGCTTGAACTTATTATTTTTATTCCACGTCAAAATGGGCTAATAAAGTAGTAAAGGAGGTTACCAGTTTCTCCCACTGCCACACAGGAGAACCAAGTGTTGGAATACCTTGTTATTCTAGCCATTCAAGTGGACAAGTGAAGCACAGTGATGGGGTTGCTCAATCAGTGTAAAAAGGAACAGTGAAACAGCTTGAAGCCAGCATCTGAACAAGTTGTTGTAGTAGTAAGGTTTACTACCACCTACTATAAATTGCAAACCACTCTGCTGTTATGCACCAACAGAAGCTGCAGAAGGACAGCTTTCACCTACAGTTCAATAGCTAGCAATATTCAGTATAATGGCATACAATATGAAAGAAAAGTTCGGAAGTGAATGAACAGGATAGGACCATGCAACTCCACAACAGCAAGTGATAATGAGAAAAGTAAAGGTAAAGGGGCTAGCTGTGGGTAGCACAAGCTCATTATTGATGACACTTGGTTCCCTACTGCTCAAGGTTACAAAGTACTCAACCAGATGGTCCAACAGGGTAGAAACAGATATTGCCAAACCAAAGTGGATCAGCTGTGGCCTCCATGCTAGGACCCATGCCAACTCATGCTTCCCATGGAGTCACAGGTCAGTTAGGAGTGCTGTGGAGGCCAGGGATCCACATGACCCTGTGCCTCTATGACAGGACCTGCTCTGACAGATGCTGCACATGGAGGGAGAGGTCAGCATGGATCCTAGCACAGAGTGCCAAGAATTTCCTGTTTCCCACAGCTCCTAGGAGTGCATCTCCATAAGCAGAAAACCTTATGCTTTTCCTAATTAGGGGAACATCCCTGGGAGATACCAGAGGTGAATCTCCATAAGCAGGGAAACCCCAGCTTTCCCTGTTTACTGAGATACAGCCCAAGATTCCTTGAGGAGCATCTCTAAGCAGGAAGAGCTGGGCAGATGCTCCAGGGGGCTGGATCCTGCCAGGGAATTCCAGGGGCGGAGAGGATACGGCCCTCAAGCCTCTGGTGCTCTTGCACAGAGGTAATGGAGAACATAGGCAACTTCAGCTACCCATGCTCTCCTGCCACAAGGCAGCACAATCTATTACCGTTTTTGGGGTAGCTACAAATTTTGGGTCTTTGTGGCACACCAATGGATATTGATGTCTGTTTGCTTGGCCTTTGTGCCACTATAGCTTTTATGGTGGCACAAAGGCAAGGAAAGACCATACATTTCCACCCACAGAGACTAAACATATCACTAGCAGAAGACATGGACAATCACCATTGAATGTTAGTTTAGGGAATTTCCAAGGTTGGCAGTGAGTACAAATTACTTATGGGGAAGAACATGAAATTAGTCAAGATGGGTACCCTGAGCCAGATCGATTTTGGTAAGTTAACAGGATAGCTGTGAAAGTAGCATTCAGAGTAACACATGGAAGCCATCTCTAGGTATTCATTTATGATGAAGAAATTATAATGGATGGGAAATATTTAAGGAGTGACAGGCAACACATAACGGGAAGAAAGTTCAAACTAGATAAGCAATCTATAGAAAGGTTTGGCCAAACCCAACTCCTTTTAACCTGAAATACTGCAAAGAAGTTGATATTTTATGGACTCAAGCATTGTGTTAGTTTAGATGTTTATCAAGCCAGGTCATACTAAGTTTATTCTAAGCACCAGAAAAAAATAAATGATTACCCTGGTAATCAAGACATGACCAACACACACACCCCCCCACCCCCCCAACACCAAAAAACCTCCAAACTCACGTGAAAAACTAATCGAGATCAGTCTGGCCTGTAGGGCCTACTGCAATTAGATGGCAGGACATTCTACTCTGACACAATTAGGTTGGACTTGATGGAAAAAACATGCCCTGGACAGGAGTGATTGACAGTGCTCTGCTGTTCCCCACCTATGCAAATATGCACTGTGATAAAAAACAAACAACAAAAAACACCTTAACCAAGAAACATTTCACTTGCTACTAACTAGGAATGCATTGTCTCCCCAAGTGTGAAGTGCCCCACAATTCTTTACTCTTACCTATATATTATTAATGGTGAATGAAGTACAGCTGATAAGAATCAGCTTGCAGTGGGTCAAATGTAATACCTTACTTCCATTTATAAAAGTACTGAGGAGCTTATGTGAGTTCTTTCAATTGATTTTATTGAGTAGCCAAATCTGATAAATTAGCACAGATAAAATAAGCATTTGCATGTGTTACAAATGACTTTTTACAGGAATAAAACAGTGAAAATTACAAACTGTAAAAAGGAGGACAAGTAAATCCTGTCTCAGATTCATAAGGGGCAAGATTTGTAACTTCACGCAAGATCAATGTCTGAGTTGCAGAAAACAAAGGTTTAATATTACAATATTATACACTACTTACAAAATTAAATTTACTAAGTATTACATCCGTAATAGTAAACAGAATATTAGAATCACATTAAATGGTCCCTTATGTCACAGCTGTTCTGCATCTTTGATTAGATTCTGTTAAGAAATTAACTCTAAATAAAAGATGTAAATCTTATTCTAGTTATTGCAAAACAGTCTATTTTGACTCAGACTCCAATATATTAAATTAAAAAGGTAACATATGCAAATTATAATGGATGGTACTGATGTGGACTGAATTTAACATTATGTCAAATACAGAAATAGTTAAAAAAATCTGAGAAACTAGAAAAATAGAGTACATTTGCCATAGTAGGATTGTAATGCTAAGTATCAGGGCCACCTTCGCCTGTTTAAAGCAGTGGAAAGTCTTATATTATCCTTGTCATTTGGAACTAGTGACAATATTTTACACACTGGTCTGCTTTGTGATGCTGTAAAAATGTAATCAACAGACCAGGTTGTTGCCCACTGCAAGAGCTACAACTAACAATGTTCAATAGTGCAGAATCTCCCAGGTTGAACGAAAGCACTCTACTCCAAAAGGGTTCATTGGCTTAGTGTTCATAAATTATACAGGGAAAAAAACCCAAACATTAGGGAACCCAATTCAAAATTGTTAGTATGCCACTAATTTATTTATTTATTCAGCCATTATCCTTGTGTACATAAAGCAAGTGAAACCTTCTCAGAAGCAGGCACCATACTTAAAACTCAAATGATGGGATATAACAATAAACCATATGGTGACAAAAAGATGCACGGGCTTTTGGCATGTCCAGCACAAGGATAATTTCCAGCATCCAAGCGCATACATCTCATGATCATACACCTTGAAGCGGCTTGCCATTTTAAATAAAGATATAGCTGCATAAATGAAATTCTCATTTAAGAAAAGCTAAAATATTAGACACAAATGGATGAGAACTAACCCAAATCATTTAACTGAATGCTAACAATGTCCCTTCCACTCATTTCCCCTCCCCCCAACATACTCATGACATTTTCACTTGGACTGGAAATAGCTTACGTACCTATAAGCAAGGGTGGGCAGGAAGGGGGACAAGACACTTCCACTAGCTATGCAGACAGCAGGCAGGATGCTCCTGACAGTTTTGGGAGAAGGCGCTCTCTTCAGAAATGCTGTCTGAGAAAATTGTACAGAACTTGGAATTTGTTTGTGCTCAAACGGCAAGAGCAGTTTCTCTTTCAAGAACCACCTGCTTCTCCCCTGCATTAAGGCAACTCCTGTCAGTCAAGTATAGCCGAAGCCTGAAAATGGCTGCAAAAACCGATTCTACCACGTACCGTAAAATCAGCTTTGCAAAATCCATATGAATTGACTAGCCTAGGCACAATATCTACTTGCCCACCTTTAAGACAAATAATATTTTACTCAATGAAGTTACTTGCCCCAGCAAGTAGATTTTGCAAGACTGAATGAAGTATATCAGCATTTACATGAACTAAAAGCAAAATAAGATGGAAGTTTACTACATCACAGGCCGTTCGTGGATATAGAAGGGACAGTAAATATGCTAGCAACACAAGTAGTCATCTGTTTATGACAATATTCCCTGGATCAAAGTTTTATATCAATGCACTGTACTCCCCAAGATTTATGCATGTAAATCAACTTCTCCTAACTCGTTTTCCATGTTTCATTTGTTGTACATGGAGAGGTCTGTTAATGAAATTAATATAGGTATTCTGTCTGCACAATAGCTTTGGGACTAGGCTTTTCCATAGGTTCAGCATCGTAAAATGTGTTCAAAAACCATAACAATCTTCCAAAGAATATGGTTTGTATTTCTTTCAGGAGGTAAAATTGTTACTTGTTTGGAATCTTTTTTAAAATGTGAAAGTTTTCAGCGTCCTCTCCAAGAACAGATAAAGCCAAGTACTGCCAGACAGCCTTATTTCACAAAACAGTTCCATTTTACGGGCTTTACATGGAAGTTAACCTAAATTAGGTTGAAATTTATGATAACGTAATTCACAGGAAAATCCAGGGTAGCTTTAGTCCTTCGTTTCTGTTGCCCCCATTAACTGCCATTTATCAAGGTAAGATCTAAACTCACTTTAAAAAGAAAAAAAAAGCTTACTGACAGTCTCAGCCCATTTTTGCTGCTGAATCAAACCGCTTGATTAGTCTTCATTGTACTCAGTACATTAGGCCTGCTTTCAACTACAATACTGATGCATTTAAAAGCTTTTAAAATTAACTACTTCATAGACTCTCCATTCAATATGGCAGTTTAAGCTTACTTTTAGTCTTAAACAACCCATTTCTAAACACTGAATTCTAAATTTCATAAACATTTTTTATATTTGTTCACTTCACAATGAATTCATTGCTACTTTCAGTATACCAGGTTGCTTTTAAAAAGTAATGCTCAATTGTTAAATCAGTGGCTATACTGTATAAGAATTTCCCTGCAAATCAAATCAGTATTGTGAGGTTTTATATCTAGCAGCAAAAAACAGAAAAGCAAAACAACTTACAGAAATATACATTCTGAACAACAAAGAACTCTTTATTTTACAAAATGTATTTCACCTCTTCAATATTGCCTCTGTAAATGTATTCATGCTGCAACTACTTACAGTAAAAACATAATTTGCAGCAAATTAAAGGTGCCCAACCAGTTCACATATTTCAATTTTAAGAAGTACTATTTTATGTAGTTGCACATTTGATTCTTAGTTGTGGTCCTTTATTTGCTTTTCTTGGTTGAAATCACAGTGAGAACTTCTCATCGACTGCATCAGGCCACAAATTTAATAGAAGATATTAAAAGCGCAAGTGTTCTTTACTGCAGGAAACTTTCCTCAAGCAAGTGAGCCATACAACCCAGCGGTTCATTTATTCACTTGCTGCTGTATGTGCAGAAGGAACTCATAGTATGACAAGGCAGATTCTGTTCTGTCTTCTATCATATTCTGCAGGAAACTTGGTTTCAGTGGACTTTCATCCCTTTAAAGCAGAAATAAAACATGAGAAATATAAAAGTATGGTTTATAGTACCAGTCGTTTAAAATGCTAAGATAAACTGCAACATTTTGAAAGTTTTATTTACTAAGCACAGACCAGTAAAAAGTAAATAAAAAGCAGCAGCTAAAGACCTTGCAATCAATCATTTACAACTCAATATACTGTAAGACAACCAATTAATTCAATTTACTATCAATCGATTTACTAAAATTTAACCTTTGGCTACTTCTCATTCTCCACAACTATAGAAGTGATTAAGAAACAGGAGACTATGGGCAATCACACTAGTATCTCAAACATTTAGCCACCACATGCCGCACGTTTGAAGCCAAATAGGTCACTAAAGCAGCCAACATGTGACCATTCATACTACAATAAAGGACTTAACAGAAAACTTCTTACTCACCTTATTATATACAATATAGGAAAAAATGGCCTCTGCTCTCTCAGCCAGGAGATGAAAGCTAGGATTCTGGTAGATTCAGCTGTATCAAGTTCTGGAAGATGTGTCTATTAGACAAAGATTATTATTAAGCTACAACAGAATGTGCTTTTAGAAGTAAATATAGCATTAATAAAATAAATCAACCATGGTCTTAAAATCAGGAAAAAGTAGGCAAGTTAACATGAAGCTGTTCTATACATCACAGTGATTGATTGTAGTCACAAGCCATCCTTAAGCAATCTGTCAAATTGTGCCAAACTAATGCTGGGTCTCAGCTGTCATAACTGGGAAGACAGTCTCACCTTCACCTGAGGTACAGGAGACTGATATTAAAAAAACTCCCACCAAAAACTAAAAGGCTTAATCTGCACCCACAAACTTTGCCTGCATTAGTCAAGGAATACCAGCTTCACTTATTTGCAATTTCATGATGAGAACCCCAGGTTAACATTTTAAACATGGAACTCCTAAAGAAGGAGAGAAGCAGAATGGAAGAAATTAAATTTCTTCCAAAAACCTGAGCTGAATTAGGCTTGACCATACAAAGCACTGCAATGAGCATGATGACATTTTACTTATATTTATTTAAGATGTTATTCTGATGTTTGAGTCAAACGTTACACCAAAGTACTCACCAAATTCTGTGGTATAGATGCATAATTTGGAACCCCAAAGACTTGGTTAATAAAATTCTGTCCACAGTTCTTTCCAATCCACATAAACATCACCTGAAAGAGATGGCCCAAAAATCACAGCATTAAAAACTGTGCAACATGAATATCATCATAGGTTTCCTCAATAGTTCACATGCTCAGGAGTCTTCCAAAATAACTTATTAAACACTTTTGGATAAAAGTTGTTAAAATTCCCAAAGCAAACAACTTACAGAGCCAGCATCCATAAGGTAAGCACCATCCCTACTCAACTTTTCCACAGACAACTGAAGGATGGGTGGCTGAGGTATGGTCCTATCATTGATGTTGAGGGCTCCCTAAAGAGAAAAATGCATCACATCAGCGTGCATCTACATACATAGATGAGAAACAAGGACAGAGAAACAAAAGAAATATACATGTGATATACACTTTCATTAGCTAGAAAAGATAACTATCAGAGCCATGTTTTACCCCACAAATGCATAATATGTCTATCACAAACATTCAAATTTAGCCATACGTTTAAAAAAAAAAAAAAAAAAAAAAAAAAAGCATCCGTTTTGTCCAGACAGATTGATTTCCCTTCTGAAAGTTTCATATGTTTCATTTTCAAAAGTCAACCGGCTTTGAAGTAGGGGTCTAGAGAACAGGTCTGTCTCTTGCAATAAGTATACATATAAATATTTGTTCACAGAACTACTGCCAAGACTTCTTAAAAAGCAGCCGTTTGAGAGCTGCATAGAAAGTATTGCTGCTGTAACATCTCCTTTTATGAGATGCAGCATGTAGTTTGAAAGATTTCTAAGTAAGAACCCAATTACATTTTCAAAGTGCTAGTCTCCAATATCTTTCATCTGAGCTCTCCATATACAGAAATTCCCACCCTACCAACTGGATCACACACCCTGTCCAGAGCTCATCAGTATAATTGTAAGCAACAGTTGAGGAAAGACAAGAGGAAGGAACTGCTCAAAAGCCATACAACTCTGTCTCCATCACAGGGCCAGCCAAACCACCAGCCAGTCTCAAGAAGGGAACTATGTACTGTATTCATAATATGTTTATGAAATTCCAGTTTGCCTGATTTGCTCTCCAATGCTCTCCTGTCACTTTCCCACTTCTCTAACGACAGGCTACAACTTTGATATTTGGAACAAGACTCAGATGCTATGGAACACAGCTTTAATGCTGCTGTCTTTATGCACAATTCATATCTTAAGCCTTCAACTTAATTGCCAAAGAATCAGAATGTCACATTTCTTTTGATTGCCTCAATGGATCTTTGGAATAAAATCCAACTTTAGAATATCTTGAGAGCTAACTGCATACCTAGAAAATACTTATAATTATTTGTTTCTAATAAATCATCTAAGAAACCAAGCAACAAGCATACTGTTGGGGAAAAAAAAGAATAAAACAAACGAAAGAACATACCTCATCCGTGAGATTGTCAATTCTGTACAGACTGGGATGGGTCATAAGCATGAGGTAAATTAGGGGCTGGTTCTTCACTTGACACATAGTAAAAATGCGTTCGTCTAAACGGGTTGTCGTTCCAGTTTGGAATGCTTTCTGTGAACAGAGCCAATATTTTAAGCATTTAACCTTCCATTAATTTGCAGCCAACAGGAGGCACTAGGTAGAGTACCACGTTTAAATATGAAATTTATACATAATTGCATCTGATTTTGATTTGGTACATTTAAAGTATTTTAAAGAGTCCCATATAAAATTCTACCTTGAGAATTCACCTAAATATATCATTATAAAAACTTTGTGAGCTCTCCTACCTAACTTATCTATATGCAAATCATGTTTCTTAAATTATACCTGTGAAATTCATAACTAATTGATTAGTGAACTTCTGGTGCCAACAACTAGTAGTGGAATGCTTTCTAAAGAGCTAGAGGGTAGAGTCAGAGGGAACTATAAATTCATTAAATATCTGCTAACCAACTAGTTTAAAAATGTCTTTTTTTTTTTTTTTTTTTTTTTAAGAGCAACCATATTTAACTCTACTATACAACTTCTCAGGGGGGTGTTCAGACCTCAAAAGGCAATGGCACTACACAGATTCACAGAAGCCCTTGCACAGAAAATATCAATATTCGTCTCGCAAGGACACTTCTAACTTGGGTGGATGCATAGCAACTGACTCAGTCTTTGGAAAGTTTATTTTCTTACCTGTTTTAAGAGAGCCAGCACATAAAGTGGAAAGAGTCGTAGGGAAAAGGGAGCCATGAGACCAGGCTGCTGAACGCTTAGGACTGAAGACCGATAAGCAGATAGAGAATCAATCACAGCATTCACCAAGGCATCCCGAGCATCGCTCAAACTAGCAGAAACTGACCGGTCCACAGCTAAAAATAAAGAGCAGATACAGACGATTAATGGCAAAGTTCTCTCATTTCTCTACCAAGAACCATTAACTTAATGTTCACACTTCCTTAGCTCTTCATCTTAGGATCTTAATGTTCTCACAAGCACAGGGCTTCACCCAACTAACAAGAGGGATAGTGACATCAAGGAAGCTTAGAAGAAAAGGCCAAGAGTCTGATTTGCTGCTCCAATCGCTGTAAGGCACTTGGCCAATCAGTAGGTTCTACTGATACGTAACATTTTAAATCTATGCATTCAAACAGCACATTCACCACTTACCCATATTAGCCAACAGTCCTGTAATAGCTTGCACATCAGCCCCCACGTAGACATCATTCAGTGTTGTTACAACTGGTAAACACATAGTGTGGACACGAATCCTTCTTTCGCCTATGAAAAGAAAAGAAATTGTATAGCCTTCAGATGGCATCTCCCCCCACCACCACACCATTGAAAAAAAACTGGTGCATACAGGGCAACAATGAAGTCTGAATACTAGTATTTCCAGCAATTTTGATTTTTAAATTATTCTTTTATGTCCAAGTTACCAAAAGCAACTAGTTTGTGTCCCAGAAAAATACCTGCTACAACTGAAGTATCTGAAGCTTTACAGATCTTAAGTGACAAACTGAGAACTCAGGCCAATCTCTTGGCTCAAAACAGCACATTTTTAGATAAGAGCAAGTTTTCTAGCATGCAGCTTAACCCATAAAGTGAAAATGTAATAATGCCACCACACAGCAGCTTGTACAGCTAGTCTGTCAGTATTCTAACTTTTAAATCCTTGCCAGCTTATTGGACACCATGAAAATTCACCTGAACATACCTAAAGAGTAAACTAGTTACAACTCAAGATCTTGTCCACATGGCATCTAGCATATTACACCACAGACCTAGCTGATGCTGTTGATGTTTCTTACCTTTGCTGGAGGTGTACAGAAGTGCTGACTGAAAAGAAACAACCTGCATATCAGTAAGACTCTCCTCCACTGACATCTGTACAGCATACCCTGCATCTGGGTTCACGTTGGGTAAGGACAACAAGTCTGTGGATCGTACAAAGAAGTTCCCGTGGAAGGTGTGGATGGAAAGACCTAGGAAAGAAAAAGGAAAAAAACAAACCCATTTGGTTAGTGGTAGTTTTAGAATCAAATATAAACAAACAATTAACTGATTACACATTTGCATTCCTTTCTACCTTGCTGACATACCACCATTTTCCAAATGCAAATACTACAGGCTGAACATTAATTTGCAGAAAAGGTGGTAGTTATTGAAAATTCACAATACAAACCAGCATGAAGGTTAACAGTGCTCTCAATTTCTCTAGCCCCACAACAGTGCAAGTCAGAATTTCCAGATCTTTCTAAAGTAGAATACGTTGTATGACAAATCATTTAAGAGAACGTACTGTGTAAAAATTCCCTTTCTACATAAGCACTATTTCTTTCAACCAGTAATTTAAGTTTGAAAAGTTTACAGATGTAAATGATGAGACTAAATAGAAAAGTACAATAACCTTGTAGTAACACAGGCAGTACTAGAAAGATGTGCCTCTATCAAAATTACAAACTGAACAAGACGGTAGGAAATTCCCCCGTCATCTCATGAAGATGTCAGTATACAAGCGTCTAGCTTAAGCACAGGGCAGAATGCAGTTGTAGAAAAATGTTCCATGTAGCAGATATATTAAGTTACAGTCCTTTGTAAGAACCACATGGAAGTTCATGGCAACTAAGTGCTGATTTCTAGTTCTGACAAGGCAAAAACTATTTGGTTGTTAGCACCAATTTTTACTGATAAGGAAACAGTCTGTATAGTTAAAAAATAATCTGCAATCAGGTTAACGTGTGTGCGTGTAATTTGCCATTTGTTTATTCATGCCTGTGGGGAAGTGCCAATACAGTATTTTAACTAAAAAAATTCAGACCTTTGGTGCACCGTATCCTCATGACAGCCTCAAAGCCAATCTTTCTAGTTAAGTATCTTTTCAACTCCTTCTGTAACTTCTTCACCTGAACAGGGTTGTGTGTATGATGATAAGATTGATAGTAATAGACGCTACCAGCAGAATACCGTGATATGCAGCCTAGAAGAGAAACAATGTACATTAGAGTGCAAACTGGTTGTTGTTTCTGGTCTTTAAGTTATAGTGCAGTTTACCAATTTTTTTAATTGTCATTTGCCTACATTAAATATTAAATAACTCTCTCATATTACATATCTATAGCTTACACCCAAGCACTCATGTTCAATTAATCATGAAAGTTATAAGGTATGAAATGGATTTATAACTGGTATGTAGGAAATATGATAA
>JAGPOW010003447.1:27907514-27923592 GCA_030014935.1 Caiman crocodilus | reverse complement strand
AAATTGTCTGGCATTTTCTAATATTTGGTCTAGAGTTACTTTTACATACCTTCAATATCTGAAACTATTAGCATCTGTGGTTGAGAGAGACCTTCCTGAAGACTGTAGAAATGGATTGTACTGTCAAATGTTATAAAGCCTATTTTTGTTCTAGTGTTCCCAGGAAGCCTAAAAACCAAAGACAAAGGGTTCAGCAAGTTAACTGTAGTTAGCCTATGTCCTTTGAGTACTCATGCATTCATTCCTACAGTTTTTATAATGCAATTTTGATGCAATGAATATTGTAGACCATTCCCCCCCACAACAGGAATAAAATGTCCATCTAGGGCTAATGTCTGAAAGAAACACAAACTGCTACTCTGATTTTTATTTTCCACTGGCTCAGCTTTCAGGCTTTCTACAGAAAAAAGCTGATATAATTGTGTTGGCTAGCTGTCTAAGAAAAAACAATTAAGATCTATGTAAAGAAGATCCTTCTACTTTCAAAAAGCAAAAAAAAAAAAATCCTTCCCTGAAGGGGAGTTCTGGGATAAGTGTGGAAGAACTTAGCAAAACTCTGGCTGGTGCTTTAAGGATAATTACTGCATAAGTGTTTAGTATAAGTAAATACAAGCTTCTTTAAGGTGTATCAAGATTTTTTTGAAGCCTTCATAGCAACCATCTGGTATGTAAGAGCAGCATTAGTATATGATATAGTTGAGCCTTCTGCATCAAGTTCTCCAAAGACTAGCCACAGAGGGTGCTCTGAAGCCTATGCACTGAAATGAAACCTGAGTTACACAAATAGGGGTGCACCGATAAAAAGAATTTGGGGCCAATACCAATGGCCAATTGCCATCCAGCTGCCAGGCTGCACATTGGCAATCAGATTGGTATTGGCTGATATAGCTAGTTAATAGCCTCTGGTTGGTAAGTCTGTTGGAAAGGATCAGGGGGCCAGACTGAGGCCCCCCAACAGTGAGAGAGGGAGTGGGGCAGGAGCTGGGCAGGCACTGTACAGCCAGGGTGGGGCAGGACATGGGACAGAGCTGCAGTTCATCCAGGGAAAGGGATACAGGGTGGCTCCCACTGCTGCACACGCCCCCAGGGGAGGCATAGGCAACATGCCCCCACCAAACCCATGCACAGGCAACCGCTGGACACTCAGCAGGGGGACTAGCCAGGGCAGTGCTCAGGCCAGGCAGGGGAAATGGCAGCGGTGCTGGCAGAGAGGCTCCAGCCACCCAAAATTTGCCGTAGCACCCTCCTTCAGTGTTGCTGCCACTTGCCCTGCCCCAAACACAGGTCCAGGTCCAGCCCCCACGTTAGGCTGCGCCGGGCTCTTCCCCAGCCCCGAGCGCACAGAGGCAGCCTGCGGCTCCATCCCAAGACCTGCCCCAGCCCCCTTCCCTGTCACTGTGTGAGCCTTGATCTGCCCTTCCCCACCCCACACCCTTTCCCTTCTCCACAGACTTCCCAGCCAGATGCTGCTCTTCAAGCTGCTAGGCTGCATTCCTGGCCACATGTGTGGTGTGGCTGTGTACATGCATGCAGTACTCACTGGCAACATTATCAGTCACATCAGCCAAAAAAAAAAAAAAAGCCAATTTCCTTTTATCAGTGCTTATACAATATGGACCAATGTATCAGCGCACCTCTAGTTACAAATGGTCCTCTTGCAAACTACAGAAATTGACTAGTATCAGAAATTTAACTTGAGAGAGAGGAGGCTGTACAAAACAAAAAAAGCCTCAGAGAAAGATTCTCATCACAAGTTCTTGGCCAAGTTCCATGAACTCTGGAAAATGGGTCTTCTTTTGATATACATGCAAGAGTTAAGGTACTATAAAAACAATTTACTGGGTATGGCTACACGTAACTTTATAATGATGATGTTACTGCACCGTGCTTCAGTACTTCCTTTTGCAAGTACTATAACATAGTGCAGTAATCACACCCATATCACACCATATAGGTGGTGCATGTTTAAAATTTCCCTGCTGCGTCACTGTACTGGTGTGCTATAAGCAAGGAGAGCGCTATTATAGCATTGTAGCTAGCCATCGTATGTAGACCTGTGTAATCACTACGTTGCTGTAGCATGCCATATGGCGACCTAGCACAAAGGGCAGTGTGTAGACACATTCACTGCATACTGAAACTTTGAAATGGAGAATAGGGATAGCTTCTTTGGACTATAGAGATTACACAGCTCTTTTAAAGAGGATGAACACACTCTCAAGAGACTCAAGGTTACCATTTAAGATTAGATCACTTCCAATGTAAGTTGGTTAAAGAGTCAAGTAGCCATTCTAGCAGATTTAAGACTTACAAGAAAATATGAGAGCTCTAAGGATCAAAAGGGTGGCCATCCATTCCTCAAATTTGTATAAAATGGTGCAGCAAAAGTTGACCAAGGCTTAGGATCTCTTTAGGCAAATGATTATGGGTATCTAGACTGACTTAGTTCATTCAGAATTGAAGCATTTTAGCTTTTTTGCAAAAACTACTGCAAGCTCCAGCACAGGCACTCCATAAACACACTTTTCTACCTACTTATATATAGTATGAACTATACAAGATATTAGTCCAAAACCAAAAGTCTCATAATTTATCATGCAAATCATTGGTTTCGGGCCCCAGCAGAATCAACAGCATTTCAAGCCATGGTGACCCCTGGTAAGCACTGCTCCAGAGACCTCCCACAAAGAACTCATGTGCTAATTAGCACCACCACCCACAACTGGAACCAGGTGTTCTTGTCACAAGTTCTGGGATCCTACAAAAAATTATAGATAGATGAGGTACAGAGATACCCGATCCAGCTCCATCTCAGAGTGCAGGGCCACACTAATCACATGTGATGGGCTGCAGGGGGCGGAGGGAAGAGGAAAAAGAGCCTCTCATCTACAAAGATTTTTGGTGAGGTCTGCTAAACATTTAAGGCTGGTGAAAAAAACAATTATTGGAAACTGGAGGAAAAACTGTGCTGCTCAGCTGTGGGAGTGAAGAAGTCCAAATGTACTTGATGTATTAGTTCACCATGACTTGAAAAAGCATTGGCCCCAAGAGAGACTCAGCAAAATAGGTGCTGAGCTAGACTTCTGGTAGGTTCTCATCAGGCTCGTGGCCTTTTTGTCCAAGATTAAACGTAGAATTTTTGGCACCAAGGGGATGGTGTCAGGTCTGCCTCCGGCCCTCCCTGTGCCAGCCTGCTAGTACAGACAAGAGTCCCCTCTGCAGGGAACTGGCACTGAGCCTGGAGGTACGGGGTGAGCGGGGTGCGCAGTGCTTTGATTTTTTTTAAAGGGCTACACATAAAAACAGTTTCCATCAGTACGTTGCCTAGGATGGGCCATGTGTTCTACAAGGATGCTCAGTGTTGGATGTACTTAAATAACATCATAGTTGGTTTCTATTACTGAGCACATGCTGCCTCTGACAACAGTTTAATGATAGGTAATGTATTTAATGAGGTTTACTTGTATTCAAGTGTAAGACAAGGGACTTCCCCACCCCACCCCCCAGCTAATTGGAGGGGGGGAAACCCTGATTTAATATTTGAATAAATATGATATTCCATCCCCTTAAATAAAAAACCCTTATGAAGGAAAACCAAGTAGTGAAACAGTAAGTTGGTATAACATGCCTGTTAATTATTTAAGTTTTTAAATCAGTGAAACTACAATTGAAAAAGGACCGCAGTTTAATATACTACCATAAAATACTCATAAGTTTCTCTCTCAGATTGAATTAAAGTCTTACTTGAACATTAAATTAGTTTCACAAGTCACTACAAGCATTTTTCAGATGGAAAATACCAGAGTATGTAAATAATCAGACAGAGAAAAGAACAACATTTACTTACAAATCAAGATTATCTAACAAGGACTTGCAGACTGTGTCCAGAGACTTTATTTTCAGCATGACTGCCTGGATTATTATTTGTTACTCAGTACATCTATATTGCATCACTTAGAACTTCCTTCAGAGAACAGCTCACAAGATAACTCCTATTTGTGGAATAAGAGTCATTATAGTAGTGATGGTATAAAACAGCCAGGGTGGGGCAGGACATGGGACAGAGCTGCAGTTCATCCAGGGAGAGGGGCACAGGGTGGCTCCCACTGCTGCACACGCCCCTAAAGTAAAGTAAGGAAATATTCACGGAAGAATAAACATGGCATCAATTCTCACAGCTGCCAAAGTGAAATTGTCAGATCAAATCTTCCCTGAAATCTGTATTTTAAAAACTTAAGTTTTATAATGTACAGTATCAAACAATAAAAATATTGACATGCAATTTCAAGGATCCCAAGATTTTTTTTTAACGAGCTTTTCATTGCATGAAGTATTAAACAACTTTTTCAAAGATGTACTTTATCTTTTTTTAATGTTTTTTGTCCAAATCTACTCCAAACTCATAGATAATAATTTTCCAAAGCATTTTTGTCAACTAAGATTTAAGAGAAAATGTAGATACAACAGACTGGCGTTGTAAAAGTTTAACATACTGGCTAATACTTAAGGAACAGATCCTGCAACAACTCCCACCCAGTCAAACAGGCTCACTCAAGTCCAAGGACTTCTCAGTTGAACAAGGGTAGAGTCAAGCTCTTTGTCTATTGATTCCACTAATTATGAAGGAATGAAGCATCTTTGAGTTTATATGGTATGTAAGTTATATAGTGATGCCTAAGACTTCTATTTACCAATCCAACAAGATAAAATGTTAACATGAAGCAGAAAATAAATTTACCATTTGGAAAATGGATCCAGTGAATTTAAGATTCTTTGCTTTAAGAAACAGGCATTTGAACAGAAGAAAGTCAGGTCAAGGTCTCAAGTCATGGGTTTTCAGTCACAGGAAGGTTGTTACAATCTCTCTTTAAAGGGATGAGGATCCCCAAACTTTCACATCACAAAGTCAACCTGGTTAAAAAACTCAGAACTGCAGCTCCAAAGCAAAGCCCAAGAACCCACTGCTGCCTATAGCTATAGATGCAAAGGGCAAACAATTAACTGCAGCTGCACTGTTGGCAGGAATAGCAAATAATTTCTAGTCCTCTACAAAATGTAAGTGCAGACACAATGAAACATGCTGTTATGCTAAAGCAATGGTTCTCAACCTTCTCAGGTTCATGACACCCCACCTCTACTTTTTTTTGAATGTGGTGGCACCTCCAGCTGAGAACCACTGCTGGTGCTGCCTCAGCCTACCCAGCGCTTCTCAGCCAAGTTCTTTTGCCTTCAGATGAACCTGCCCCACATACTTACTGCACAGCCAGCCTGGGGAGGGCAGTGCTACGTGTGCACACTCCCCCTGCATTAGGGCTCTTTAAATCAGCCTGAAGCACGCAGGAGCTCCTTTGTGCTGCATAAGCCTTCCTGGTCCAGTTTCCCCCCTACACTCCTTCTGGAAACGCAAGTGGACAAGACAGTTCCACCTGCACTCACTTCCAGTAGAAGCATAGGAGACACCAAACCAGAAAGGACTCCATAGAACAAGGCTGCCTGCTTTAGGCTGATTAGAGAGCCTTAATGTGGGGGCAAGCATGCAGAGCAGGTTTATCTGGCTGCTGCAGCAGCCTGGTTGGGATCCACTGTTCTAAAGATTACATCAAGAAAATGTTTTGTTGAAGTTGCTGTACATCAGTGTAAGGAAATACGGCTTCATGGACACACAAGACAATGGTTAGAAATAAGTGAGCCTGGGATTTAAGCATGGAACATGGACCTCTAATCACTAAAGACAGCTGGGACAGCAGGCTAACACTCCCAACCAAAACAGCCATTGGGGAAAACAAGTAGACAGAACAGCTCAGCAGAGTACACCAACTCCTCCTTGGGATCAGCAAGTGCCATAAGTGATATCTCCGACAACTGTAACGGTAAGATTGCAGACTGCCTGAAGAAGCCCATCTTAAGAATTCTCAGACAGACTCCAAGAGACAGGGACTGTCTAACAAACGACCAGCAGAGCACCCATCACAATAGGGCATTTTTCAGACTTGGGCAGCTGGAGAGCGAAACTGAATAACAATGAAAAACCTCACCATGTATTCAGAAGGAGCCATGAACTCAATAGTAGCATTCTGAACTTCAGGTCTTTTATGAGGTTCTCCATAGACCCTTGTCACAGGATTGTACATGAATTCTTCAGGAACTACATGAAATAGAAGTTTGTCATATTACAACTCTCATACTAACATACACTGACATTAACTGTACTGGGATTCAGAGCAGATCTGATATAATCACAATGAGTCCAAAATGGAATATAGCACAAGAATGAGTTCCATGGCTACAACGTAGGGCAGTGCATTTCTACAGTAATACTCCACACTGGGAGTACTGCTTCCAACACAACAGGTCTCTTTATGTATGACCAGTTCTTGATCTGGAAGATGCAGCCCAAACACTTAGTATTATCCCAGGAGACCAGTATAGTAGCAGACCGCAAAAAGGTCAGGATTAGTATACCTCTGGGGCAATACACGTTCAAGCATGCAAGCGGTTTTAAAACCTACCATCATTCACTCTATAACACAAGTTGCACTTCCATCTCCTTTGGTCTAGAAAGCTCACAAAGGGGTTAATGTATGTTCGGCAGGAACGGCATCTCACTATTGTACTTGAGGTGACCACAGGCAATTGCTGGAATAGAAAAACTCTGTTTAAAAACCCAGAAGGTAGGTGTTTACAACTTTATTTCTGATAGCAATATTAGCTTTACTGGGCTTCTGGGCTAGCCGGTTTTGGTGCAAGCTCACTTAGGAACCAGAATATACTACTGATCAATGTGGCACCCTTAGAACTGATGCCTAGAAAGGGTGGTCTTATACAGGTACTAACCTGGTTGATTTTATGTTTCTTTGTCAAAACAACTACAAGCCTTTTGCAGTGTCTAGCTTTGTGTTTTTAATTCATTTGAAAGACAAAACTCAGCGCTTCAGAAACAGATATTACATTCAAACTCACCTGTGAAAGTAACAGGCCCTGGCACTTGAGTCTTTCCTGCCCAATGATCTCATGAGGTCCCTTCCAGCCCTGAACTTCTCTGAATCTATAAAATACACCTTTAAAGGTATCTGAAGACATTCAAGCCCAGACTTTCAAACTTAGTTAAGTAGGGCTTAGATAGTTTGACGATAGGAAATCAATGGCTATAGCTGTGATTGTGTGATAGGACAGAGCTACTGAAGCCATACCAATAACAAAATACAATGCCTTTAATTACAGCTTGAGTACTGTGCTCCCTCTGGGATTCAAACAATTTATGGATGAGGATAGGTCACGTAACATTGAGATGCAGGTCCTCATTTTTTCTCTCTTTCACATCTAAAGAGCAATTCATGTGGAATAGAGACAACATGACTGGCCAGTCAAAGTGTTCAGTTACAGAGGAGAATTATATTTTCCCAGGCCACAGCTACCTGGAACACTGACCATTTCTTACAGAGTTAGACATCGAATTTTGCACTTTAGTATAGGTACAGCTAACACAACAGTATTTAAACTTTGAATGTTTCATCATACCGACAAGTCTTTGAAAGGATGAAGCAGGAGCCCCAAAGGAAGTTTGGCTTTATTCAATAAGGCCTGAGTTTGAGGAATGTTAGTCAGGGTACATCGGAACAACCTACACAAAGGACAAAGGGTTATTTTCAGAGGCATTCAGCGAGAATGAAATGGCGATTAATTTTAGTACATTGCATCTTTTATAGTTTCTTTTCCCACTAAAGACAGTGAATTGCTACTTCCAAATAAAATACTCCAAATAAAATACCCTTGCTCCAACACCATGCCACCTTCAATCTAAACTCTCTTGATCCAAGTATAGCAGTCACAGGTACCTAAATTTTCTTCAGTATTACAGTATAGTTTGTATATATCCACGTCACTCAAGACTTAAATAGAATTTGCTCCAGAGCAAGGGAAAACTAGGCTTATTGTAACATTCTGAATCCCAACTGACCTGAAGAACAATCTTGTTTAAGAAAAAAAACCCAAATAGTTCAGTGGTTCTACCCGTTAGAAGAAAACTACTGAAATATTTTAAAAAGTTAACCTCAACCACCAGAAGGCAACCCAAAACTACACCTAGACAGCAAAGGCTGCACTTTCACAAGACTTCGACACCCTAGAACTTCTAAGGACTGTGGTGATTTGGGGCATCGAGCTCTTTTGAAAATATGGCTCCAAGTTTGTATCTTGTATCTTCTGAAAAGGTTGCCAAGGTCAATTTTACAACAGTGATAACAAATCTTTACAGTTACTGAAGAGCAATTGTACAGGTGCATCTAGCAATACCCATCATGGTTCTTGCAATTAGATTACTGTAGTAACAATCTCGCTGCCCATTTTTGTTTAACTTTCTATTTAAGGTCTTCTATCAGTAGACGTCTTTTGGCGTACCTTATTTAAATGACTGAATGTCTATCCTTACACCTGATCGAGATCCATTCTACCAATTACTTATTGTTTTTTAAAATAAATAATTAACTAACCAATTCTGTCTTTCTTTAGGTTTCCGTATCACATGTATCAAAGAGTTCTACAAATAATGGTCTTTTGCCTATGTTCCCCTGTGGTGAAACTACTTGCCACATCCAAAAATACACATTTTTTACTGTTTACTGCTATAGCTGGGAAATCACTTTAACAGCCAGGTCTCTTGGCAGGCAAGCATCTAGTCATTATCTTCAGAAAGGTAGGGCCTACATGCTTGAAAGAACTGATGGTTATTTACTAGATACGCTGGGATTAGTAGGTACTGAATTGGTCCATATACCAAAGTTAGCCAAGGAAAAATTTCAGCTGTCTGTGCTAGAGAAAGGATTACAGTCAAGGGTACCTCTAGCTGTTTTCAGTTTCTTTTTTCTCTTTTTAAAGACAAGAAAGGGACCTTTCTTCCTCTTGATTTAGTCTGTCATCATTTTCTCTCTCTGACAACAGTAAAAGCTATGGAGTTCTATTTTACCCTCGCAGCAACTCAACAACAGAGCAGCTGTTTTAAAGTAGCTGTATTATGACAAAGGCAATAAAGGGATAGCTTTAGGACAAGACTGAGTCTAGAGTACTGATAACTGGGAGGCAACTGGATCAGTTAAAGTTTTGTACCCTTGTCTGTTTTCTACACACACACACCTATCTAGCTTAAGCTACTGTCCACTTTCCTTATTTTAATAAAAAAATTACACTACTACTAAAATAGTTCCTGACAGCTACCAAAAAACCTAAAGTAAATTTTCTCATGAAGAGTTTTATGTTGATTTTATGCACCAAGGAGTTTTATAAAAAAAGATGTTTACATTTCCATTCATTTTGAAAAATGATAGCTAATGAGAAACCTTACTCTGGATTACAGTTGAGTTTCTGGATGTCTTCATGCAAGTTTGGAACAGGAGCCTGCAAAGGGGCTGTGGGAAGAATATTCCTTTCCTGAAGAAGATTGACAAGTCTTACTCCTTCTGGTTGCAGACTTAAGCTACCCATAGATGCAGCAAGGTGATTTGTGCCCAAGGCAGGCTAAGTAAAAAAAAAAAATTCAGAAGTTAAATAAGCTTGTCCAGATGACGCACCTAAATCAATCAGTTTGCAAAATACTTCCCCCCCTTCATTTTATGAAGACGACGTTACTTGGATCTAATACTGCAATGTTTTGGACATTTTGGCACTTAAACTTGGTCTTGCCAATTATTAAATGGCAACCTAAATATTATAGCACAGAGAGCAAATCTGGGGTGCTACCTAGGAGTCCTTGGAACACAAATACAGGGCAGTGGAACAAGAACAAAACAGCAGAGTTTATTTTTCTGACAGTAAGCAAGCCCCAGGGATGAAGTTACCTAGACACAAGCAGTCATAAAGTTTACCCTCCATATTTAACTATCTGCTATATAAAACTACTAAACTGACCTCCTTCCTGCCACTCTATAGCTATTCAGTTCATATATCCAGAAATAGGAGGAGGCTCTATGGGCAGCTGAGGAAGAGGGTGGCATTTCCAGGTATCCTGTCTGGGCTGGATTATCATCCTTGCCACACCAGGAATTCTATCCCTAGCAGGTATGAAGTATTATTGAGTGTGTCCTTCCTAATCACTCAGCTCATAAGACCCCATTCCTAGGAGTGCATTTCCTACAATGCATTTCTGCGGCTGTAAGAATCCTAGCAGTCATGTTTCACTTTAGGCCTCACTCACACTGCTTCAGACCCTTTCTACCGCTGTAAGTTAGAAGCCACATAGCCTTCCAAGTTACTGCGACTGACGTTGTATAATGTAATATAACCCCATCACCTACACTGACGGACCCTTGCTGTGCAGGTTCGTCTAACATGTTGCACAGTACAAGAGCTCCTAGCAGTATGTCTTATTTAAACACATTACTATAAAAGCTGAGAAACAAGTAATACATATACATATATATGTGAGCACAACATTTTAAAAAGAGGCAAAATGACTCTAGCACAATTTCTGATCCAAACTACTTGTATTCTAATGCCTCCTATATGTACATCTATTGGACAAACAGGGCCAAGTGGTAATTAAAACTGGACCACTAACTCTATGCAGATTAGTGAAGTCCAAAACAAAGGAGATCTGGAAGACAAGCAGGCAGGACAGAAACTCAGCTGCATCAAGAGATGGAGTTCTGTTCCATTTTGAACATTTGGAGAAAAAAATTGAAATATGAAGAACAATGGATGGCAATAGCAGGTTGGGGGGGGGGGGGAGGAAATCAGTGAATGGAAGAAATAAAACATGTTCCATGCAGCTGGGAAAAAATATTTTGGCGGCGGTTTCTTTCCTTTGATCAATCCAAATAAGTCTAATTGGAAAGCTGTCAGCTTGCTTCCCCTGTTGCTGTCGCTCATCAAAATATGAAACAGAATTTCTTCCCATCCAAGCCTGAGATCTCAACATGCACACGTTCAGGCCTCAAACCTGCAAACTGAACTGCAGTCAGACCCTGGTACACACACGGATCCTAATTAGGTCTGCAAGGCAACAGTCTACCCGCACAGATCAGTTGAGATGACAGGGTCTATAGCAAGAGGCAAGAATGGCAGAAGTGACTTACCTGATGGAATGACTGTGGCCCATCTGGATATTGCATGGGTGGGGGCTGCATTCCTGGCACTCCAGGTGAAGTATTTTGGTAGCCTGGTGGCAAGTTGGGATAAGAATACCCAACACTCCTACCCATTTTAAGATTCTGGGAAGCAGGAGAAGGATGCGTGCTTGCTAGAGGTGAAGAAAATCGTAATATTTAAATTAATTTGTCCAAGAAATCCAATTAGATCAATACATTAAAAAAAAAAACCACACAAGACACCAGCTGACGTGTTATTATGTCAATGTTGGGTGCCTGTAGACATGACCGGAAGCTGCTCTGAAGCGCTGCAATTACAGCACACTGAAGCAAACTTGATTTATTGAGTCTGCTGGAGCATGCCAGCTAGCACACTCCAGCCGGCCTCCACGTCTCGTGTACCAGAGCAGCTGATGAGTTTTAGTTAAAGTGCCCCCGCTGCCATTTTGAAGCATGAGGACACTGATACGCGAGACGCTGCATGCACTTTAATTAGAGCGGCTCTGATTAAAGCCCCCTCCCCCCTGCATGGAAGACACGTAAAAACACCCATTCTGATCAGATAACTATTGAAAAATACTGGTAAGATTGCTCTACTTTTCCATCCAAGTTTTTCATGTTACACTATTTAAAGAATAAAAAGAATCATGCTTCAAATATTATATTGCTTTCTTCAAAATACTTTGAGTAAGGCTTACATTTCTCAAGGGAAGACACAGCCACCTCCCTTTGGAAGTGCTTTCAAAATTTAAATTCCTCAAGATTAAAAATATCTAATTAGAATATCTTACCCATGAAGCCTCCCCCTTCTATTGCATCGTAACTATTTTGGACCAAAGATCCATCACCGGTAGCTGATGTGGCATCACCTACAAAAACCATTGAATAATGAGGGCTCAAGTTCAGAAACAGAGCTGCTGTTACTTATTGGAAGTTTAACATCACGCACTGATTTTAATAAAACTGACCAGTTGGAGAACATCTCTCTCTGGAAAAAAAATTCTAATGCTTAATGCCCGCCCCTACCACACACACACACAAAAGCAGATCACCTAACGAAATACAAAAAATCCTTACGAATCACCTTGGAAGTCATGCACAGTAGAAAGAAAGTGGTAATCTCAGTTCTGGCACTGGAGTCATTTCTCTGTTCAAACCACTGAATCCCTTAAGTCAGCAACCCTGTTGGGAATCCCTCAGAAAGTAAACCCCAGATCTCACATAAGGAATGAGAGAAACAAGTCCTGGGACAGCCATAACGAGATAAACACAAAACAAGAAAGTTGTTTCTATATATATGAAGAGGTAGACCAATTTTAATATTGGAAGGATTTAAGAAAATAAAACAAATTCCACCCAACATTGCTTTTAATGGGGAAAGACAAAAATTTTGAGAACGTTAAACCTTCAGGCCTGAAGTCCAGAACCAATACAAAACTTCAGCTGGCAAAACTGCCTTGATCGATAAATAGCAAACATGGGAAGTCAAGTGTACAATTTTTCACTTCCTACAGTGCTCCTGTTAGGTTCAGTCAGATGCCAAGGGGTAGTTGCTTGAGGAACAAAGCTACTTAGTGTTAAAGCTTCTGCTAAAACTTCATGACTCTAACCTACTTTAAGGCAAAAATGCTTTCCAGTTCTAGATTCCCTGCACCCATTTCATAAACATGCGTCAAACACACTGTGAACTGAGAGGTTTATCTTTACCTTAAGATGCCATATTTACTTGAATCCAAGATGAAGTTTTCAATCCCATTTAACTTGGGGGGAGAGGAAAGAGTCCCACATCTTGGATTTGAGTATAAAGTGGTTGAGTGGAGGGTTGGGGGGGCAGGTAGGCAGGGGGAATAGGCAGCTGCTGCAGCTCTTGCTCCAGCCCCAACCTCAGGTCAGAGCCACAGCTGTTGTCTGCCCCACTGCCACTTCCTCCACCTTGGTAATAGCTGAAGCACTGTTACTGGGCCAGACTGGGGCTGAAACAAAAATGTGCTTTGTGCCCTGGGCTGGCTGGAGGCTGCCAAAGCAAAGGTAAGAAGGTGAGTAAGCGGGAGCCCAAAGGCAGCAGGACAGGTGTGGTGCTGGAGGGCAGGCTACTTGAATCCCAATCCCTACTGCCTAAGTCCCAGCTGCATGCGGGGGGGACAAGGGGAGAGGGGACAGAGGAGGAGGGAACAACATATTCAAGGTGACCCTCCAATATTTAGATTCTATACATGGAAAATTATAACAAATGTATCAAATCTTCCATATATGGAGTTTAATTATTTGGGGGTTGTTTTAGATTCGGAGTCATCTTGGATTTGGGTAAACATAATACTAAGGAATCAGATGCTAAGAAAGAAATTTAATCTGTTTAAAGGAACACTGTATCTTTGAGAAGTTACTTTGGGAAATTGCATCATAATAAGTAACCTCTGTTACAAGCTATAGAAGTCCCTCCCCTCTCCCCCAAATAATTAACCTCTTTTCACTAAAATGAATATTTTGGTTGAAACTTGCAGTTAACATGGCTTTCCATTTACATCTTCACTTGTGCACCAGTTGAGCATTGGATTATTTAAATGCACAGCTGGAAGTTCAGTTAACTTGTCCACCCCCTGCAGACCCTGACGGAACTGAGCATATCTGATCAATGCGCTCTGGGTGGTGGTGATTATCTGAACTGATTTTGGATATTAGGCTAGCTCTGCAAAGATTCCACCTTGCTATGCAGTGCAGCAAGATGTCACATTGCTCCTCTATGCCAGGAAGAGGTTTTGCATGTTTGGTGTTATTTTTGGAAAGCCCAATGGGGCTTAGACACTCAACTTGGAAATACTTAAGAAAAAGCTCTCACTCGATAGTAATGATTTACTTCTGCTAGAAGAAAACCTCTCTCCTCATCCTGCTGTATAGACTGAGTGTTACTGACAACAGCTCAGCATCTCCAACATCCACGAACTGCTCAAGACTATGGAAAAGAGTGGAAAAGGAAGGGAGCATCTGAAGACCTCATTACTCCAAACTAATATAGAGAATAAGCCAGTGCTTCATACCACCAAAACGTTGGTGATCAGACATCTGAGCACCACGTCCTAAGAAGAAAGCATTCTGGGGCTAATTTTAAGATGGCAGAATACCTCGGACTTTAGTGCAATACTAAGCACCAAGAGTCCTCTTTTCTAATGCTTTTTATTAGGGAATAAATTAGCTTTACTGTGTGCTGAGTTTGGAACATCATGGTAAAAGCAACTTTGTCAAGGCAAAGAAACTGCTGCCACTACTCTGCTGGTTGGAAACAAGGATATCAACACAGGTGCTTTGGAATATCCTTTTTAGATATTCAAAATTAGAAGTTCTCAGCTGGCAACAGGATTCCCTGGAAAAAGCTACCTTTACAGTACAGTGCCACCCAGCTAGAATAAATGAAGACAATCAATTTTGTGGATTTTGGTTTCATACCAAGTAAACCACTGGATTCAAAAACAACAATTAGTGCCATTACCACATAACCATCTCTAAAATGAACATGAACACAGCAAGTCTGTCCATACAGAGCCATGATGAATGCTTAGACACAATGGCATACTCGTCTGTTAGCCATGGGGGTAAGAGCTAGTAAGTGTCCGTACTGCCACGTTCCTTGGATATGCCCAGGCCTTGACAGGTGGCACATATTTATCAATAGCCTGTCCTTAAACACCTTCAGGTACTGGAAGGAATTAAAGTACATGTTTCAAGCTTCATAGAAAAGTGAAACAAAACATAGAGCTATTAAATTTGGTATAGTGTTAACATAACTCAGGTTCCCCCATGGAAGAGTCCTGCACGTAGCAGTTTCTATTGCATGCTGAAAGAAATATCAGGATGTATATAAAAAGCTCTTATTCTAATCACACTAGCAAAACCAAACAATTACTGATAGTGATAAAAGCAATACACTATTTTCATTAGGAGAACAGCGAGAGTGAATAATAACAATCAAGGACTCAGTCACGTCTAAATCATTTAGAGGGTTATTTTGACCACTCAGTTAATAACTTCTACTTGCCGTTGCAGGCAAAAAGGTATATCATCTCCTCTCTTGCAATTTCCTTACTCTTTCTAGGGAAATGTAATACATTAATGTCATTTCATTTTGTTATTTAAACTGCAGGACAGTATACTAACAGACAAGTTGCAACACCTGATAAATACAACATCTGGAATAAGCTTGTTCTTCCGATGGGAAATGGGAAATTAGTATCTGGAAGATATTTTACTGACTTCTTTCAACTAGAAACATAAATTAAATAAAAACTGAGGAAGGTGAAACCTCTTTCAAACACCTTTGTTCGAAAAGTATTGGCAATGAACACATTCACAGGACTTTACCGTCTTCCGTAATGTGAAAAAAAAAAAAAATACAACAGACAGCTGACAGATCCTTACCTTCCTGGTTTGTAGCTGAATTTAGCAGAGCCTGGGACACAGAGCTGTTAGGTGGGCTTGTCATGGCTGCAGTAGGTCTTCCTAAGGGTGTCCCTCCAGACAGAGGGGGTCTTAGGGGAGGTCTAGCAGGAGGGTATGTTGAAGGTAAAGGCTGGCTCACTGGTGGAGGAGCAGATCCTGGAGGAAGATGCATTTTCATGAGTTGTGGAATAACCGAAGTTATGGAAACGTACTGCATTACAAAGCCGCAAAGGCCAAACTGTAAACATTATTCAATGAAAAAAGTCTCATACCAATTGCAAAAACTCCAAAATAACTATATAGTTTCTTAGCTGTTGGCCTATTCTTCTCCTGTTCCCTAAATAGTGGGCCTTTAGGGCTTCATGATTTATTGCCATTGAGGATCTTACTCTTGATGATTGTGAGCAAAAGATAAGCATCACTCAAACTCTACTTCAGCAATAAGACAGTTCTATCAAGTCTTCATCAAGTAGTCAGAACTTCACACACTTCTGATGTAGGAAGATGCCACACCATTTTGCTCTGGTTAAGAAGGGGAAAGCCAATGATATACTTTCTATTTCATGGTT
>JAGPOW010003447.1:27893664-27905778 GCA_030014935.1 Caiman crocodilus | reverse complement strand
ACAGGCACTGCCCGGCTGGGGCAAGGCATGGGACAGAGCCCCGTGGCTCATCTGGGAGGCACAGATCCTGCCACTACTCATATCCCCAAGGAAGCCATATGCCCCCCAATCTGTGCAAGGAGTGAGGGCAGGCTGCCACCGGGGCCGGCCCATCTCTCTTTCCCCTCCCCTCACCAACTGACTTACCAGCTAGACACTGCTCTCCAAGCTGCCTGGCTCCATGTCAGCAATCAGATTGGTATCAACCAATACGGATCATTAATCATCGACCATCATTATCGGTCCAAAAAATCTCTATCAGCGCACTCCTAGTGAACATGGGTTCACAAAAGCTTGTGTGCTCTCATGAACACACACACATGTATATAAATATATAATTTAGAGACTAATTAAATGAGACCCATGAAGTATATACATCTATCAGACTAAACTAATACGGCTAACTACCTGTCACTTTTCTAGATATTAGTGAGTAGCTTGGGCTGGAGCAAAAACTCTAAAATTTTATGGTAAATAAACTTTCCATTCAACAACATGGAGGCCACTTCATGTTGGACTGGAAGTTAGAAATTGGGAATGGAGCCTTACTATTCCAGATACGGTACTTAACTTGCTTTACTAAAACAGCAGAAGACTGAATTTGTGGCATGCTATAAAACTGATAGTGCCCTCAACGAATTAGTAAAGAAAATATTGCTGAAAAAGTATTAAATGTTTACCACTCACTGGAGAACACAAGGAACTAGGTTGAAAACTGCCCGATGCACATTTTTATAAAACTGTATGTGCTAATACGTGTTTTGACATCCATGCTGTGCTCAATGGTATCTCCCCGAGATGCGCTGTTCCTGCCTAAACAGATCACTTATGTTTAGCTAGGCACGTAACTGATTTGTAGCATCAACAATGCCAACGCAAGCTTTTACATGAAACACCCACACACCAGGTTTCTGTATATCAGCGACACAGAAAACTGTGCAGCTTTTTCTTCATAGTAAGCGCGGAGAGTTCAGTTTGCAACTTCCCACTGAGGGCCTTGTTTTGAATGGCCTGTATTAAACGATTAACTGGAATTCTAAGTACACTTTTCAGCTTTATAACATACCACTGTTGTCATGGGATTACAGTCTCAGACCAACTTTTTAAGCTCCATAACGTAAGTGTGAAGTGCGCATGTTCAAAGAGCTATTCAGAATAAAAATAAAAGTCTACAAACAGCCATGAGCCTGCATGCTTTAGCAAAGCATTGACAGCAGGGCCAACAGACAGTAAATACTTCAGCAGTTCAAAAAAAAAAAAAAACCCCAATAAAATTAAATGCGTGCTCCATACATGGAACTTTCACTGACATCCATGCAAGTTTTCCCAGGGATTGCTGGGCATGGTTCTCCAGAATACCTGGTCCAGCACCACAGTCCCACAACCAGAATGGAATTATAAATAGGAACAGTGAGTAACAAACAACCTCTTTAAAAGCAGACGTAGAAATTCAGTCCCAACACATTACTGTTTAAGAGCCATTACCGTTGTGTTATCTCACCTGGTTTCATGTAGCTGTTTGGAAGTGGGGGAACTCCAGGAGAAGCTGCATAATGATAACTCGGAGGATTTGTATTTCCCAAAGATGATGGTGATGATGCTGATGGCTGGGTTGGTACTGCTCCTGTTACGTGAGCAAAATGGCTTGTTTGAGACCCAGCTGGCTGACTCACAGTAGTCTGCCCATACTGCCAGTTTGAAAGTGCTGGGGGGTTAGTTCCAGGAAGGAAGCTACCAGCAGATGATATGGCAGCTGAGTTTTGTGATGGAGGTGGCATTTGGGGAGAAGAACCTGTATGTTGTAAAGGTGCTGCAGAAATAGGTCCTACAGGTACTCTGTTAAGAGTCTGGCCAGGTCCCTGATAATTACTTAATTGAGAAACATTCTGGGAACCACCATAATTATACTGTCCAGCAGAAGGGTGTAAGGGAGGCTTTGTTGGTATCGGATGCGAGTACAATCCTGGAGAGTTATATCTCTGGCCATCTGACACGTGTGATGAATGCATCAATGGGTTTTGAACAGGACCTAAAAAGACAAAACTACAAAGAGTCAGTCTCTTCAGGCGCCTGAAGAGAAATTCCCAGTACCAGTAATACAACATACTTTTCTCCCTCAGAAGTTTGCTGCTACAGGCCATTGTATAGTTGACTAGCAATGTAGGATTTCAACAGATGCTTACTTGAAAATCAGTTGCTCCTAATACACTAGGCCAGGAGTGCTCAACTTCTGGGCCACAGGCCAAATCCAGTCCATGGAGCTATGGCATTTCAGCCCACGGGACTCCCTATGGATTGGGAAATTTGGTGGTGACGAAGCAGTGACAAATAATACTGCTCCCATTTCTCACTGCCAAATTTCCTTCCCCATCACAGCCGGATCAGAGCTGAGCTGCTCCTCACCCCCACACCACATATCATCATTGGGATATTCCTTGCATCCCCACATGCCAAATAGGCCCCACCAGCTGGACCGAGTGCTGTCCATCCAACCCAAAGAGCAAAAAAGGTTGGGCACCCTGATTCTCAGCTGGGGTGCACAGCACCCTGGGGTGCCTTGAGACCTTTGCAAGGGTGCCACACAACATTAGCAATGTCTGATGTACAAGCGAGATTTACAAATAAACACATACATTTCAAATAGAAACCCGTAGCGGTAAAAACATGCTGACCTTTTGTGGTCTTTGTGAGTTCTAAAAGAATTGCTCTGTGATGTTTCGGTGGTCAAAAACTGAGTGAAACGTAAGAGCTGGCAGATTCCAAGAGGTGCCTCTAGTCTAAAAAGGTTGAGAAACGCTGCACTAGACTTTTGAATGAGTATTTTTATGACAGACTTGCAGATCCCTTGAACCCTTTAAAGAGATCACACTCCAGACTGAAGCTTACCAGTAAGCTCAGGTATCTCTCTAGCACCTGGGACGCACCCACATCAGAGATCCAAAGACAAGAGGAGCACATTGAATGAAAGACACACATTCTCCCACTCAACTGGCCAATGAACAAGAATGAAGAAACCAACAGTAGATGGCAGATAAGAAAAGCCTGTTTCTGCTTTTCAGTTCATTTTCACTTGGGCTGCTTGCAGACATTAAAAAAACAGAAACAAAACTAGAATGCTTTACCGGAAGAAGCAGTGCATTACTTCAACCCAGCTCTGCAGTGTCTGCATAAATTGGGTGCTTCAGCAGGGCTTTTTGGAGCTTTAATCTAAAGCTGATTCAATCAGTTATTAGATAAAAGCACCAAACCCTGTCCCCCCCCACAAAATGCCCAGTGTATATATGTATATAGACATTGGACATGCTGGGTCCAGCTGACACAATGCCTCTTCTGGGCATGCGCTGGGCTCAGGAGCGCACCAAGTTTAAAGTGCACATGTTAAGGGGGGAAAAAAAGAAGCAGCAAGCAGCTTTGGTGATTAACGTCTTCCCTCCATTTTAGTTAAAGGGAGAATCAACATAATTCTTAAGATCACATGCAATACGAAACTCTGAATAGACCATTTCAGCAAAAGAAACAAACCTCACCATAGTGCTAGCATGCCATTTACTGAAGAAAATTAAACTTAGGATCGTGGGAAAATATGGCTAGAAGGTGCATCCAGTCCAACCCCTTGCGCAAGAGAGAGTCATCCCCGTCGGCATACCCATCAATCTTCTCTGCTAAATAATCCTAGTTCTTTCCTCTTGTTACTTTCCTCTGGACTCTCTCCACTTTGCCAACATGCTCCTTGAAGGTATTTTAAAAGAACTGGAGGCCTAGTCTACAATACAAAGCTCAGCTAGCAAGATGGCAGCTCGCACTCAAAAGTTCCTCTATTGCAAAACCTCATTTCTGCAGGCAGAATTACTTCATCTCTGCCAAGTGGAGCAATGCTTCTGTACCAATACCTGGCCAAAGCAGGAGCAGACCCACCCACATCTTTCCTTGGCTGCCACAGTGCCTTCAGCAGTTGGTGCCTTCTTGCTCTGGCAGCACAGTTCCTGAGCAGGACATGCATGCCATGGCACTATAACACTGGGAGATACTGCCTCCCACCAGATGTTTAATATAGGCAAGGCCTGCTGATACAGCCAAGCTGATCTGGATTCACTGGAATAGAAAGATCATTTAACTCCTTTGAGAATATATATCCCCAGAGCATTATCAGTTTCCTGTATTTTAAGCAGAATAAATAATTACACTACTTTTAGAGCTTTGAAAAAACATCACTGAAAAGCCAAGTTAGGCACATTAGGTGTCATAGACAGTAATTATCATCACCCTGAAGTCAGACAGGATACTTCTCCAAATGAGATCTTTTTCACTGATCCAAATACACTGAAGACTGCATCTCAAAAGTCTTGGGACTGTTTGTCCAGAAACAATTAACACTTCCTCAGAAGTTCTTGATCACATTGCACCATTCTAAACGCACACCAAATCATAATATTTCACGTGTCCATTTAAAGCAGTAACTATACAACATTTTTAAAGCAAGCACTGCTTTTATAAAACATAATAAAACTGTCAATCCTCCAAGTCTTGTAAAAATGTTCCAAGTAAGTTCATAAGGCATTGAACTGGAATCCTACTGTTGCAGTTAAAAAGGAAAATCATGAACAATTCAATGTTTCCTAATTCCTCTGAAGTACCTTTAGTGACAGGATGCACAGACATGGCCAAATATCCTCAATTCTTCCATGACTTATACTGATACCCTACCTTTAAGTACTGAGTCAGTCCCTGGATCAACAAAGATCTTTTCAAAACATAAAAACCACAATATTCAAATGCCTGAAAATCTGATAAATGTCCCCACATTGTAGTATCTACAGATATTACAGCAGCCACAAACATGATGAAAATGCAGGAAACACATAGGACAATATAACCAAACAGTTATAGCTAAGGTAACAAATCTTTTAAAAATTCGAGGTGACAAATTTGTCAATGACTGCAGGAAGAGGTGAAAAAATAGAAGAAAAAGAGGAAGCAAAAACCTGAAAAGTCTCTCTCTGATCTTGTTAAACTTAAGTTGTAAAATTGTGATTTTAATGCAAAAATTAGGAAGGTTTTAACATCAGTAATTCCTTCACAAACCAACTTCCCCCTGGCCAGCAGTGTTTGCAGTTAACCCAGGGCTTCTCAAAACTGTGGGTTGCAACCACCCAGGCAACTTAAAAGGAGGCCAACAAACTTCCCAGCGGGTGCGTGCAGCAGCATGGGGAAGCAGCGTGCGGTGACAACACGCAGTGGTGGATGGTGGTGGCAGCTGCCGCATGCGAGCTCTCCGCCCACCGCCACTGCCATTGAGCATTCAGTTGCAGTATCAGTTTGAGAACCCCTGTGTTAACCAAACAATTTCTTAACAAGGGGTAAAGATTAACCATAAATAACTTACAATGTGCTTCACATTTGTTTCTCTGACCCAAATAACTCCCAAAAATCTATATTTTAAAGCTAAACAAATATATGGTTATGAACAGCAATTAAAAGATTTTCAAAGTAACTGTTTTGTATTGTTTTTTAAAAAACAATGAACTCCCAAGATTACTGTAACACACAGTGTTCTCCTCTGGGTTTATTTGCTACATTAACTGACATTTGAAATCCATTTGTTTTAAAATTAATTGCATCTCTATAAAAGAAAACTACGCAACTACATAAATTGCTGTAGGAAATCTCTTTCTGCAGCTGTATCTTATGAGCAACATTCACTAAGAATACTGTAAATAAAATAAAAATAAAAGGGCTGTATGCATTTTGCAGCATTGATCAGGGAGAGGTTTATGTACCTAACAATACATTTTCCTCAGCTTCAAGTAGTCTCGAGCTTTGCACCATCACACAATAGAGAAAAGATTTCTAGGAGGAAGGAATTCAGTTTTCACAAAGACACTGTATCACGTAATTTCTGACTGATGAAAGCAGCTGTTGAAATGTTTCATGGTTTAAAGAGAAAGAAAAAACAAACCCACAAAACTAGTTCAGATGTTCAAACAAAAATCAGTCAAAGATCACCCACCACCTCAAACCACAAATGATTTCTGAGGAGAAAGATGCAATCAAAGCAGCCTCATTGTATCTGTAGTGAGGACTGTAACTAGATGTGTGTAAGCAGCCCAGTGTTGACTATCCCCACGAGCACCAAATCCAGGTGGCAGATTATTTCAACAGTTCAGAAGGCATTTGAAACACAGCAGCTAGAAAGAGCTGCACTTACAAATTAAATTGTTCATTTTGAGCATTTTGTCAACCATGAAAAACAATTTAGCCTATCAACTCCCAATTTATTCTGTGGTCCTTGGTGATGAACCCTGCCCCTGGCTGCTTGTGAATGGGTTTGAAAAAGCACATCACTGGACAGTGGTTCTTTTCAACCCTATGAGAACAAGGAATATTTGAACCTTGGAATTTACAATAAGTAGAGCCTAGAGGTTCACAGCCACTCGTAAGAAGATTTTATTCAAACCAGAGATTCTGAACAACTTGCAGCTATCCATACTCTTAAACGCTCTCCTGAGAAAGAAGTTACAAAATAAAATATTGTTAAAGATTACACTGAATTTGTTAATCACTTGAAACAGAAATGGGTAAAACATTACAAAGCATTGAAGAACCTAATTATGGTAGCCCATCTACCCTAACTAACACTTCCCCTATCAAGACAGTATTCAGCTTCAGGCCACAGATTAGTAGGACACCTGCATCTTAACTAAATATACCAGTAAAGTTTTTTCGTTCTGGTAACCTCACTCTCCCCTGGCATGTGGTCCAAATTATGCAGACAAATTTTCTTACCCTCCACCTATAATTTTACCCAGTTCTCCATCCCCAAGTTTGCTAATGGTTAACTACAGTTGCATCCCATTTGCCTTCCCAGGGTTGGCTGTACACTTCCTCACAGCAGACAGGCCAGTAGCCTATTTCAGTACCCACCTTTAACACAGTCCCCCAATATCTAGAGCTACAATAATTAACTTGCAAACTTCTTTCAAAACTTGTGTTTTTAAATCTATGAATATAGTGTGTTGCAGAAGTTAAATGACCTTGTAAAGACAGAAGCAGAACCAGTGCCAAAAAACCCACAAAAAACAAAAAACCCATAAACCATACATTTAAAATGACACAGTTCATTTATTGCACTTGCAGGTGGCACTCCAACTTTAGCCCAACTGCAGCATTGTGCACGCTAGAATTATATAAATTATTTTCAGCTGAAACATTAAGAGACTATTTTGGCTGAAAAATAAAACATATACACTTTGTTGCATGTATTCTGGCAGTACCCAGGTGCCCAAGCAGAATCCAGTGAACTAGTTCTCTGATGTTGTAAATTCCACACTGTTAACCTCATTTAGGGGAGAGACATTTAGGGCATATATATAAAACATTACATGTATTATATACATACATAATGCTCAGTTCTGGTTAAAAAAAATATGCTTGATTCACATTTTTCAAGGTTAAGCCAGACCAGTGAAGTCTACTGACAACTTAAAATGACAGAGCCTTGTGGACTCTGCTTATACAACTGAAATATGGCATTTTCCCAAAATCCCTCCAAATTTGCCATTCTGCTGTGGCAAGGGACTATTTTTTAGATCTCCGTGCCTTGCTGCGACTACCTGCATGCCTTCTGTACTCAGATGGAGAAACACTGCTTTTTCCCCTGCCAGGAAGGAAAGAAGGAAGGAAAAGAGTGAGCCACATATACCAGTGATTCTCAGCCAGGGTCCCAGGGTACCCTGGGTTTCTATGAGATCCTTTTAGAGGCATTATGCAACTGTTAGTTATGCAAACACTTACAAATAATGCACAACTTGAATGCAGAGATTTTAAAAGAGCATCCATACTATCAAACACATTCAGACCTGTTGTAGTCTTTATGAGTTTTTTGCAACAGAAATACTGCTCTATTATTTTTCCATAGTCATGAAATGAGTCAAAACTAAAAGCTGGTATTGTTCGAGGGGTTCCTTGAGTTCATAAAAGTTGAGAACCATTGATGTATAGAGTAAAAAAACCCAAAAAAACAAACAGTAAATGCACTCACGGCTGAAAGTCTCTTACAAACTACAGTAATGTGTACCAATATGGAGTACTGGGATAGAAACAAAGGGCACTTCCTGGCAAGAAAATAAAGGACAAGAGTCCAAGGATTAGGGTGCTAGCATAGCTCTTCCAGCACCCAAGCTCTACTCCCTGCTCCACCAGGCTTCTTGTCTGACCTTGGGCAAGTGACTTGTAAAGCACTGAAACTGAAGCAGCGCAGTACAGCAGGGATAACATAGAAGTGCTGTGAGGAAAAGCACACACACCAGCAGCTGAAACTTTCTTAGCCTGGGGAAGGGTTTTTGAACTCAAAAGCTTGCATAATAACTGTTCTCCAACTATTTGGGTTGGTCTAATAAAAGATATCAAATTCACACAAGGAACCTTGTCTGCCTGTGAGGATACATGCATTCGAAAGCTGACCCCCCTCAGATCACTAACATGAGAAACGCTTAAGTACCTAAAGATAGAATTTGTGCAGCTAGATTTGGTGCCACACAGCACCTGGTGGACTGAACAGAAAACACAAATACTTCTGAAATTTCTCATGATTTTGGGTTGCTGTGACCACAGCACGACACTTACAGGCAAAGCTAATGAATGTATTACCATTTCCTTACAAATATTCATGTCTATTTATTCCCCATACACCCACACAAGCAAATCAATGTCAATCTTATCGGTCTACCTGACTTTACTCTGAGAAAAGCCCTGTCCAATTGTCTGAAGTATCAAGAGTTACTAACCCAACCCAACATAGTTTAGAAAAGTAAAGTAGTTTAGAAAAGAGCAATGCAGTGCTGCTGTAACCATTTATGGTGTAAAGTCCAGTAAGCTACCTGCTGAAGCACTGGGGTGCAAGTTGTCAGGAAGCAAAAATAGTGAACATGAATACTATGAACATGAACAGAGTTACTGGTCAGCTTCCTTCATGAACTACTCAAACCATTATGCACACTGGAGCATAGTAACAGAGGCAGAAAAAAAAAAAAGAAGAAAATTTGTAAGGCTTCTTTTTCCATACGTGTTTTTAAAACAGTGAGAACACCGTCAGTGCTTAAATAGTAATTGTAGGAAATGTAGCATTGGTAGGAACATCTAAGCAATAGTGACCGACATGCTACCTTCAGTACCTACCTCAGTAAAACTAAAGCAATTCAAGTATTTGCATAGCTGCTTTTATTTCCTTCTAATTGCCTAACACACAAATAGCCAACCGCTTTCTTCAAATACTTCCTTAGGACAGGTACCCTGTGCCCTCTAAGCACATTCCTATTCCAAGCAATGTCAGTACAAAAGCCACAACACGCTCTCTGCTAGCTGGCGCTCCTCTACCCTTTGTCTACTGATCCTTTATTGAGATGGCAAGCTCTTCAGAACAGAGACCCTATTAGGCACTTAAACACAGGCTTAGCACTACAAAAATGTTCAACAGACGTTTGTCAAGTGTCAACTCTGACAGCGAAATTAAAAAATGTAACAAAAAAGATCTGGTTCATGAAGAGGTAGGAAAAAGGTGCAACTCGAACAGCCAAGATCTATAAGAAAGGAAAAACTTAGGAGACATCAGTGTTCATGCGTAACTATGAAACACTTGCACCAAATGCATCCCCTTTGTATTTACATGATAATTAAAGAGAAAGAGCAAAGGCTTTTCTTGCTTGATTTCTCTCTTTCAGTTTAAGATAAGAATGGTTTTAACTTGGCCTGTACCACCAGTTGCAGCATCTCTCTTGTCTTAAGATGTGGTAGAGCAAGAGTGATTTTGTAGCCACAATGGTCCAGAAATTATGCAAGGGGCAAAGATTTCTCAGGGTGAGATCTTTTATCGGACCAACTACATAGGCGGGATAAAGTTCGACAACTACACAGCTGGTCCAATAAAACATCTCGCCCTGAGAAATCCTCCCCTCTCATCTTAAGAAACATGACGCCCATCTCTCTAAACAGACCAGGCTCTCCCAGGTTACTCTGCTCCTTGTGGGGAAGAACGCTATTTTTGCATAAACCCAAGATCAAGCTACACTTGAGCAGACTTTGCTTGCAGGGGGAGGATCTGGAAAGCGATCATCACAGTGCCACATGTACACTCGATTCCAAAGGGCCAGCGCCTCCGTGTATGACCGACTGCTGAGATTTTAACCAGTGAAAAGCAGCTGACCAGGACCCAGCTGCTCTTAATCAAACCCATGACTCACTCTGCGCTGGTGTTTCCCCTATGTTGCATGAAAACAGTTTCCACAGAAGAAAACGCTAGAGGCCAGCGACCAGAAACAGAGACTGTTAAAAAAAATACACCAGAAAAGCAGCTTCCTATTTTAGGGCCCTTCGGAAAGTAATGTTAAAACATAAAACTACACTTTTTGTTAGAAGCGTGGCTATACGACCCTAGCGACATCTCATATTCAAGTAAGTGCCACCAGTGGCTGATGACATTGGACGGGTTGCCCAGAACTGCAAACTGAAACGATGAGGGAATATCCGTCAAGTAACGTCCATGATAATCAGCAGCTTGCCAAGGAGAGGGTCCCATCTTGACTACTGACGGGTGCAGTACTTTGGTCCCGCCTGGGCAGGGGGGACCGTGGGCCTGAGCCACCCAGCCGCTGTCTAAGCCCTCCTTGGTGCGGGGGCCACTAAGGACGAGACGTCTCAGGACACAAAACGAGAGAGGTTTCGGGGGCCGCGGAGCAGGGCTTGGGGAGGCTCCCGTGAATTTGGGAGGTGCCTTTTAGACAGGAAATGTGGAGCCTTGTACCCCCCTCCCCGGGGCACTGCTGCCCTTCCCCCCGACCCCTTGAAGCGCTGCCCCCTCAGGCAAGCCCAGCCCGGGGGTCTCTCCACGCCTGGCACCGCCCCCAGGCCACGCGGCCTCCCCGGAGCTCAGCCCAGCGCCTGCCCCGCCAGAGGAACCAACCCCAGCCCCGCGGGCCCGAGCGCCGCCGCCTCACCGTTGCTGTAGGCCTGCTGCCCGGCGCCGTGGGCTCGGCCGGGCTGGGCCATAGCACCCGCTGCTCCCGGCCCCAGCGCCGAGTGCCGGAGGGCGGGAGAGAGGAGACGAAGGGGGGCCCACCGGAAGGAACCCTGGCGCCGCGCAGGCGCACTCCGTACACGTGGCACTTCCGGACCCAGGCGCTCTGCGGCAGTAGGCGAGGCCGGAGCGGCCCCAGGGCTTGGCTCTTAAAGGGGACGCGGCCCAGCAGCCCCAGGGTCCTGTGTGCTGGGGAGAGGGGAGGGAGGAAGCTTGCCTCCCTGCAGCTGGGCTTGGGGCAGGAGACACTGGGCAGGGGCAAAGCAGGGCCTCCAGCTAAGACCCAGGCCTCTGGCACCCGGTCACGCTCATGCCCAAGTCAATGGCCTGCATCACAGCCAGAGCCACAGAAGAAATGTTTTCCTTTGTTGATGAGCGATACCGGGGCGCAAAACCTCTCGTTTCACCTGCCACGGTTCCCATGGCAAAAACGACAAGGCTCGATGCGGCCTCCATCCCAGAGGGACGCGTGCCGCCAACGTGGCCGGCCCTGGAAGGAGAAAGCAGAAGCAAAGAGGAATCGAGCACCAAAAAGAGCTGAACTTGACCCAAATTTTAATCAAAAAACTATTTCTTCATGTTGTGTTTCACATGGGCTGCTTCTGGTCCAACCACTTATTTTCTACAACAGTGATCTTCTACGTTCGTGAAACGTCCCCATTCCAGCTCACATGTTGTTGCCGACGCTCAAGATTTTTGGCGTTGTTCTTAAAGTCTACATTTCAGGAATGTGAAAAGCTTAGCTTTTCTTTTATGCATACACACGCACATGTGCGTGCACGCGCGCACACAAAGATGGATATAGAGATACAGTATATGGACATATATCAGTCTCAATATATATAAACGAAAAGCTAAGTTTTTCACATTCCCAAAGCATAGAATTTAATTTAAATTGAATTTAAGAACACCAAAAATCATGAGAGAGAAAGATACATATACATACACATATGCCCGAAGCCTAGACTTCAAGAACAACGCCAAAAATCATGAGCATTGGCAGCAAC
>JAGPOW010003447.1:27840784-27876841 GCA_030014935.1 Caiman crocodilus | reverse complement strand
ATACAATATGAAACAGGTTTCTGTTTAAGAATGGCAATAGCATTTTCAACCTTTCTTTTCTTATATACACACAGGTTGATACAAGCTGCACTAGTATAAATTAAGCTTTCATTACAATATGACTGTGGTTAAATAAGTGAATTATTCACTAAGGGCCTTTTTTTTCAGGATTGTACAAGAAATCGGGTAAACTAGTATTTCTTGGCTTGGACAATGCAGGGAAAACCACATTACTGCACATGCTTAAAGATGACAGATTGGGACAGCATGTCCCTACACTACATCCCAGTAAGTCTATACCCTCTGTTCTGTAACACTCAAAAGAGCTTTCAAGTCTCAGCTATGCTGCAGTCTCTGTAATATGTTCTGCTAATATCACAAAAATAAAAGTGCAATATAATTCAATACAGTTTACTTATAAGCATAGAGCATGGTGAAAAACCTACCAGGAGCTGGGGTTGAAGGCTTGCTTTTCGGTGGAAATGTGATTTATGCTTTTTGTTTGGTTCTTCTTGCTTGAAAGGGCTCTGGTTATGGCTCAGTGGGTGGTTTACAGAGAGAGATGCTCAAGGCTAGGTGAAATAATGGAGTGATGGGTTGAGTGTGCTAAGAATAGAGGGAGGAGAAAGAGTTAACAATAGTTTAAATATTTTACCTAGCCTGGATTGTGTGAAGCACAGAGGAGCTTTGCATGTGACATAAGTAACATAAAGAGTTTTTGCGATCAGGCCCAGCCCTGCAGTTCTAATTCAGGGGGGAAAAAACCTCAGGAAGGACAAGAAAACTTCTTGAGCAAATAGCAGGATTTTCTGGCGTGGGAAATGACAGTTCGTCATGACAGCAGGAGACAAAAAGTGAAGCTTATTGTGCAGTCTCACTGTATTGTCTTGCATGCACTCTGAAATAAGCTAGACACCTTGATTTTGAAAAGCAGAATGAAGAAGGAAGAAAAAGATCTTTCCTTGTAGTAACTGAGTAGCAGCAGGTAGGGGAGCTCACTGTCCTGCTCCTTTATTCTGCTCCCTTTACCTTCCTTTTCACCAGGTAAGCAGCAAAAACTGCCCTTCCTGTATTTTCTCACATATAACGCACATTACCATTTCCAGAAGCCGGTTCCAAGAAAAAAAGGAGAACGATGTATGTGGTAGTATACACTATATAGTAAGCACAAGCCACTTCCTTTTTGAAAATCTCTTATGAAGGCAGTGCGTGGAGTATTGGTGCCAGGAGAGGAGGGAGAAGCAGCAGAGTCCAGAGCTAACACTCACCTGAGCCATTCACCATTTATTTTGCATCTGATCAAAAGCCAACTAAAGATGATAGGTTTCCCAGAAACTTCAGTAGGCTTTAGATCAGACCCTTATTACTTGCCATCATGCAATTTTGGCTGGCCCAAGGAGTCTATCTGTGGCAGCCCAACATAAAATCACAACTTGAAGAAAAACCATATGCCAAAACTAACTGTTTGGGGAATGTTAATGTAAAGATATACAATGCAGGAGAAATGTTTGGTTTTACTTTGCCAGACCTTGCAAACCTTTTGTATGTCCTTTAAAGCTTAATAATATTGAGTTGGTTATACAAGCATTCTGTTTGCCTTGGCTGTCTCTCAATATCACTTTGTTCTGGTTTACTTGTTGAATAACACGGTACAATTGTTTTAATCAGTTGAGAGAGTAAAATCTGTTCCCAGAAGGTTGCTAAAGTATCCTGCTGGGTTGTATGCTCTTCAGACACGGAGAACATAACAGTTTTGTGTATTTTAGCTTCAGAAGAGCTGACGATTGCTGGTATGACTTTTACTACTTTTGATCTGGGTGGACATGTTCAAGGTAAGACTTGTCGGTAGGTTCCCCCTCCTCACCACATAACTGTTTGCTTCAGTTACAATAATGTAATAAAGTATTAACCTTAATTTGCCTCAGATCAAGAACATGCCCAAGCTACAAGGAATATTTTCCAAGGGTTTTTTATGCCATTTTAGAAGCTTCTGGTCTTCTCTCTCTATCTACTGAATATTGCACCCCAACATACAATGGGGGGAACCACCAGAGAGCCAAGTTCTAGATGAGGATCTTTAAGAGAATTAGTAGTAAATCTGAACCTGCCTGTTATTCACCATTAGACTTCAAGTTTTAAACTTTTGTTTGGTGTAATGTTAGTCTCTGGAAAACAAGATCGCTTCCTTTGCATTGTAGGCATGTGAAATTTAGCTAGGGCGGTAATAAAAACTTCTAGGTCTACTACCATCATATTGGACCACAGATACAATACTGCTTATCAAGGATTTAAAATTCTCCAGCATCCATGTAAGGCTGTCTGCGGGTCAAACGCACCTTTCCAAGGACAATCTGAGGTTTCCAGAAAAGCGGTGTAACGTTTTGAAAGGGTATCAGCTTTACATGTTCCATTGCTTCCTTTTTCTGGAGTTGCCATTGAATCACTTGTCTGCAAGTTATATTTTCATTTTTTAAGTAATTTTAGGCATCACTCTAAGAGAGGCCACAAGTCATTTGCATGCTAAACATAACAACACTGTAGTGTGGGCTTTTCAACCCACACTTACAGGTATGAAAAGCTTTTTTCCTGCTTAAAAAAAAAGCAGTGTTCCATTATTTTAAGCTGTGTAAAATTGGAAAGACTGATTTTAAATTTGATATAGATTAAACTAGCGGCCCCTCTGAAGTTATTACTGTTTAGTGAAGCCTTGTGCATTGCGTTGAATTTCAGGTTAACTCATAATCGCTCTTAATTTATAACTTTTTTTTTTTGTTAGCTCGCAGAGTGTGGAAAAATTATCTGCCTGCCATCAATGGTATTGTGTTTCTTGTGGACTGTGCAGATCTTGAAAGATTGGCTGAATCAAAAGAAGAACTGGATGTAAGTTATACAAATGGGTTCAGAAATAATGAGCTGCTATTCCCAGTTCTTGGGAAGGGGAGAGTAGCTGACACCCGGGCCTGACGTCCACCAAAGGGTTTTTTTCTCCATACGCTGCTCAACAGACCAGTTAGAAAAGGGGGAAGCAACCCACAACCTATGAACCCGTTCGATCAGCCCCGTGGATTTGGGGCTCCAGCAGCATGCAGCCTTGGTGGCTGTTGCTGTCCCCATGCTGCCACGGAGAGACACGATGGCAGCTGGGTCCTAGTGCCTGCCTACATGCCACCCTCCTCTGATCCAAATTGGCTCACTCCAGTCAAGTCACCACTGACTTGAATCGCATGGCTGCAAGGGACCCCAAGAGTCATCTTGGCTTAAGACCTGCACAGATCCGGGAGTTGCTGTTCCCAGACTGCCTCAGACAGATGCCTTTCCGGCCTCTTCTTGAAAATCTCCACCAAAGGAGATTTGGTAACATCCCTGGCCTGCCTGTTCCCTTGTCCTCCTGTTTTTCTGGAGGTTTGATCTGAATCAGTAGTTACTTTTTGCTGTTCCCTGTCTGTGCTACAGCTAACTCCCCTTCTTCGCTTCTTAATTATATATGCTGTTTATACCGAGGCAAGTATTTTTCTCTGCCAGTGACACCAGCACCGCTTTAAAAATAGAGGCATGTTATATATTGTGACTAGATTATGTTGCTTTTTCCCCCAATGCACATTTTGTCAGGGAATTGTGACTGCTTTCCCAGTCAGTATAGTGAGCAAGAGCTTTGTAAGTCAGAGGTGAATTCTGGTTCCCAGGGCAAGGATTCACTTCTGAAATCAGGGTTACTAGTTGCACCCATAAAATAAACTGCGTTTATTCTATGCATCCTTATTCCATGTCTCTCTCTTTTCTTCTCTTCATAGTCACTAATGACAGATGAAACTATTGCTAATGTGCCTATCCTAATTCTTGGTAACAAAATTGACAGACCTGAAGCCATCAGCGAAGAGAGGTTACGAGAGATGTTTGGTTTGTATGGCCAAACAACAGGAAAGGTAATGTTCCTGTTCTTGTTGGAGAGCCTGTATATTCCCTGTACTCTAGTCTAAAGATATCTTTACCCCTTTCCCCCAGCTTCGCAAAGGAGCTGTCTAATAGGAGCTATTGTTTAATGTATCAAGTCTCCACCTTTTGGGTTAACAAGATTCAGGGTATCTTTGTTCAGAGCAAAATACTTTATACTTTACAAGCTAGTTCATAGTGTTGTTAGTCCCAAGGCATCCCTTGGGAAATGCCAGCTCTTAACTTTTACTTATTTGTTGACTATGGAAAACTAATAGAACGGTTCTTCTGTTGCAAAGACTCAGAAAGATGAGGCTAACTTACTCTCACAACAGGTCAGAATATTTTGATGGGCCGGGTTCCTGTTTGAAATCTCTGGTTTTACCTTGTGAATTGTGTGTAAGTGTTTGCACATCTGTGCACACACATGATAATATTTGAGTGGCCCCCTTACAAGGATCTCACAGCACTCTGGTTGAGTATCACTGGTCTAAGAATTAGAAACAGGATACTAAAACCATTACACTGATATGGAAATCTCCATTGGTAGTTAATGAAAGACAAGTTCTTCCAAGTGTCTGTATCAGTAATCTGGGGTTAACAGCTGAATCCTTTTGCTCCTTGAAATCTGTACTTTTAATTAAATGTAAATATTGCACACTTACTTTATTAGACATTCAGTTGTAGGGGATTAGAAACATGTTTTTCCAAATTCCCTCATGCTTATAAAAACTGTTTCTCTAGACTGGCCATATTAAATTTAATCTGTTCCACAGAAGAACCGCCACTGCTGGCTTCCCACAAATGGTATGGGGTTGGTATGGTATGGGGTTATACTGATTATACTAAAGACCTGGGAGGGGGTAAGGGCAGGGCTAGAGGAGAGTGGCTGCAGCCACTCCAAATTGCAGCTGACTCCTCCAACCCCCTGAACTCAACAGCAAACATCTGTTTGGCCCAGGGGATAGCTGTAAGTCATAGCGCTTTCTGTAAAGTTCTGTGAGTTACATGAGGAGCTGCACTTCTGCCTGCGCCTTTAGTTCCCGGTAACCTGAAGAAACTGTAGGTTCATTTATTTTCCGAAGTTCTAGTCTCTAAAACAAAGTAGATGATAACATTCCACTTCCGTTTGTTTTTCAACGTGTTTACGATTTTACAGCTGGAAATACTGATCTCTTTCATTTCCAGGGCAATGCACCATTGAAAGAATTGAACACTAGACCTCTAGAAGTCTTTATGTGCAGCGTGCTAAAGAGACAAGGCTATGGAGAAGGATTCCGCTGGATGGCACAGTACATTGATTAATGCCAAAATCCCATTTGTACATTCTGTCCCAAGTCTGAATATTCAGTCTGTTCCTTATTTGATCACTCAGTGTACATAACTTAAACTCAGTAGACTATGTTTGGTTATAAAAGCATATGTTTTTAGATTATTATATCAACTGCTAAATTGTAAGTGTGTGGATTGAAAACTGATTTCAAACAAGTTTGTAAATTTAAATATTACGTGTTGGCTTTCTAATCCCATAAAACAATGTTCTTTTGCTGCTTATAACATGACAGTTGTCTTCAAGCACCATGTTTTGAGAGTGACTTTCCAGTATAGTATGTTTGAATGCACTTTTTAACAGCTAAAAACTACAGACATGTGAACAATATTTAATGCTTATCATGTTAATTTTTTTATGTACTTTTTTGAAACTGGTTTTATAAAATTTAGAATATATAACCACCTCTCAAGGAACAATAAATAATTAGCTTATTGATAATTGCATGATGCCTTACAGTTTTCAATAATATACTTTCTTATGCAACGTCATGCAATAAATCTAAATCAATTCTGGCATCTTTAATGGGATATGTTTCGTTTTCATGTGTCTTAACCCGTGAGGCCATCTGAAGTTCTGAACATATGAGTTACCTTTTTAAAGCTTAGAAGGCCTCAAGGTAGCTTGAGTGTACATTAGCTAATCATAAGTTTCCACACTACTTAATTGCATTTATGTTAGAATTTTCCATCAATAGAGGAAGAATCTAATTCTGTTTCCCTTAACCACTAATCTGTAATTAAAGACGCAAATTAATCAACCGGTGCCAATACAGTTCTTGTGCTAATTGCAAAAGTACTCCTGTTTTCTTGATTTTTCTGAATTAAATGAACCTTTAATTGGCACAAGAATTTAAAGTTTCTTTGAAGAAACAGAAGACAATATTGCATGAAATCTTCTGTTCTAAGTTAAATAGGCTTTGGGTTTGCTAGAGTAGTTGCTTCTGAATGATGATCAGTTACTAAAACGGTTTTGCTGGTGGTTTTTTGGAAACGTCTGTCATCCCCACACCCAGCTGGAATGACGGTTTAGCCTTGATTTTAATTTTCATGTTCAGCATTAGCCTTCATTGTGATGAGGTGTGTTATCTTGTACAGTGTTGCCATGTAGGCAAACTGTTTGGTATGTCTTGGAAGCTGCATTGGCTTATTCCTTGGGTAAAGTTTTGATATCACTAATATTTGTGATCAGATCCGGATAACAGTTCTTTTCCCTTTCTTCTGCATGCACTAGGAAGGAAGGAGAATATTTTCTAAGATGGAAGTGTTGGAGCACTTGTATATCATCTTCTTGTTGCTATTTGTTGATACTCGGGAACTATGGTTTGCTTTTCTGTATACTTTAGGATGGTGGGGATTTTAGGTAGGTGGGAAAAGGGCTGAAGTGTAGACTTCAAACTTGCAGCCAGTCATCTTTGTGGTGGTGTTGGTCACTGGAGGTTTTTGCCCATGCGAGGACAGATGCACAGTTCTTAGTGTTTAAAGCTTATTTGCAAAAAAAAAAAAAAAAAAAAAGGGATTTGGAGACTAATGATTAATGGGTCTTGTCCAAAATGTATCTAAAAGCTGTGGTTCAGTATTCATGGTAGAACCTTGGTGGTGGTTATATCTGGAATGCCTCTTTCTTCTTTTCTTGTTATATTTGGTCTTCCTTTTGGATATAGGGCTCAAAGGTCTGGAGTATGTAGATGGAGCCTACTATTTGTCCGGATCTGATCCTGAAAGATTGAGCATTGGTAATCAAGTCTCCACGGTCCAGAATTTGCAGCTAAATAATGAGAGTAACTTAAAACTTTGCAAATAACATCTGTAACCGAACATTTGCTATTATGAAGATCCATAGTTTGTACATGGTGAGGTCTAAGCAACAAGCGAAGGTAGCAGATAGCTGATGGAAGTCACCAGTGTTTGGCTGTCATTATGGCTACATAATATAAATTTAACCTAATAATCTACTGCAAAACAGTGAGTCAGGGTTACATAAACCAAGCCTTTAGCTAAGAAATGGTCTCGTATTAGTGTGGGGACATTATGAAAGTCCTTGCTATCTATCTACCATGGTTATATTTTGAAGGCGTGCCTTTTTCAGACATTTCTGATGACAGCTAAATCAATGGATAGTGTAAATATTAGAGACAATTTTTGCAGGCATGGCGTACTGCTGAAATGGGAGTCTTGGGATGTGTGTGCTAATGGAAGTGAAGCTGGAACTAGAGAGGATCTGTTTCCTTCACATCATAGTAGGGCATGCTTGCAGGTCACCTCTACTGGCTGATCCATTAGGTGGGCATGGAAATGGTTCGGGTGCCCGTCAGCTTCTTTTTCAAGCCAAAGTGAATGACCTTGGCAGCAAAGGAAAGAAGAAGGTAGTGCGCCATGTCAAAATAGAGGTGGTAATGCTATAAACATACACATCAAAAGTAATTTTTAGTGTTTTGAAGATATGCAGATTTCATGTTTTATACTGTAAGATGCTAGTTTTAAATGTGGTTGTGATAAGGATATGCAAGGCATTCAGATCTTTTATCTGTCCTCCTGGAGATATTGCATGGTCCCTATCATTGCACTTTCCAGGCACCACTCAAACATTTACATTTTAGAAATAACACTTTCTTCTAGCCTACAGGAGAGAAGTCTGTGTTAATTAACAGGGCTTATTTGTTTTTGATTGAATGTGAATCTGCTTTTTGTGTGTGAAGAAATTACAGACGGGAAGATCAGTCAATGAACTGCATTTTTAAATGATTTCTGGAAGTTGTTAGTTCCTAGTAAGGCTAGCTTATGGTCACTGTTACTTTTAGGGGTAAGATTTCCAGTGCCTAGTCCCAGCTCCTCTGAAAGTTTTCAGTCTTGGATTCATGAATTCTGTATGCCTCAAAGAGAAGAAATCTGTGGAAGACCGTGGTCACCACCGTCCTGTTTGGATATGGTACCTAGAAAGATACTTGTGAGCGTCCAGTTCTTCAGCCTTCAATTTTAACATCCCAGTAAGGTAGAATGTGAGAGAAAAAACAAAACTAATCAATGACAATACCGTGTTCATGAAGCGTCTCCAATCTATTTTTATATCACAATAGTTTATTAAGGTATGTGAACACAAACTCCATATGTATCAGTGACTGCTGCTGAGCATGTGGCCTGTATGTTGCAATTCCTTGATATATTTTCATTTGTGAACTGTATAAGATGTATTTTTCTTGGCTAGAGTATAACCTTTGGGTTTGGGGTGTACTGTATCATCCCAAGTTGTGAGGCATAATTGCACGCCTTTCCTGCTCCGCTGAATGATGTTTAGCATGAAGACTAAGTTTTTCACTTCTCCCACTTCTGGAATTCTGTTAAGTCCATCTCCTGCACCCTGCGCCAGCACTGGAACGATCCCTAAAGTATATTCTCCAGTGCTATTCAGGTATTCTCCATGACGTGCCAAAGATAATATATGGCATCCATTGGATATGATACCTGCACATATGTGAATTTTACTGAGATATATCTATATCTATGCCATATTGTATTTTAATGATCAGAGATTAACATAAGAGATTTTACATCGACTTATTTATGTCCTGAGCCAGCTCAGCAAAATGAAAGGTGCTTGTAAAATTTTAAGCAAAGTAAATTTGCATATATGCTCATAGCAGGAAATACTCTGTTCTCTTCTTGCTGTACCTTAAAAGAATTGGATGTTGCCATCCAAATTCCCATTTTTCCACAAACTGACTCCTGCTCAGATTTAGCGTAAATAGTAAGAAACAAAAAAAGCCACTGGCTCACAATGGAAAGACATAACTCCTTGCTAATATATTTGCACTTAGATGAACCACTTTTTGCACTAGTATCTTGGTGTGAAATTGAACATTTTCTGTTCTGCGACTGTGAGTGCTGTACATGTGTAAAAACATAATTTATATAATGGACTTTCAGTTTCTGTATTTCTGAAGAAGAATTGTTATAGATGAAAATGTTCCTAAACAGTTAATGTGGTATTTTTTTGTCACTATTCTGTTTTCTCATCACATGCTTTAAATTTACATGTCAGGAATAGCAAAATAAAATTCTGATCTGAACTTTGAAGAGATGCAGTTCTAAATGTTACAATTTCTTCTTGAATGACTTGTTACTGAAGAATGAAAAAATAAGATGCTGGCTTTATAAATAGTTTTGTAATAGGTTTGGATTTTTTCATTTAGTATATTAGACACTGTTTATATGGGAACAATCAGCCACTCTACAAAACTTAGGTTTCCTATTGATATGTGCATGACAGCAAATCCCAAACTAAGAACTTGTGAGTACTTAGGAATCATGGATGGTTTTCATAGTTGCAAAATGTTCTCGTGAATCTTGGGCCTTGCAAAGCTTGTGAGATGTTAGCTGGACCTTTGCATCACGTTCCCAAAAACTGTCTGTGCTTGCTTTGGATTTTGCTGATTCAGTCCATTTGAACGTCAACCTCAGTAACATTTGGTCTGTATTAGTAGTGCCAGTGGTTCAGAATTGCTTGTATTGAAATGGTTCAAACTGAAATCGCTGAACTCTTTTTCACTTATGGACCTTTTTCATATTTGACCTGCCGTGCTGTTATGGGGAAAGTGGATTGACCCGCTATAACATGGAGCTGCTTATCAAACCATCCACACATGGTGCTTTGTATTAACTCTTAGTAGTCAGTCTTTTCGCAGCAGAAGCTGGAAGCTCCTCTGCTTACCAGGAGATGTCTCAAAATAGCCCATGTGTAAAAATTACTCCAAACTAATTGAAGACAACACTCATTACGACTAATGCCCAATCATAATAAGGAAGTCATTTGTTTTAACAGAACTTTGAAGCATTTATTACGTTTAATTCCAGGATCTGGGAACTGAGGTCCAAAAAAGTTTTGTCACGTCCAAAGTCCCTGAGCAAGCAGCAGCAGAATGAGTATCAGCTGGAATTCCTTCCCCCTGCTCCTGTGCACTTGCTGCAGAGACTCAAAAGGTAGCAGTATCTCATGTGGTCTGGATCCCCCCCTGAGTCTTGGGAACAACTTTTCAACAAAGTATGAGTCAAATTTGCGTTCAAACATCTCTGCATTTCTGAGCTACTTCTACTTCTTCCTTATGTACCCATCATAGTGTGTGTGGTTGTCTAAATATTTATGCTCACTTGCAGCTGGCAGTATTATTGTAAAACTTAAATAGCAGAAAGCAGACCAAAAAAGCATGCCAGGAAAATTGCTAAAGAAAGTAGGTGTAGCACCTAAAACAACTAGTATAAAACTAGTGTTTTTAAAAAAAACAACAGTTTTTGGACACACATTCCTGTTGTCATTGTAGTTTTCCAGCTGTCAATCATGGATTTTTTTGGTTCCCTCCCCAAAAATGTTGCTTTAATCCTGGAACTAATTAAAGGATTAAGGAGCAACCTTTGTGGTACTGGAAAAGTAAATGGGTCGCTGTCAGCAGCTGGGGACACACATGCACATGTGAACTGTTAGTAATTTCAGAGCCACCTTGCATTTTTATATCAATACAACGTAATGCTTTCATGCTAGGAGGGTTCAGGAGCCCAAAAGTGAATGTGGTCACCATGTTAACAAGGGCAAGCACCTGACTGAGAAGGAAACAGATTGGATCTCGCCAGGGGGTTACAGAACCGGGGGCCAGAGGATGTGAAGTCCAAGCATCCACAGTCTCAGCCTTTGGGGCTGCTGGTCCTCACGGGCTTTCCAATGGGACTTCCCAAAGCACACAGAACCACCGGCCATCTCCGCAACCTTGTCTGGAAGGGACATTTCCCCTTTGACATCAGTTCAGCTTTTGCTTTTTTCTCTACCAGATTAGACATTCCCAGCCACCTCTTCCAGCATGCCCTTCATTTTCTGAGCCATAGCTGGAAAGTGCTCACTTCCCAGAGAACAAATTACTTGACTTTTTTTAGGGTATTTAGGAAGACCTTAGTCTGAAAGGGGCACGTCTAGCCTGCCTTCTGCTCTTGTAACAGGTAATCATCAAGGAGGAAGCCCTGCCTGTATTTCGATGTCTGTTCACTGACAACCAGAGCCAAGGGGAATTGATAGAGGATAAACCACAGTGTTTGCACACACTGATCACACCTACTGCTTTAAAAGAAAACTTCTATTCAATCTGCTTAACTGAAGTTCCCCGGGTTGCTGTGAATTGCTTGCCCACTGCTATGATGCAAAGAATGTGTAAGAGATCCTTATGCATGTGACCACAACACTATTTCTATTTATGTCACCATCAACACGAGCGTCCAAAATTAGCTCCAGAGATGTTCCTGAAGTCCTTGTCCAAACTGTGTCAGCTACTAGATTGCCCTTCAGACCTCAGTGGTGAAAGGTTCATCTGGCCATGCTAGAGTTGTTGAAAGGAGCTGTTTACTTTCAAGAGAACTGACCTACGGTGTCCTGAAAACATTAGGGTAAAGCAAACTGCACGTGGCATCAGATACCAAAGAGGGCCATTTGACTTATTAAAATAATACTAAGTTTTTAACTAATGCAAAACTCTAAAACTCTTGGTTCAGAGATGATACCTTTTCTTGGACCAACTAAGAAATCATCCAAAAAAAAATCTTTTTCTGCAGGCTTTTGGGCGTATATGCTCTTCCTCAGGCTCAGGGAAAAGTAAAGATGGTAAAATGAACCTGGTTTTTTAACTAGACCTTTTCCTTCTGCAAGCACCATTTTCGTGATATGGTTTACCAGTTAAAACAGAGAGCGAGTGTGTGTGTGTGTGTGTGTGTGTGTGTGTGTTGGGAGGATAGTTTCATAGTAGCTAGGGTCAGGAGGGACCTGATCAGATCATCTAGCCTGACCCCCTGCCACAGGCACGAATGAATGATGGGTTCGCAGGACCCCAGAAAGGTGATCGTCCAACCTCCTCTTGAATTTGTCCAAGGTAGGGGTGAGGACCACTTCCCTGGGAAGCTGGTTCCAGATTTTGGCCACCCTAAGTAAAATATTGCTTTCTGATCTCTAACCTAAACCTATTCTCCATCAGCTTATGACCATTGTTCCTCGTCACCCCAGGTGGTGCTGGGGAGAAAAGGGCTCTGCCTATGTGCTGCTGATCTCCCCTGATGAGCTTGTAGGCAGCCCAGGTCCCCCCTCAGCCTCCTTTTGCTGAGGCTGAACAAGTTCAGGTCCCTCAGTCTGTCCTCATACGGCCTGTCCTGCTGCCCACTCACCAAGCGGGTGGCCCTCCTCTGAACCCTCTCCAGGCTGGCCACATCCCTTTTGAAGTGCGGTGCCTAGTACTGGATATCAGATCAGCACACATATAAAGAAAATTTAACTATGTCAGAAATTGGCCTGATGTGGCCAATAATTTGGCCAATAAATGCCCACGCATGTGCGCAGCCGCAGCACAGCACATAGATGGCGAGGAGAGCAGCATGCAGCTGGCAAGTGCATTGGGAGGGGAGGGGAGGGGAGAGGAGGGAAGGGGCATGGGGGGAGGCAGATCAATGCTCCTCGCAGTGGGGGAGGGAGTGGGGCTGGAGCTGGGGTAGGTGCTGCCCAAATGGGGCAGGTTGGGCACAGGATGGAGCTGTGGCCCATACAGGGGGCATAGAGGGGGCAGCTCCCACTGCTGTGCACGGCTCGTCCAGGAGGCACGGGGGGACATGTTGTCCCGGATCTGTGCGGGGGGGGCTGTAGCTGCAGGCTGAGGCTGAGGCCCTCACTGCACTGCTCTCAGGTGGCATCGGCATTGGGAACAGGCCACAGGGGGCTATGGCAAAATTTGGGGTGGCTGCAGTTCCCACCCCTTAACTCCCCTCCCAGCACTGCTGCTGCTCACCCCAAGTGCAGCACAGCCCCCAGCCTGCGGCTACAGCCTGGGTTGCCGACCCCGTGCAGATCTGGGGGCACATGCCCCCCCGTGCCCTCCTTGTGGACAAACGGTGGGAGAAGCAGCAGGAGCTGCCCCCCGCCGCACCCTTGGATCAGCCATGGCTCCACCCTGCCCCAACTCCAGCTGTATTGGACATCGGCTCAGCATTGTCTGATATGCCTTCTTAAAAATCAGCTTTCAGTGTTGGCCCCCAAAATCTCTCTCAGTGCACCCCAATGAATTATACAAATCTTGTCAGCATAAGGACTAAACTTGGAATATTGATTCAATGGTACTTTTATATATTTCTACTGGATTTTTTTTTTGTTGGTGTAACTCCACCACTGAGATCCAGGACTATTCTGCAAAGAAAAGTTTGAGCAATTTTGCTGCATCTTAAAAGTAAAAAAATAATAAAATCTGGAAGAAATAAACATTTGTGTCACTGAGGCTTCCTTCCTCTTGACAGCATGAAGCTAGGTTCGCTGCTGAGTTTGATTAAGACACTTTGGTTTCCATGCACTTGTGCCCACTTTCACCAACAGTGTCACCAGGAGTAGGTTAAGACAAAGCCTATTGCTGTCTGAGGAGAAAACCCAGCCAGTAGTGCAGCACGTAGCGGGCTTGTACCAGCCAGCAGCCTGCTGCGGCAGGCAGGCAAGTCTGTCTCATTCGTCAAGAAGATCAAGTGCTCGGAATAGGAAGGAATAGCAACATCCATTAGCCCAAGAACTAGGGGAGAAAAAATGCCCAATGACGGAGGCAGAAAGTAAAAATCTAGAGGGCAATTGTGTTATTTGTGTGGGGAATCCTAGGTGTCCAGCCTAGAAGATCCAGCTCAGCTTCATAGCTGAAAGCTAGTAAATACAAGGTTAATTTTCCAAAGCTTTGCTGTGAAGCAGTTAACATCGCCATGCACGTGGCATACCTGCCACAAGCGAGGAAGCCAGAAGTGCAGCCACATGCCAGCATGTGCGAAACCCACACCGGATAATGACAACCTCGGCCCAGCAACACACTTCCATGTCACCCTTTGCTGGCGTTGCGTGTTGTTAGAAAGCGGGCTGCTAGAGAAGTGGTAAAGGACAGAAGGTTTTTTTTCTCAAAGAGGCAGGAAGTAAGGTTGAGGGTGTTGTGATCTGTGGGTTATGAGCACTGTAGACTACATCTGGGTGAAGGAGCGTGTTTGCATGACTGGGGGGATGAGTTTGTTCCCTCATTTTTCTGAGTTGGGGCCAAATACGTCATGTTCGCTTCAGCTACCCTGACTACTTCATAATTCGTTTTTGGATAAATGAATTTTCTAAAGTTTTAAGTACCCAGTTTGGGGTGAAAAATAGGTGAGGAGCAGCAGGTAAACATAAAATTATATATTGTGTGATATGTAATTAGAGAAAGCCATAGCTGCTGGTGAAGGATTTTATCCCTTGGCAACAGCTGGCACATTACCTCTTAGTTAAGAAGAGCAAGGGCTTAATTATTTGAAATCCAATACCACCCCCTCCAAAAGGAAGTATAAGCTTTTCCAAATCTACTCGGGACCATGCTTGTCCACTACATTTTGCAGAGCTACACAACTCTCTGTCACCAGTGTGACTGACTTGCACAAATTCCACCCACAGCCTCATTTCGAAGGCCTTCCTAGCATGTCTAACGAAGAAAAATTAAAGGGAAGAAAATACAGGAAAAGCAGAAGACATAAAAACAAACCTTGTGTGAAGTTTTACATCATTGATAAACCACTTAATGGAAGAGAAAATCAGGAGTTTGTGCCCTAGTATTAGCGTCTAGAGAATGTGACCCAAACCATCCTCATTTACAATCTTTATAAAGTCCCTTCTCTCCCTCCCATTGCATCTCCATGTAATGCACTCATTTGCTTTCCTTCCTCTAAAATCTGATCAGAGTCACGGTCTCAAGTTGGGGCACAGACCGTTTCAGTGCCTGCCCGGAGTGCTACAAAGCCTGTGTCAAAAGTTTTTTGTGCCAGGCATGTTGCCTGATCCTACAGCGAGCGCTCTACTCAATGGTGCCCCAATGGTCTTCCAGAGGCAATCTGAAGGAGGAAGACTGGAGGGTTTGGGCCACAGGCCACTCTGTACCAATGGGAACCTACATGCCTGCGTTATACATCTACAGACCGATCCTGAGAGGTGCTAAGCACCCTACGCTGTAATTGCACCCGAAAGCTTGCAAAGACCATTTTTCCAGCTACTAAGTTGGTCTAATAAAAGATATCACATCTACCCAAAGAGCCTTGCCTGCCATTAATAGCACTGCATTTGGGGCATCTTGTAGGATTGGGCCTTTCCATGCTGCAGATTCACTCCTCAGGGGGGTTTTTTTGGTTGTATTCGTATTTTCAATAGCACGACTATATGAGGTGGGCCATGTTGCACACGCAGACTGAGGCTTCCACTTCAACCACTGGCCTAGGCCCCCCATTTTCACCTTGAAGCATTAAAGCTCTTTTTAGCTATGTGGTAAAAGTCTCTTGGGTACCAATAATGGCATTACCTTCCCAGTGCAGGGGCTAATATTGCACTGGTGCTGCTGTGCAGAGCTATTACCCATAGTACAGAGGAACGCTCAGCTGCATAAGACAGTACAGACCAAACTCCTTCCAGAGCATTTATTTCAATGGGAGACTTGAAATGTAATAAAAGGCTTTTGTGACTCTAGTTAATGGTTTAAAGAAGCTGGACAATTTGGATTGTAAAAAACATAAATGCAGCGAAATTGGGCATTTACTAACACCAAACAATTGATTCTTCTACCCAGTGGAAGTCTCATTTCTGGAAACTGGATAATTCCAGCTATTTCAGTGGTAATAGACAGCTATCTGCCTCTCCCTATAGATATGGTATTCATATTAAACAGCAGAGAGGTTCTTAGTAATAGCCATTTTGTGCTAATGTTGCTGGTAAGAGGGAGATTAGGGGCATAAACAGAATGATCAATGCAGGTCAATCACTGCAAAGTTGAAATAAAAATAAGCTCAGACATGGATAAGTCACATGAAGGAATCAAGTGCTTCAGGGTAGGTCAGAATTGGCTGCTGCTTTTTACTACTCTGGCTGCAAGCAAGCAATTGTGGGATCTGGTTCATGCCTGGTGTTTTTAGAGCACCTGGTGCTCAGGTGACCCCCATACTCAAGCATGTGTCACTTGCCAGGAGGAGGCACTGGGAGCCAGAGGCGAGGAAGTATGGGGGATGGAGGGGTTGGCAGGCCTGGGAGGAGGTGGCAGGTTTGGGGGGGACTGGCAGAGTTGCCCAGCCCAAGGGGAACGTGGGGGGATAAAAATAACCCAGTCAGGATGGGAGGGGAAACGATACAGCATCAGGGCTGTGGAGACCGGCTGGGCTTTCCCTCAGCCCCAGGGCTGTGCTGTGAACATACGCAAGAGTTTGCTAAATTCGGCTGACTCTCACGAGGGTAGGTTAACCACAGGCTGAGATAAGTTAGTTCACGTCTGACGAGAACTAACTTTAGATCAGGCATGCCATTTTTAGGGTGACCTAACCCCTGTGAACACCCACTCGTGGAAGATCTGTCTATAGGGTACACCGCACTAAAATAATTGTATGACACGTAATGTGCTGTTTTGCAATGCCACCGCACGTACTACCCTTCTTCCTGCTTTACCGTAACTACTCTATTCAGATAAACACATGGGCTCTAATAGCCCCACTCCTAAATTAAACTTTGCACTAGATTAGACGGCATGCCAGCAATAGAGGTCTGTTCATTCTTGTTCCAAGGACCCTAAGGAGTACCTGCAAATGCCCAATTTAGCAGGATCTGAAGCTCATACGGCCTGTAGAAGTGTATCTTGCATGTTCCACCAGCTTTCACTGCATCACGATCACAGGTGTGACACCGGAGTCCAAATGTGAGCTAATGCTCAAGAAATGAATGCCTCTAAGAGAGGGACAACTACAGCCTGTCAGTAAAAATGAATGAGCCAAGGAATTGGCCCGATTAAGTAATCAGACTTATTCAAAACACACCATCATCCCCCAAAAAAGAATCCACATTGACAACAGAGGGCCATCACCCTTTTACATTTTCTCTTTGAATCCTTTATTCCTAAATATTGCCATTTTAACTACTGCAAAGTTCAACAACACCTTCTATCTAGCATGTCCCCACAGACGTAGAGAGGCTGTCTGTTCTTCTTTTTATCTCATAATGCCCCATGGCACGTATCCTGACATGTCAGCTGTCCTCCAAGGCTGGGAGCTCAGATGATGAAAAACTACCTTGAGCTCAACCTCCAAGGCGTGTTTGCAAAACGAAGAGGGCACAGTAGCAAATAGCATTCTGCAAATATAATTTTCCTTGGGAAATGACAGATCCTGGAACAGTGTTATCAGATGTCAAACACCATATGGGGAAAAAGGTTTAATTTTAATCCCCTTGGAATAGGCCTGCCTGCTTTGGCTTTTTTAATCAGTTGCAATGAACTGCAACAAGATGGTCGGGAGACGGGTCAAAACCCACCCAGGTTCTTGAAAACAAACTTGACACCAATGAACTTTATCCCAGCAAAAATCTTCCCCAGTGCTCAAGGAAAGAAAGAGAGCCAGAACGGCGTTCATAGAAAGACACGGCACAGAAGCAGCAAACAAGACCAGGCAGGCTTGTTGGCTCCATCTAAAAACCTTTGTCAGAGTCTGTCCCAGACTTGCTTTCCTGTGCAGAAAGTCTGGACAACATTTGCTTCAACAGGATCCGGTAATGTCTTCCCATCCTATTTGCTTCATGTGAGAGGGGAATCAGGTCCTCACTGCAGCCTGCCTTTACAACAGGCTCAAGCAAAAGCCCAGGCTCCAGCTGCCCAAGCCAGGAGAAACTTCAGCTCCTCAGATGTTTCCATCATTACAAGGATTGTTTCCAAGCCAACAAGTCTCCTGTTTACATTGCTGCTATCTCACCAATTTGGAGTATCAGTGGGCTGCTTCTGCTTCTTTTCATCCGTAGATGGCAGTATCTTTAAACTGTAACATGAACACTTGTCTAAAGTGCTGATAAAGAGATGTTTCCCTTCTACTCTGGAAGACCTGGGACCACTGCAAATGGTCAGTCAAAGCCCTGGGACCACTGCAAATGGTCAATCAAAGCCCTAGGACCATTGCAAATGGTCAATCAACGCCCTGGGACCATTGCAAATGGTCAGTCAACGCCCTGGGACCACTGCAAATGGTTCGTCAATGCCCTGGGATCATTGCAAATGGTCAGTCAACGCCCTGAGACCATTGCAAATGGTTTTCAGGGGTGCTTTCAAAAAGAGAAGCTCTCCACTTAACTGCTTTCAAGAGATAATAATAACAAAGAAGTCAGAGAACAGAGGCTGAAAGGGAGGATCAGGGCACCTCTGGAGCCAGCTGGTCAGGTAACAGTCATTCTAGTGGAATTTACTGGATCTAGAAGGCTTGTTTTTTCTCGTGACTTGAACACTTCCTCCACAAAAGTACTGAGACACAAATGTATAAGCCAACCATGCAAACATCTGTGGCTTTGCTCAAATCTGCTTTGCATTTTGTCTGCATCTCTGGCAGGCTTCGGGGATCCCCCCCTACACGTCTCTACGTTCAGCTGTGTCTCTTGCTAGGCAAACTCCAAACCTGCAGCAGTCACGGGGTCCTGCTGACATCGCTGTGTGACGCTCATTGCTCCTATTCCACTACCGCATGGTGTATGAGCTACCTTGTGGTGATAACAACTTGAGTCTCGTGGGAAGTCAGGCTGTGTCTCCCTGCTCCTTGGGCACTAGCTGGGGACTCATCCCTGCTTCCTTCCTTCCTTTTGCTAGGAGGCCTCTTCCAGCTGCTCCCTTAACTCTCTCCAGGGGTATGCACAGCACACCAGGTCTGTCTCCGCCTGACGTGGAATTGAATGTCAGGGGGTGAGATAAGGAGGTCACATACTGAACCTTTAGACAGACATCCCTTGAGTGAAAGACTTGGGCTTTTTACCCCTTCGGCCCTGCTTTTTAATGTGTTGGAGAGGTTTTTGCATAGCAACACAAGTCGTTGGCAAAGAGACCAGGTTCTGGGGCTGAGAAATCAAGGCCCAGCCCATGCAGCAGCCTAATTTAACCTAAGCCAACCAAAGCAGCCAGTGACAGAAAGACACAAGATCAATAGCAAACTCCTATGCTCAGCCTATCCTGCAGTACAACACGGGTCTTTTTCTACAACTGGAGGGCAGCAGGAATCCAGCTTTTTTTGCACCTTCTCCCAATACCTCAAAGATTTCACACTAGCTGGCTGTCTAGCTGATCACCAAGGATCCTAATTCTCTCTGATTTAAAAAAAAAAAAAATTCCCAATTTTCAGATTAAAAAAAGGAACCCCAAATCCACATTTTTCCACGATTAAAATGAAAGGTCACTAATATGTAGTCGTATATAGCAGCGTTTCATTTTCAATTTGGATTTGGGGTTGCTTTTTTAATCTGAAAATTGGGGATTTTTTTTTTTTAAATCAGAGAAAACCAGGATCCCCGGTGATCACTCTCGTCCCAGACACCCATCCGATGGCACCAGCAGCAGGAAAACAGGTTCATCCCGTGGAATTGATCCCTGCTCCTCTCTTCGGTGTCTTAGCACAGTTTGCTGTGGGGTGAGCACGGCACTTGTCTCCCCGGAGCTTGTATAACCCCAAGGGCACCTAAAGTTCAGGGCATCTTGGGAATGCATCTGCAGTGGAGCTACACTGCTGGCATCTCCCTCGCCTGCTGATACTGCTCCCCACGGCCCCGAGAACCAGCCACAGGTGGCTTTAGCTCTTCTGCCGGTTCTCTTTGTGGTTGGTAGGACAGAAACATTTCCTTCCAACCCCAGCCCACTCCCCCGCTGCATGCTGGCCCCCACGCTTGCAGGAGAGAGACAGGGCTGAGAGACAGACCCGCCAAGGTGGCTGCACCCTTCGTGCCTCATTGCTACTGCAATCCATCAAGGGCGATTCAGTGATGGCCACGATAGATGCTGCCGAGTGATACGCGGTGTTCTCCAGCCAGGTGCTGAGAACACGGGGTTTGCTGTGTCCTAGTAGTCTGGACCCTTTTTCCCCGCTTTGGTCTTAACTTGTCAGAATCATCCAAACACATGTGGACTGCGTTTGTGGACAAGAAGCGGCTGGGAGCTCTTTTGACCGCACACGCCGGATAGAAAGGTCAACCTAACTCCTTGCAAAGGAGCTAGAGGAAGCGCACTGGTCTTGAGCATGAAATGAGTCACTGAATACCTCCAGGGGGGATTTAATCAAAACCGTGTTAAAGAATGACTGAGTGTTAGTGAGGAAAGCTCTGTAATATGCGGAGACGCAGGTGGATGGATCCTGTCCTAGCTGGCTGGCTGCAGGGAGGTTATCTCTTGCACTAGAAGAAAGAAAAAAGGGAGGGGAAGAAAGAGAGCCTTTGAAAGCCAGCACCCCCCCCCCCCGCCTCCCTATGCTTACCCCACCTCAATACCTTTATCCCCTGCCCGGGGGTGTCACTGTTTTCACTCCTGTGATGAGTCTTCCTTTGCTACCCTCCTCAATCAACTTGCTTTATATTGTGATTCTCTCCTTTAATGCTATTGACTAAGAACTAATCAGCATCAAACTTGATCAGTGCCTAAAAAAGTGATGACCTGGGAATAACGCAGTGAGAACAGGCAAGGAAGCTGGCGCTTCGGGAGGGAACAGTCTTCTAAGAGCATCGACTCTGGTTCAGAGAAGTACAGTCTCTTAGGCATTATATACTAAGTCGTCAAAGTCCTGAACCTTTGGGGATAATAAAGCGGTCACAGCATTTTTTGCAGAGTGGCAATGATAGGTCCAGTGTCTTGGCGAAATTCCCGCGTGGACAATGACACTTCACTTGCATACATTTTCCGTGTTGCTTTAATTGACTATAGTAGTCTTCACTTCCTGCCCATAAAGGGGTGTAACACCGTTATAATGGCTCCCATCTCATACCAGAGAGGTGGCTGGAGGTTGGTATGAGGGGATGTGGACGACGCTCCTAAGATCTGTCAAGTCCTTGGATGTTTGTGAAAGGGGCAAAGAAGATGAATTAAGAACAGCAGCAACGTATACATGTGTGACGATTACCATCTGCACGTGAGTCAGAAGGAGATGGGAGCCAAACAGGGAGGAGAGAGCTTTGATTTATAGACAGAGGGATCGTGGTAATCAGCCATGCTGGAGAAAGGACTGACCATACGGTGTACTCTCAGTACAGCCAGGGACAAGTCTCTGGAGCAGGTTGTGAATGAAGCGGGAGACCCTGGAAATAGGGCTGCAGTCACCTGCCTGCTATGCAATATGGCAGCAGAAGAAAAGCAAATACAAATCTCTCTCTCTGTGCTGCAGTTGTTGTATTGTGGAGGAAGGAGACAAGTAATATTCCCTGCCTCTACGGTCCTGCTGCCCATTCGGGGAACCAGAAAGATTTAAACACGCAGCACGGGGGGCAGAGGAAAGTAGGAGAAATTATCTAGGTACCAGAAGAACTGACCTAAGAGATACAGTTAAAAGACCGATGGGCTTGCTCTTTTTTACCAGGGTAGCGAGCAGGAGCTACGCCGTCGGTTCCAAAGAGGGAACTCAATCCTATCCTGCTCGCAAGCGTGGCTTACCCCTCCGACAGCGGTCCAAACGCGCAGTCCGGCTAAGCTCTAATTCTCTGGAGAAATTATCGGGAACGTCTTGAAGTGTTTGATTTTTTTTAAAAACAGCTTCACCTGTATCCTAAGCAAAGTTTGTTTGAGTGAGGAAATGAGATAACATCACTCCTGAGCAGTTTGAAACACCGGGGACGGAGACTGAGGCCCCCATAAAAGACGAGATTCCCCTGTAAGAGCTGAGAGCCCCCGGCGTGCCCTGTGCCTTTCTAAGCAGCTCTGGTGGTGCCAGCAGTGGCAGCGACGGTGGCGGCAGTGGTGGCTCCTTCCAGTTGCCACCACCGCCGACCCCCCTAAGAGTCCAAGGGTAATTCAAACCCTGCTTCTGAGATAACAACACTTCACAAAGAGACTAGCCAAGCCTATTTATGTGAAAGCCAGTAAACAGAAAACCTGAATTCACTAGGCAGATGCATGGATCTCAAGGATTTTTTTCCTCCATTGTTCTTCAGTAATTGCTTGAGTACATTTTATTGGGAAAGCTGAACTCTCGGTAGCTGCGTGCAGGCTCCTGTGCAAGTGGTTGTTCTGCGGCACAGCTCCAAAGCAGTGTGCGCTCACATGTTAGCGTTACAACCGGAATTATTTTGACACTTCTGAGAAATTATCTGAGATGAAGAAGGCCTTTCGCAGTGGTATGCCCGGACCCCCGGGCGGCAGCAGTTGCTGACAGTTCTCAGGCTCCTGATGACAGGATGATGAGACTGTGCATGTTTAGACTTTTCCTTCTTCTAACGGGGGCACTTTCTGCAGCTGAGCCTGTTGTGGACACAAATCATTACAACCCGATGACTGTTTGACACCGGATGAAAACTGCGTCAGCGGGCTCAGTCCAGCTTGCAGAGACCCCTTCATAAGAAACAGCCACTCTTGGCATCTGCGTGGCAATCTCAGGTCTGAGCAGAGCCGAGGCTCTGCCATCTCAGGGTTAAGACCTAAGAATATCACTTTGCTGGAATTTAGCACAGCTCCTACGTCTGTTCTCCGTTGTTCTGAGAATAAACAGAGGATTTCAGACTCCAGTCCCTGGCATTTCCAACATCAACAGAGAAAGGACCTGGAATTTGCAGTTCATATATCAGACGCAGGGAGCATGCAGAATTCGGATTCACATGGTAGAAAACACATGGGCACGACACTCCTTGGCCAGTCAATACATGCAGAGGAGTCTGTGTCCAACTGCTATTTACAGCAAATCAAAAAGCTTCAGAAAGTCAAGCTTTCAGTGACAGTGAGTTGAATTTCTCTTTCTTGCTCCACTGTCTGCCCCAGCTCTGTTTTTCCTGTACGAGCATCTGGATACACTCAGGCCTTGCTGTTCATCGAGGGCATGATGCAGCCCCCTCTGAAGACAATAAAAATAATTCCTTTGACTTGAGTAGTATGGAAAAGATTTTCGTCTGGTTCATCAGTCCACAGTAAGTCAGTTCCCGGAAAAAACCTAAGGAAATCTAACGCCTCTGTGGATAATGCAGAGGGTTCATGTGCAGATAACCATTTTCTTTCTGTCTTGTTGTACAAGTTCCACTTTTTTAAAGCAGCGGCATGCTGTTCATAATAGTGGGCCTTACGAATATTGGACCATGTCTTCAAGTAGGTGGTCTCTATTGATGAATGGATTTACATCAAATGAGAAACTGGCCTGAAGTTTATAGGGAATCTGCAAATGTTGTTGTATATGACCCACATAAAGTGATAAGCTGCCTAGGTTTGCTTCCCCTTTCAATAACAGTAGGTTAAAAATCCCATTAAGTCACTCTGCCTACCGGCGGGCAGGTCCTGTAGTATAGTCCGTTGCCATAAAAGATACCGTTTTATATTTGTTTGCATGATTTCCCTGCATCAATCACATTTTATAAGTAACTCCCATGCAGCCAAATTGCATTTGCAAACAACAGCAACCTGCAAATCTACATGACACCCTCCTCCAGCAGTGTGGCGCACAGCTTGGTGCAATAATGGTTAATGGCAGCGGGCGTAAAACCTGGCGGAATTGCGGCTGCAAATAAAACCTGTAAAGATGAAAATTGGCACAAAATAGCACCTCCATCTACACGCTATAAACTGCACATGGGTGACTGGGGTTGTATTATGTTTCAGTGCTTTGGTGATATGAAGGAAAGAAAACTGCTTTTGACAAAGAAAGGACGATTGAGGGGGATTTCTATTGAGCTACTGTGTCAACAGGGCTGAAGCTCAGAAGATGACATGTAAATTAAGACTTAGGCAGCCGGTGATTTTTCAGTTATGCTGCAAAAAGGTAGAGTTAGGAAATGCAAACAGGAGAGGGAATGATTTGTGCATGGTCTGTGGATTGCAAGAGGAAATGTCCTAGCTAACTTTGGGATGTGTTGCTCTGCCACCGATCAGCCTGGCATCTCAGTCCCTTCCATATTAACTAAATTGCAATAAGCAAGCCTGTATTAGACTTTGATGAGTACCTGGTTCTTCCCATTTTTGTGCTTTTTAAAAAGCTCTGTATAGGATAAAGTTTTTGTGGAGGAAAGAGGATACTATCCTGGCTACAATGGGAATGCTAGATCAAAGATGCAGCTTTTGCAGCCTTTCTTAAACTTTCCGCTGAAAGTTTGCTCAGTGGCCTAAACTCCTTCCCTAGGAGCACTTGAACTCAGCTCCCACTTGTGTCATTCTGGGCTTTATTTTATTTGTCGTCCCAAAAGGCTGGTTCATAGACTGAGATAAGGTCTATAGTGTAGCTGGACTGTAATTTTTGATTGTTATAGCTTTATGTATAGTATTTGGGTTGAGAAATGCAGGTCCATTAATGGCTCCAGACTGCTGCCTTGCTGTATTATTCTAGGTGAGTAAACTCACTATTTCACTGCTTCATATTTTGAAATGCATTTAGGTGAGAGGCACCAATGATGAGCAAAGTATAATTAATAAATGTATTGTATTCACAAGGATTCACCAAACAGCCAAAGGATTATTCTTATTCATTTGCAGGAGAGCTCATCTCAGAGATAATTAACTTCAAACTGTTCAGAGGTTTGGCTCATAGATACACCCACATTTTTACCTGCTGAAGTGCAATAAGAGCCTTCCCCATGCCTCAGCAGGAAATCCCAAGACAGATTCCCCTGGGACTGCATGCAACTCAGCAGATTAGAAATGCTGTAAAAAGAGCCTTTCCTGGGGCCTTCTGGCCTTTCCAAGCTGAGCAGGATTAGGAAGAGAAGTACATGAAAGAGAGAGGAATGTTATTCTGAACTCCAAAAAGCATTTCAGTTCAGATGCATCTGAAGGTGAATTCCTACAAGGACCTGTCCCACGGGCCTGTTTTTCTCCCCTCATCCTTTGCTGATCAGAGGGTCTTCATTCACCGGACCTGCAGCTGGCGTCCTCCCCCCCCCCCTCCAGAGGGCAGGTGCAGCATGTTTGACAGCACGGATTTCCACGCCGCCCTGACAGCCGGGGGAGCGTTCGGTGCCAACCCCCGACCTGCTGCTTGGCTCCTACCGGTTCCTGGTATTGCCCAAACTGGCCCAAATGCAGTGACAGCCTTTGCGATGCGGACACTGATACTTCCAACTCATGCCACATAAACCCCTTTAGTTTCTTAACTCAGGGAGAACAAACTCAGCCTGCCCCTGGAAAAGAATAAACGTGGCTAGAGCACCATGTTTCCCAAAGAGCACCCAGCCTGCAGATTTTCGTTTCGCCGCTTGTTGTGAGATCCCAGATGAAACCGGTTATTCACTTGCAACTGTCAGCTTCCAGAAGATGGCATCTTAGTACACAAGTTGCGCGCTGTCGTCAAAGTGGATTGCAACATCGCCAGGAATAAAAGATACCTCCCTCTGGCTTCCGGGGTAAACTTAAAAGTTCCTGAGTTAACAGCAGCAATGACAGGACATCGTAACAGAGCTAAATCACACACAAATGGACTTGACACACTGCCTGCTTCAACTTTTTAGTGAATTTAGAGGGAAAGCTAATAGGCTATTTCTTTAGCTACTCAATGGGCAACGCTTAATCTCATGCCCCGAAGAAAGTCAGCAGGGCATTTGAATTCCCGTAATGGTAGTCGAATTCCCGGGGACTCCAGCAAAACAGAATAGTAAATGCTACACTGAGGCATTCAAACAGCTTGGGATGCTCTACTTACAGGGCTAATGCTGCACAGCTTGTCCTGGGGCACACTAAGGACTGAGCTAAACACTAATAACAGACCCTCCCTGGCTGCTTCCTTGAGCCATTTCTGAGTGCCCAAAGAGGTGGTTGGATTTTAAACTGTAAATGTTTAACTCTGCTCTTTATAGAGGAAGGTAACTGAGACAGTTGCAATGTCAGACTGAGCAGCCAGTCTTTAAAATACTCATCAACAATGCTGAGAGCTCATATGCTGCCTTTCATCCAAATGATCCCATTTTACAGATGGGGAAACCAACTCTCAGCGCAACTCGGCCACTTGCTACTGGCTACTCGCCGTGTAGTTCTGGTGAAGCCAGGCCTAAAACCTCCATCTCCTGCCCTGCTAGAGCCTCAGTGCCTGGAATACACAGCTCTTAATTCAGGGCTGGATTAGGGGGGCTGTAGGGCTTTCGCCTCCTTCTGCGGGGGCATGGAAGATGGCAGCCCAAGACCAAACTCATCATACAGCCATCCATTTCTTAAAACCTGGGCTGAATGTGGACACGTAGAGTCGCAGGGGCTCAAATCCCATTTCCATTATTTTGCAGGTGTCCAGTTGCCAGTTGGATAGTTACTAGCATGCCCCTTTGCGAATCCCACCTACAAATCAGCACACGGACACTCTGGTGCAACGCTGTAGTAAAACACAGTTTCACACATTTCTAATAAAATGATCAGGAAATTCCACATAAGTGCTTAGCAAGTTTCCTAGGAATTAAGCTCACATTAAGTTTTAATCAGCTATTGCTCCAGTCACCCAGTGCTGCCATCCATGATGATTGCTTATCCTAATGCTCTCGATGTTTCCTCTAGAGCCAATTGAAGTGATCATTAAAAAATAAAAGGATCTTCTGCTGGGTATTAAATAGACCTCTGTGCACCTGGCTTCCTAGCAAATGATCTACAACTGTGCAATATGAAGGTATAACAACACTGATACTAATCACCTCCAGCCCCCACTGATATCAAGAGAAGATTTGCCATTGACTTTGCTGTGAGCCAAATAAGGACCTAGGTAGTATAGAAGGACCTATTCTTAAGTGTAGCTACTATGAAAACAGCTCTAGCTAACTGGGGAGTGTGTGCTTCTCCTAGCACATGCCAGTCCTATTCCCTTGTCTGTAGGAGCCGGAGGGCCTGGTGGGTTGGAAACAACTGTGGTCTGCAGCAAGGAGGGAATCAGATGACTGGCTCAAGATCTCCATTTTTACTAATGTGTGCGTGTGTACATATATATGTATTATGTTGATGCACGCACATATGTGTATGCATACGTGTAGACAAGGTTCTTTGGGTGAATCTGATATCTTTTATTAGACCGACTTAAATAGTTGGAAAACAATTTTTAAGCCAACTTTCAGGTTTGAAAACCCTTTGTCAGGCTGAGGAAGTTTCAGCAGTTGGCGTGTGCTCTTCCTGGCTGGAATGAAAAGTAACCCCTGCACCCCTAGATACGTGTATGCATGTATGTGTGTGTACATATATATATATATAAAATGCCTAAATTAGTTATAAAATATTCTTGTGCCGCATGGTTGTGTGTGCATGAGCACATGTGCACAGGGGAGCCTGGTGTGCGGCTTGGAGAGAGAGGGGGTGGATGGGCAGCTGTCCCCTCGTCTTACCTGAAGACGGCATTCCCTCTATGGGAACTAGGGAACGGGGCTTAGGGCAGGCAGGCCTATCCCTGATGTACCTGCAAGGAGGGAAGGGGGATCCTCCTTTAAAAGCGTGGCCAGGACTGAGCTCCTTCTGTGAAAGCTGGGAGAAGAGATGGAGGCTCTTCCTTGTGCTACCTGGAAAGAGGAGGTGGTAGCACCCCTCCATCGGGGCGAGAAGAGGGAGCAGGGCGGTCACGTCCTGTGATGCCTATGCAGCAGGGGCAAGGCACACGGCATGAAAGCTGGTTTCTCCCTCTGAATCTGGGGATGGGGGGGTCAGGCTGACTGTGCCGGTAAAAGCAGGATTTCTTTCTCATCTGTGCATGGACCAGTTTACCACAACGCCAGAGACAGCCTCTCTCATGGTACTAAGCCAAGAATAAGCTTGGACTGTGCTAACCTGCTTAAAACCAAGCAGGGATGAAATACTGATCTGGACAAAACCAGCCAGGTTGAAGCTTGTGTGTCTGAGTGGCGATCACCAGCTTATTATCACAGAGCATCGTTCATGCGTGCTGCAAAATGCTCGACGGCACTGGTGCGCTGCCTACAGAGCTGGAGTGCCACTTTGTCATCCAATTACACTCAAGGAGCCATAAAAATAACCATCCTCATCCCAGGCTGAAGGGTTTCATCATTACGGCACCAGCCCAGTGCACGCAGGCAGCCTGAGCGTTCAAAACGTGGCTGGTCCGTGCGCCGCACTGACTTGGTGACCCCAGAGGTGCCCTTAGACTTCTCTTCCCGTCTCTCCCGCTCCCTGTTTGTCGAGGAGGGGCCCCAGCAAACCCACGCTGCTCGCTCGGAGCGAGTGCCATGCCATGCCATGCCATGCCATGACGGGAGGGTGCTTTTGGCTGATGCACCTCTCACACCAAGCAGCAAGGGGTACCGGAGTCCTGGTCGTGCCTAGCTCAGAGGCCTTTGAGTGTCACAGGTTGAGACGAGAGAGACATTTTCAGACAAGGTATGGAGAAGGATGGTGTGCCAGCCAGAGCAGGTGATACAGGGAGGCTGAGCCAGATGGCAGCAGCTGCCCAGGAGATGGCTCACCGAGGACAGCACGATCTCCTGGATGGGCTGGGAAGCGGTGGCTCAATACTGAACTTTCTTCTTCATCCCCAGTGCAGTTCACGCTGCACGAGGCGAGGCTATTATCAGCTGCTGATAAAACGCAATATTTTCCTGTCTGGGTCTGGACTGGTGACGTCCCTCCCAAGGGAATCGACCCTGTGTGCGTCTGTTTGTGGGAGGGCGGCCGCGCTGCCTCCCACGGCAGGTGCCATGCAAATGCAAGGGGCATCGCAAGCAGAATCACCTGGGTCTCCCTGGCCCAGGTGGGGTTTTGCCCCCAGCCCTCCAGGGCCAGCCTCCCTGGGGCAATTTGCTTTCTGGCTCAGCGGCCACCACATGGGCTTCTTGAACGCAGCGTGCCAAGGGCAAACTGCTTTCAGCTCGACACATGCCTGGCAAGGCAGAAACTAGCAACCGTCCATTGCCCACAGCTCCATGGACTTCACCAGCTGCTCAGTAAAGCTGCAGTTGCGCTGGCGCTATCTATTTCCCTTTGGCGTGCTGACTCATCCTCCCAGGTCTGCCTGTGTGTAGGAGGCTGGCTGGAGGGGTGGGTGGGGTGCTTAATGGGAAAATAATCCTCTTCCCCTCTCCCCTTTGGGGATATAACGTCCTTTAGCTTGGCTGGTGCAAAGCAGGATGCAGCTCATACTGCACAGAGATTCACATACATGCAGGGAAAAACCCCAAACTTCGGTGTGCCTCCCACCTCCCCCATGCACACCCCCTCTTTTTAGGGTTGCAAACAAGCCGACGGGTGTAGCGAAGGTGACTGCAGTCACAGCCTGTGCAAACGGTCTGTTCCCAAACCCAGCAGCCGAGATCAAATCCAAAAAAAAAAAAAAAAAAAAATCTTTGAAAAAATACCCTCGCTCTTCTCAAGCAAAGCTGCTGGCCATAAAAATAAACTGTTGGAGAGCGAGGAAGAGAGGAAGGAGGGGGCTGGGCCATGCTGTCTTGCTGACGGTAAGTTAAACATGCACATTTTGGCTGGCTCCTTTCAGAGAGCATGTAGGCAGAGCAATGGGATCCTGTGTCTCAGGCTGACATGGGCTGAGCGCGTTGCAGAGATGACTCATTCGTTTCACAGGGAAGATGATGCTATCTGCTCTGCAGAGAAATCAGCTCCCCTCCCTTCCTCCTCCCCTCCCAGGTGTACATGCCATAACTGCAGCCTTCAGCAGGAGTGAGCAGAGCAGGCGAGGGGGGAGGGAAGGACGGAGGACAGGGAGCTCTAATTGTTATTAATCTTGGTTAAGGAGGAAATGTAGCGCGCCCTATGCTGTTAACTCGCAGGGCTGGGTCTGGAAGATTATTTGGGCTTCTGGGCCCTGGGCCAACGTGGGCAGAATATGCGCTGAAGAGGCACGGAGCCCAGAGGAGGGAGGGAGACCAGTGTGCTGGCACAAATGACCTGCTTTTTTTAATAGACCTTGCAGGGAAATGCTCCGGAGGCTTTGAGATCCCCCTGCAACTCCTCCCAGCTGAGGAGCCTAAGTAAGGTATTCCCACCAGTCCCCGTCCCCTTTTAGGATGATGCTCCTATCCAAATCACCTCCCTTGCCTCAGTTTCCCCAAGGACTCCTGAGGCTAAAACCCCAGAAGCAGGACAGGAGCCATCTCCAGGCCAGTCTCTGCTGTGGGGTTTGTGGGAAAGTCTTCCAGCACTGGGAGTGGGGCTCGTGCCCGACTCACTGCTGCAGTTTCTCCCCACCACCTTCCTCTGCTTCCATCAGCAATTCAGAGTCAGACCAAGACCGACCCCAGAGAGGCGCCGGTTTCCCCTCCTCCATGCTGGGATGCACTGTTACCCATGGGCAAGCAGCCCCAAATCCAAGTGTGAATTAGGGGCTCTGGACAGCTCACATGAAGCCAGGGCTGCCCACAAAAATCGGATCAAGAGTCAGGTCTGGATTCTGGACCGACCCCAAATGTTTCACAACCAGATTTTCCAGGGGTCCAGGCATGTATCAGGGTGGTGCTGAACCAGATAAAAACCAGACCCCGCCTGAGGTAGAGCTAAAGCCATCGGCCCTATGGCTGGACCAGTTGGGAGGACATTTTTTCCCTAGGGATCTCATTTGAAGTCATGCAGGGAGAGGGGCTGTGAATACCCCAAGGACTGGGACACGAAGGTGCCTGCTTGAAGTGGGTCAGCCAGAGCTGCGCGGAGCTCGGTGCCTTCCGAAAAATCTTCCACCAGGTTTCCTTGAGTCTGAAGTTTCCACCCCGGGAGCTTCACTGCGTGAAAAACTGAAGCAAAACCTAGAAGAAAGACATACAGATTCATAGACTCAGGTGGTCCAGGGGCTGGTTGGCTACATCTTGCTAAAACACTGGTTTCACACTGATACACAAACTGGTCTCAGTTGTCCGGTTCTTGCCCTTATTAGCCATCTAACCTCCGGGAGGGACTGGAGCAGATGTGCTCGACAGGAATTTCAGTACAAAGTAGGTAGGGACTTGTGTCCCAACTGCATGTCTCTTGTGGGTTCAGCTAACCTTGTACATCCACACAATGCCAGGGCCTGGGAAGGTTCAGATCTCGATCCAGGTTTAGGAGTCAGCCAGGAACGCCGATCCCAGCTAAAACACCAAGGTGAAATGCAGGCAAGCTTTGGAGATCAGGTCCTTCTCGACTGGACTTCTTCCACTGGTTTCCACTTGACATCAATCACTTTCACAGATGGGCCGTTGGCCAAGAGCGAGCTTGGCAGGCCAGCATCTCTTGTGAGCCTTTTTGGAAGACTGCACTGAATTTCTGGTTCATAACAAAACCTCCGAGCATCCTACTGACTACCTAGCTCACCTCTGGAAGAACTGAGGACACCAGCTGAAGAGCATGAGCATTAGAAAACACACCGATGCCCAGCTCCAGTCATGCCAGAGTCCAATCTTAGGCTATGCCTAGCCTGCAAACATAATGTGGCCTCAAGCACTGGTCCATGCAGACTGTCTCCTACGCCGCCGTGCAGCTTCATTCACGTGGTGCTGTGGTGGTACTAGCATCTGGAATTGGCATTGTCTCTCCGCTGGGCTAACTAGCTGATTGCCATTGCCAGCAGCGTGTAGAGGCAGCTCTAGTGCTCCCAATGCTGGAAGCAGCCGGCATGTGTGAGGATGCACTGCATGCCCGGGTGAGTCTGCTATCTAGACATGGCCTGATCGTCTCTCCACAAGCGAAACTTTTATTCACCTCAGTAAAGGTCTGGCCCGAGCAGAGACTGTGAGCAGCCGTGCTGCTGAGTGACAAACCATGACCATGTTTGGGGATCTGAAGCTTATAACCAGGGCGGGAATGCGATCTAGGGATTAAAGGAGGGAGCTGGGGCTCTGACATGAGCTCACATTGCAACCCTGGCCAAGTGAATAGGCCCCAGGGCTAATATCCTGAGCTGCCTGACATGGGAAGTTGCAAGGCTTAATCACTTGATGCGTGAGCCGCTGTGGAGAGCACCACATTCATAGTAGCATCTGTGCTAGCGCTCATGGCCAAGAAGTAGGCGAGGGAGGTTTCAAGACCCAGTCCCTGCTAGTAGTGCTCATCAGACAGAGCACAGCAGGCCTGACCACACCGGGGCCTCGGGGGGTCAGATGTGAGCAGACACAAATAGTGGTGTGGGAAGGACGGTGGCACCGCGCCGCACGGCGTGACCCTTCTCTCTGGTGCAGACACCTGGCTGCTTGCGAGGGTGAGCTTGCCTGACCGCAGCAATAGTTTCTTTAAAAAAGCAATTGCTTGTTTTTAACCACCCACCAACCCCACCAAAAAACCCCCAAAACTGTAAACAAGGGACAAGCCGAAGCTGCATTGTCAAGCATGGGGCCAGGCTCTTTGTGGAGCAAAGTGTGGTGGACCTGGTCTGCCTGGCAAGGGTGCAGGAGGCACCGCAGTGGCTCCTTTGGACCTGTGTCCCAGGCCTTTGGCAGCCAGCTCTGATGAAAGCTGCCGTTTTAGGTTGCATTTTCAACCTGCCATGGAAGAGCCAGGACTGCATGCAACAAAGAGGGGCCTGGTAAGATGCATTTAGATTCGACGCCGTGGGTTTCCCCCATGGGCTCTAGAGGGGCTCAGATCAGGGATCTGGGCTGGGCTCACTGCAGAGTACAGCACCAATGGGAAAGTTCAAATCTAGGGCTCCAGTGAGATGCAAGACTCCCCAAATTCAGGCCTGTGGTACTGGTTCATGCCCGCAGCCCACCTCGGATGAGAAAAGGGTTCGAGCTGGTGTCAAAAGTAACTGCCCTGCAATGCCTGAAACAAACCCTACAGGCAGAGCAAACAGATGGGGTGATGCTCAGATTTGCAACGCTGCACATCTTCCTGATTCCTTCTGTAGGCAAAGGGAAGCTTTATCTCATTCAGCGTGGGAGCCAGGGAAAAATGCATTTCAGAGCGGAGAGCCCAGGGACATGCCTGGCTCACACAGTGGCCCCTGGGTGCAGTGCTGGTGGCACAACAGGGCTGTAAATTAGACCTGAGTAGGCAGCTGAGGCTTCTTCCAGCACCAAGGTAATTCCAGGCAGTTGTAAAGCTATCTATATTAGCTCTAGGCCCCCCCCCAGTGCGGGGGATCTGCGCCATAGTCACTAGACAATAAACAGGTCATTGTTTCAGAAGAATTCATCAGTGACCCCGTGACCCTCATTGCTGATATGAGCCTACATCTCAGTTTCCTGGGGGCTCATACCGTGGCAAGCAGGCCTGGGCTCACGAGTTGAAAGCAACCGGGGAAGAGAAATGTCGGCAAGTGTAAGTCGGTCACAGGATGACCAGGAGTCACCAGCGTGACACTGCCGTGAAAGAGGCAAAACAGTGATCTTTGGATGCATCGGGGGAGGTATTTCCAGTAGAGAATCGTGGAGACATAGGATCATAGAGAAGCAGGGCTGGAAGGGACCTCCAGAGGTCCAACCCCCTGCCCAAGGCAGGATTATTCCTGTCCAACCCATCCCATACGACACCATCGTCTAACCTATTAGCAAAACAACGCAGTCAATTCTGACACAACACAAAACACAACGCCCCAGCCTGTCACGGGGAAGGTGGGGGACTGTGGTGGCCAACATCCTGCTGTTACAAAAGTTTGCCAAAATACGCTCAGGTAGAGGGCCATACCCCCCACTACAGAGGGAGGCCCGTTTCCCCCCCAGCCTGTACCAATCTGACTGTGGGGTAAACTTCCTTCCTGCCCCCAAAGATGATGATCAGCCTGACCCTGAGCACAGGGAGGAATATAGAAATGGAAAATAGCAGAAACATCCTATCAGCCAAGTTCAAGAAAGATGAATTCAGACTGGAGCAGGTGAAGAGAAGTCCTATGAGAATAGCCGCATGAAAGGAAAAAGCCTGACTACATAGCCTTATCCCATTACCCGAATTCGCCTTTATAACCCCTTTAACCCTCAGAGACTGAACTGCTATTTTTCTGTCTTCTAGCTACCTTTGCCTCTGTCCACAATGCCCTCACTCCCGCTTTTCTATTTCGAAACAGCTTCCTTAGTCCCTTCATAGTGCCTGATGAAATAAAACTGTTGCTTGGCAAAGCTTATGTAGCTCTGATTTAGTTAGCCCATAAGGTGCACCTCTACTCTCCTTTCTGCTTGTCTTATTTAGCCTAGCAAAATGGGGAATGGTTGGGGACAAGACTGAGGTCTATGACCACAGCAGGGCTGTAACAGCCGGGGAGGAAGAAAAGTTTTGTAAGCTGAAGGTGTTGGCTCAAGAGCGAAGGCAGATAGATCAGCTCTGAATACATTTAACCCGCAATTAGAAGAAGACAAACCCTAACCCGTTTCAAGACGCACAGAGATAACTTTCCCAAAGGCATTGGAAGGGGCCAGAATCAAAGGCCAGTTGTAGAAAAGCGCTGGCGCGTTTTTCCAGACGAGGGGCCGCTTGCTGAGCTGGGCTGTGAATCTGTACGCAGGACAGTAGAGCAGAGTCATTCAGCGAGGATAAGAAGTCCCTCGGACAGGAAAGAGATGCAATCAGCCATTGCATTTCAAGGAATTCTTCTCCCCGTTTGAGAGAACAGCAGGAAAGCTCGCTGTGAGTCAGAGCAGGGGAGGGGCGCACCACGGTATGCTCTCTCATATGCCGTTTAGCAAGAAAAGATTTTAGCTCACGGATGCATTATTTATTATTTTCCATTTAGATGTTGTTCGCCCAGAAAAGGCCCTACTTTTAAATAAAATCAGTTTAAAAACTGACTTAGTTCAACTAGTGCAAATCCCACGTGGAGGGGTTTGGGTTGTAGCCGTGTTGGTCTAAGGACGTAGGCAGACAAGGTTCCTTGGGTGAATTTGGTATCTATTATTAGACCATCCCAAATGGCTGGAGAATAGTTATTAAGCAAGCTTTCGGGTTCACAAACCCTTCGTCAGGCTAAGGACGTTTCAGCAGCTGGCGTGTGCTCTTCCTGGATGGGATGAAAATCCCACGTGCACACGCTCCTGTCTGTGGGCAGCAGCCGAACAGGGGCACCACTTATTGGGAAATGGGAGTAAACGGCAGATGAGCGGGCCTGTGTCGGGAGTGATGGAGCAGTCAGGGTTAAGGGAGAAGTGCTGTTACTGTGGCAAGCATGTCCAGAACAAGACTGCCTCGACTCCTGCTGCTCATCCCTTTGCCCTTGTTAAAAGGATCCACAGTCGGCTAAGGTACGGTTCCAGTCTGACACACACACACACACACACACACACACACACACAACCAGCAACAATGGGAATTTGGATGCAGATTTTCAAAGGTGTTTGCTCTATGTGGTCTGTAAGCTGTCCTAGCACCATGTTATCAAGATGTGGACAGTAGAAGTCATTGGATAGTAAGTCCTGCCAACCTGTTTATAACCCTGATACATGCCATGTGCCTGGGGCCAGCACTTTTGCAGGCCACAGCCTTACGAAAGCGGTCGTGTGCTGCTTAAGAAACACGGTGGTGTTGTGCACAAGAGGATGTCTCATGTAAACACAATGTGTTTTTACGTTTACGTGTTTTTACAAGGATGTCTCGTATAAACACGGTGGTGTTGGGCACGAGAGGATGTCTCATATAAACACGGTGGTGTTGGGCACGAGAGGATGTCTCGTACAGACACGGTGGTATTGGGCACAAGAGGATGTCTCGTATAAACATGGTGGTTTTGCGCACGAGAGGATGTCTCATATAAACACGGTGGTGTTGTGCACAAGAGGATGTCTCGTATAAACACGGTGGTGTTGGGCACGAGAGGATGTCTTGTACAGACACGGTGGTGTTGTGCACAAGAGGATGTCTCGTATAAACACGGTGGTGTTGGGCACAAGAGGATGTCTCGTATAAACACGGTGGTGTTGGGCACAAGAGGATGTCTCATATAAACACGGTGGTGTTGTGCACGAGAGGATGTCTC
>JAGPOW010003447.1:27819504-27829978 GCA_030014935.1 Caiman crocodilus | reverse complement strand
CTGTACTGTGCTTTGCTTTTGTGGGGTTGCACATAGTAGAAGCCCTTCTCTTGCTCCCTCGCACCATTCAGGGATACGTATTGTTGAAGTGATGTGGATTGCAATGATCAAGTCCTAAATTCCTTGCTCAGAGAAGTTGCTTCTCACAGGGTGCAGGTGAGGAACTGGAATCCAGCTATACTGTTGAACAGAGTTAACATGAGGAGCCTCTGAACTGGGGAGAAAATAAATGCTTGATAGAAATAGAAGGCTCCTCTTTAGAAAACCACCCTTGAATAAGCACGGTTTGGCCGGTCCTCAGTCATATGTAAGGGGGGTGCATGCATGTGTGTGCGTGTGCGTGCATGTGTGTGTGGTCACATAAGCCAATGCGTGCTATTTCTGAAACCCTTCAACACTACAACAAACAAACACTGTCATCTGTGGTTGTTTTATTTGCCAAGTCACAAAGGGACTTTTTGTAGTTTGTTTCCAATTTTCATGAGTACCCGAGAACCTAGTACTGCTATCATTCATTTTCTAGGAGGAAGAGGAAGATTCGTTTCTTTCAGGAAGAGGCCCAATGGGTTCCTTTGGGAATGGGGACAGTCACGCCACAGTCCAAGCGTCACAAAGTATGTGGACAGGCTGCCAGCCAGACTGAAAGGAGAGATGGCTCAGTCTCCAAAGCAAGAGGAGGCGCAATGTTTGCACCACAGGTGAGAACAACATGTCACCAGAGGTATTTTCTGCTCCATAGCATTCAACATAGATGCCATATTCTCTCTTCGGGTGACTTGCCGCATCAGATGGCTTAAATCACAATTTATTTAGCATTTTCAAGTCAGTGTTCAGATCCAGATTTGCACAGAGGGCTTCAGGTCAGCTCAAGCTGGGCTTGAGCTATGAAACCTGGATCTGCACTTCCCTAAAGTTTGGCAGTGACTGGCCGGACATTTCAAGTCAACCCTTGACATTCAAGCTCTGGGACGTCACTCTGGATTTGGATTTCAAGAGTCCTCAGGTTCAGGTGTATCCAGAACTGTCCAATTACAGAAATAACCCACCTGTCTGCAACACACCGAATAGGCATGAATTCTGAGTCATTTAGACTCACTTCTTACGCAGAGAGACTGGGCTTGGATTAGTAGTGACTTGTACAGCAGTGCCCCAGTGGTACTGAGACAAATCAGGGCCATTCTGTACGGTAATGAATGTCGAAACTACCGGAGATATCAGTGACAAACATAACACTTGGCCGTGTAAGTTAACGTGCATAAGTAGGCAGCCAAAAAAGAAACAGCTGATCAGAAATGATACTCTACATCAGAGGGATTTCCAGCTTCATTCAGAGACCAGAGAAAATGGATACCAGGGAGATCTGTATTATTGCTGTAGTGAAGCTGCGAGAGCCGGGCACTATCAGGGCACAGCGCACATTAGCGAAGTAGTAGCCGGGCTGTTGGAAAGCGCACAGAGTCGGATGCCGATGCTCCTTTAACCGGGGTGGCCAACTTCTCTTGCTGGCGATGGGGTGCGTGCTCGTTCCGGACTGCAGCTCTGGGGTACGGGTGTCCTAGGACGCTTGCTCTCTGCTGCGAGCACATCTCACTGCCCGGAGTCACACACTCACGCTGCTCTGCCGTGCTTGCCCACAGCAGTTTGGATCCAACCCCCCATTAGACAGAAAGCAATTTGTGGTTTTCCAGTTCCTCTCTCAGCCCTGTGTTCCCTTCAGTTCATGGCAACAAGGGAAAGGGGAGCAGGCGACTGCTGGGTGATCTGCTAGGGAGCTGAATGGGTGCCAGGAACAAGGCTCTGCACTGACATGTCTGTGGTACTGCGAGCACCGTCACGGGGCAGATTAAGAGGTTTGGTCACCATCATCTCCGCTCCTGCTGTTCAAAACGATCAGTTTTATTTTACTCTCCAATGGTTTGCAGAAAGGGCTCACCACTGGAAAAGCTACAACCAGCCTCTGCATTTGGCATGCCAGCCGTGTGTATATGCATGTACGTATGTGTGCCTGCGTGCACGTCTGCTTGCTTATCTTAGATACATGGACTTGCATGTGCATGGTGTTCAATGAGAAGTCTGTCGAGACCAGTTTGAACAGAATGTAAATCAGATCAGGTTTCAGAACTGCTTTTCAAGCTGGGGTTAGTGCTCTTGCAGCTATGCTTGAAGGGCTGATGTTTTAGACTGCCGTAGGCCAGCTCCCATGTTGTGTACGCGGCTGAGAGCACCTGCACAGGCCATACTCAAATACGTACCGGTGCTGGAAGAAAGCCTTTGCTCTAGAAACAGAAGATCATTTTATTTAAATGCATCAGCCAAAGCTTTCAAAAGGCCCTAAAAGTTTCAGCCACCTCCATTTTGAGGGATCCCAGTTTCATACCCCAGCAAGGAAGGAGTATGTGCAGCGCTTTCTCGCCCAACTAAGGTTTCTTGAGCTGGGCACCTGAAATGGGGCTTCCAAACTCAACTTTTAACGAACATTTCAGCCACTCTCCGTTATTTGGTACCACATTTCTGATGTCCAGAACAAAGGCAAGAGTGACTTTTGTCAAATTTCAACCCCCAAATTGGGGTGTTGGGCGTAGCCGTGTCGGTCGAAGGACATAGGCAGACAAGCTTCTTTGGATAAATGCGATATCTTTTATTAGACCAACTTTGGGTAAATGCGATCTCTTTTGTTGGTCTAATAAATGACATCGCATTTACCCGAACAACCTCCTCAGCCTAAACCCCAAATTGCACATTCTAGATTTAGCAAATACACCCGTGCGATGGGGATGAACTGTTGCTCCTTTCGTGAGGTAGGGATGCTGTTAACTAACAGTGGCACGGCTTCTACAATTGCTTGGATGAAAAGGCTTGCTTACTTATGCAGAGAAGGCCCGGTGCTATGATATACCGAGTGCTGGTGCCGGTGCTGTTATCTGTGGGGGGAGGCGGTCCTGCTCTCTGCAATGCCCTGCTTCATTTATCGTAGTTCCCTTCCCATCTGCGCTGGCTGAGCGGCTCCATCTGCGTTCGGGTTTCGTGCCTGTGCTTTTGAGGCTCCTCCAGGCCCAGCGCTGCTTCTTGACGCTGTGCTAGTAGAAGCATGGTTTTTGGCTGTAGTCAAACTACGACGCCGAGGACAGGCCCGATGCAGGCTAGCTTCCACTCGGAAGGGTGACAGCACTCTTAAAAGCTCAGCACTTTTTCAGCTGCTTCCTTGCTGCACTGATCGACACGTACACACACACACACACACTGTCAAATCACAGATCAGTCCCATGGATTGCTGTAGAAATGCTTGTGCATCTGGGATCTGATGGCCTCCCTCAACTCTGTGCCTGCGAAGAGAGAGAGAGCAAGCTGGGGGCTTAAAAATATACAGCTCAGCAAAAATTGAACTCAGCTTCTCTCTGCCGGGGAGATGGACAGTGGTTGTGTAAGCTCCCCCAGTAGTGTCCGAGCCATGACCTAGCTCCTGTTCAGAAGCCAGGATTTAGAGGGGGGAGAATAGCTTAGGCTAGGTACTGAGGTTCAAAGAAGAAGGTGACAGTACCACGGAGACTCATTGCAGCTCTGCTTGTCCCAAGGCTAATAAAAACCCTGCGGGCTAATTAAGCACAACTCACTTGTCTAAATTGCTCTGTGTCCAGACCCCAAAGGCAGGGGGACGCAGGGTTTCTTGCAGCCTATATATTAATGGGTTACTTTTCCCACTTTCCAGAGTAGGGTGATCACCTTTTCCAAACTGGGAGGCAAGGCACATGCTCACCTCTGCACGGCCAGAGCAGAGCCGAGTGGGGCTGAGGGCAGATGTGGGGGCCCTGCCCTGCTGCTTTTACCCCAGGAGCCCCATGCTGGCCACGTACCCTCTGTCCACCTGGAAGCAGTGGGCAGCACAACTGCACACAGCCGCTGCCCTGGCTGCTGCTGGGTGGGCAAGGGGCATATTTGCATGGTGGCAGGGAGCCACCCTCCCCTGAGCTGTCTGTAGCTCAGTCCCACTCCTCACCCTGGTCCAGGGGCCCCACGTATCATCCTGGCTGGACATCAGCCCCTGTCCCGCTCCCTTCCTCACCATGGGGGCCTTGATCTGCACCCCCCAGCCTCTCCACCCACATAGACTTAGCTGCAGGGAGCTGCTCTCCAGGATGCCCAGCTCTTTTCCAGCCAGATGCATGTGTGCAGTCACACACGTGGCACCCCCTGCATCCTGCTTCCAGCAGCCCCAGGCAGCCCCTTCCAGGCTGAAACGCTGCCAGCCTGCAAGGGGAAACCCAGATCCCTGCATGACGCTGCGAATCAAGGACAAACGCTGTCCTGGAGTCGTGCAGCCTGGGACCAGGACTTGATGATCCCATTCTGGGACTGTCCCGCTCAATTAGGGACGGGTGGTCACCCTAGGTGGAAGCAATCTAAGGTACACACTTTACTTTAAGCACCCTAGGTTAGATCGCTAGTGAACAGGACAGGTGTTTGCTCTGGGGGAGCGGGGGAGGCACTCAGGCCGCCTGCACTGGCTAAGGCCAGCAGGTTGGGTGCAATCCTAAATTGCTAAAGCCTGATACTGCATTCATCCAGGTGTGTCTTAAACTGGGTCCCACCATTTTTAAACAAGTCTATGTGCACTGAACTTCTGTTCTGGTACAGGTTTAGACTGGTTTCTGATCACTTATACTGGTTGATGTGCAATGCCTCTACCTGGCCCTGGTGTAACCAGCCCGTTCAGTCACACGCGCTTCGGAGGGGGTGCCACGAGGGCACCAGCTGGAGCTGCAGAAGCGATGCCAGTGTTACCTGCCAAGTGAACACTGACAGACTACAAAGTGGATTGAAACCACTCATTGTGTTTCACCGAAGGACCTTTTGGAGGGCTGCTCATCTTTACTGACTTGCGCTGGGATTTGAACCTCTGTATCAAACCGTTCCCCCATTCAGTGGCAGCTCGCCAAGCACCCGAATTTACCTGCAGACAACTGTTTGTGGGAAAAGATTGGTGTTGCTGCAGCTTTCTTATATTCTCTGCACTTTAGCAAACTCCCTCAGGTGTAGGGCTCGCGCCCCCCAAACTGCTGACTTCTCCCCTTCCGAACTGCAGTACTGCTCCTGCGTGGTTAACGCCTCTGCCCTTCTCGACTCTTTTTGTGCCACGTGAAGCATTATTTGTGGCATCTCATACAGCAAATACCTAGTTTTTAATAAGAGTTCTTCAGGGGGCTTATTATAATGCCTTGTTTCTAACTTTGTGAGCTTCTTGCCTGGCAGGCAGCCCTGGGCTAGTTGTGACACCTTCCCGGTGAGTACAAGGAAACGAGCTCTGCCTGCGACACGGGGATGCTCGCAGGGATCCAGGTTTAGAGCAGACTTGGGGGCCTACCCCTGGTGTGTGCTTTCACTCCCTCTGCCTATAAAATCAGAGCTGCACATCCACCCGTCCTTGAGCTGCACACCGTCCCCAGCCTGCGGTGAGCAGAAGTAGAGGGGGGCATGTGGTGCCAGGCAGCGGTGAGTAAGGGGAAAAAAGTCACGGAGCGAGAAATTGAGAGTGCACAGGAGAAGAGAGGAGAAGAAAGAGGAAGAATAAAGAAAGGCAAAGGGGAAAGGGAAGAGGAGTGGAAAGGGACAAGTTCATGCCTGGAGCTTGGAAGCCCCTTCTCGTGGCAGTGCCAACTTCTGCCAAGACACACAGAGCTTGCTCTTTGGACCTGGATGATTCCCGGATGCTCAGTAGAATAATATATAATAAAACCCCCGCGGGCTAATTAAGCACAACTCACTTGTCTAAATTGTTCTGTGCCCAGACCCCAAAGGCAGGGGGACGCAGGGTTTCTTGCAGCCTATATATTAACGGGTTACTTTTCCCACTTCCCAGAGTTTTATGTAGATGGCCTGTGACGCCCTGGGGCACGCTATCGTGTGCAACGCTCCGATACCTGAGCACCGCTTCATTCAGAAGCAGCCTTTTACCACCTTTGCATCTTCCCTTTGGACACCCCACAAGGGACTGGGAGAAACACCATGTTCGGGCCAGACAAGCAGATCCGGCCTTGGCTTCTCTTTCCTGCGGCTTGGAGACAGACCTGCGCTCGAGTCGCCCGCGGTTGGGAGCGCTGCAGGACGGATACTACAGCCCTGACTGCACGGATACCTTCGGTCCAGGCTTTCCTTCGCTCGCAGAAGAATCTCCTCGGGGAAGCTCTGGGACCTGCTACGTGGCATACATATTTTTAGCAGGAGTCACAACGGTATGAATTCGCGTAACGGTATTTTTCTGAACTTGATCGACTTCCAGGAGGAAAAAAAATCATTTTATTGATCAGGCAGTTTGCGTTTAATTGCAGCGCTCCTAATGACAGCCGGTTTTTAACCTCTGCCCTTCTTTACATGTCGGTTCCCTCGGTATTTAGTTAACATCATTATAATGTAGCACTTAAAGACAGGCATGTCTGCTTAATGATCTTCTCTTCATTAAATCGAAATATACAACTTCATCCCGTTTTTTTTTTTCCCAATGAGCGTCCTGTTTTAGGCAGCGATAACTCGGAATTGAAATGCCCTCCGCAAGCCGAACCCTTCAACCCTTGCTCCTATAAGTATCCTTATTTACGCAGAGAGTTCCCATTTACTTTGACAGCGCTGTTCACACGACCAACCGCTGCAGCAGCACGTTCTGGATCCTGCGTTACGGCGGGCGACAAGACGTCGGTTACGATCCCGCGTGCAAACGCTCGTTTAGTCTAAACTGATCTTGATTTCTTCTTGGCCTAAAATTCTTCCTCTGGCGCCGTCGATTATTTTGTAATTGTGCTCCTCTTATGTGAAAGAAGCTACCGAGAAGGTAGCGAAGTCTCCCCGGGAGAGCGCGGTACGTGCTTCTCGTGCGTAGCCGCCCGGAGACCTAAACGGCTGCTGCCGGCTGAAGAGAAGCAAATTTTAGTTTCAGCGTGACATTTTGCACGCCCACAGCGACTGGGTCTCCAGACATTTAGGCTCATTGTCTGATCCCTGAAAAAAAGGCTCCCACCGTTGCATAATGAAGCAGGTGAAGTCTGGCTCCTGCGTGCGTGGTGGCAAAGAATGAATCATCGGGTCAGACGAGTTGGGAGCTCCTGGCCGCCGCTCAGCTCCTCACCCACACCACAGACATGGGCGCAGAGAGCGTGCCACCCGCGCGATCTCTGCCAGGAGCGAGACGACTCCAGAAGGGCTTTCACGTACGTACGTGGCTTCCTCCTCCGAAGGGGACGTGGAAGTCAGTGGGAGCCGCTGCTTTGGTTTGATCAGTAACGTGCCCGGGGCAATCAGGTTTTACACGCTCGCTTTTGCAAACCGTGAGCGACCGTGTTGTGATGCCGTGTCTTGCCCAAGTATTCATCCAAGACCCCGGCGTCCCAGTGGCAAGTGGTGCAACTCCAGTTACTCTTGAGTTACGTTCACGTAACTGGAGTCCGAACCTGCTGCCCCCGTGCCTCTCTTTATGAGGATGGCTCCTATTTCACAACAGCGTTTGGCCGATACAGCGCTGCTAATTCATCCAGCGAGGCGATGGGGTGTGAGGCTGCTAAATGTACTCAGCCACGTTATATGACCACCTTTTCCTCCTGATTGGATGGCCATCCTAGCACCCAGCTGCCAAGGCAGAGAAGTTATTTTTCCAACAGAGGCATCTGGATCCTTGGCACACGCCGCTGTCAGTTGTGTTGGCTTCTTCACAGTTGCCTCTAGCTCTGTCAAGTAATTAAACTGCTGATGGGATGTCTTGTACTCCTGGATGCCATTTTCTTTTAATTCATCTTTAAGTTGTTTGCCATTTACATGCTTTTTCGCCTCCTGTGGGCATCAAGTGCGAGGCTAATCCCTCCTGCGCCAGCTCCGCAGGCCTTCTTTGCAGGTGATCAACCTAACTGACAAGCGGCGAATTTGCTGAATCACACTGTACAAATAGCAGCGAAAAGCAAAGGCTGCTGCTTTCCCTCTGAAGATGATTACATTTCCAAACGTAGGCGCTGGCAGGCTTCCCTGACATATTGGTCTTGGGTTCTGCGGATAACCCTTGCGACAGGGGAGCGCTGTTGTTTTGCGTTCCCTCCAACGAAGACGAGCCCGTTCCAAACTCCAGTCCCGTGTCCTCATTACTATTTTTTCCCTGGTAATCTCCTATAAAAAGATGCCTCTGTAATTAAACTGTCCCCAGCACATGAGCTCTATATTTAATCTGCACATTCCCGGGCTAGAGAACAAGTTTGGTGAGTGGAGATTAAAAGCACTAGCGAGACGTCACATTCAGCGGCGCTGCTAAATACTAGCATGCATTCACAACACTATTTCTTCCAGGTTTGCTACCAGCAAAGCTGGCTGGATTAGCACAAGAATGCTTATGAGACACATCTGCTTCAGCCAGGGTCTTCTCCTTGGCTGGCAGGGATTTGTGCCTCCGTCTGCGGGGTAGTCGCGGGCTTGTTTATTTTTTTATTTAAATGCATCTGGTGCAATCGGAGCAGACGTTGTTTCGCAGCCCTACATGGAGCGCCAGGAGAAAGTCACTATTTTTAGTACACAAAATGGCTCCCCCTAAATGTATTAACTTCGGAAGACTAAATATTAAATACACGCTCATCAAGTTAGAGGCATTTAAGCAGAAGTACAGCACCACTGCTTTTAATAGTTGGAGAAAATGATGTTATGCCATTAGCATTTAATCAAACACAATAAAAAGAGATCCGACTGCACTTCTTTCGAGATAAGCTGAGGATAAATTAATTCATTTTCCCAGCCATCACTGATGATTTACTGACACACTGGAGCATATTTGTCCCCTTGGTATTTATGCTGGCACTTACAAGTCTTATGTGGAACATATAGGGCTAGCCTCCCATTTATTTTGCGACTGTATTTCAAGCGCTGAGCTAAAATGTCTCGTTGCCGTGCATTGCTGAGCATTGCATTCAGGCCTGCGTTTCACAAAACCCATTAGGCTGCTTCAGCCCAAACTACTCCACGACGGGGTCAAACCCTGTACGGGATAAACAGAGGCATGCTGACGGGGGACGGGACAACAAGCCAGTACCGTTGGCCAGGCTCCTGGCTGAGCTCCCACGACCCCGGGCTGGTGACCCTTTTCTTGCCTGCCAGGGCCGCGGGGTCGGACTAGGTGGCCCGCTGAGGTCCCTTCCAACCCGAAAATCGATGCCCCTATGAACTTCCCAGGCCTATAACACAGTGGGGAAACGTATCTGTTGTCTGATCCTTTCTTCTTCTTTACCTTCTGCCCAGTTTTGCTTCGCAAGTCAAACGCCGGTTTTTATTATAGCCAGCGCATTAGCAAACACTCATCCAAAATCTCGGGGCGAGGTGAGAAGGGTGGAGACTAGCCTGACTTTGTCTTCCGCGTGCGTTTGCCGCTCGTTCTTGGTCCTGCGTGGTGTGCCGGCACGTCCTTTATCGCGGAGGAGATCGACGAGTGGGCGTCCTGTTGGGATTCAGAGCTGAGCGATCAGCTCGGCGTGAGGACTCGCCTTCTCCTCAGTCGCGGCGCGTGAAATTACAACAGCCCGTGAAAAGGTTTCGAGGGTACGTTGGTGTCTGTGCATGATTCGACTGGGATGCATTTTGCAGACGGTGGGATCTGCTTAGTTTGCTAGCGGTGCCTGACAGCTAACGTCACGGCCGGCCGACACGCCGGTGCTTCCCGGGACTATCTTTAGTGGGGCTCTGACCTCCCATGATCTGGGGATAATAGCTGGGGGGGAAGTCTGAGACAACCGCAGTCCTGACGCTGAGCTAATCTTCCTGGGATCTGAGGGCATAATGTCCAGTAAATTGCGGGGCTGGCAGATTATCTTTAGCATGTGCGAGGCTGGAATCCTGCTATTAGTGGGACCGTATAAGTGCCGCGAGATGGTCATTTATCACTTAACAAAAAGCATCGTTCGAGTAGCATGGCAGTTGTCCTATGACCATTAGTCATGTTTACAGCAGAGCTACCCGATATTTCATCCCCCGTCTGGCAAAGTGCAATTTTATTGTTATTTCCTTTGGCTTCTGACCAGCTGACGTTACGATGCTACGTTCTTCAGCTGTTCGATCTGCATGCGAGCGTTTTAAAAGAGCAGGCGCTTCATTTTAGAAGGTGCGTTATCTACTCGTACGTGGCTTAAGAGAAGGAGAGCAGAACTTAAAAGCGGAGTCATTTTGTGCTCGGTCGGTCGGTCTCTCGCCCCGGTTCTGGGCGCCCTTGTGTGTGTGTGTGGGGGGGGGGAGTAGAAGTTTTTCATACTTACAGTCTTACATATAATCCGTGTTTGCACGGATTTATTGCATGATTGCTTAACCTAAAAGCACTCTGCCATTTCATTTTAGCTCGTTTCCCTTCCCAAGTTGGCCGAGGTTGCCTCTCGTGAAAGCGAACGTGTTTCCTAGCATTCTTTCGTGTCCGTCACGAAAGGAGTCTGGAATTGGCATGGTTTCATGATAAGGGAGACAATTCCTGGGA
>JAGPOW010003447.1:27796247-27819404 GCA_030014935.1 Caiman crocodilus | reverse complement strand
AAAACCAGAGACACTCCTGCACTGCCTGTGCCCTGGGAACCACTTGTTCGGCTGTGCCCCGTGCACGAATACCGCACCTTAGTTGAAAGGCAACAGAGGTCCCATTGCATACGCCTTGACACGGCTAGTCGCTCGTCTGTCCCTTGTCAAAAGTGAATCATCCAAGGGGAAAAGTTAGGTTATTTGGGCCCGTAGTGATAGAGCCAACCAGCCCTGGATATGTGCATGGGAAAAGGACATTGGTATTCCAATTAAAATTAAAAAGAAATTAAAAAGCAACAAAGTCATTAATATTTCAAGGCGCTGTAAAACCTTAACTGAAGTGTTACAGCTTCACCAAGAGGTTACCGAAGCCTACGGGCCTGCCGAGCGCAGCGCACAGTGACCGATCGCTCCTGCCCCGCTCGCTAGATCCCACGGTCCTCCGAGCACGGCTGAGAGGAAAAGACCCTTGAGGTCCAAACAGGAGGCATCCCATTGCCACGGTGGTGAACGAGGCACTGGCCAGCCGACTCTTGTGGCATTTGCTGTTTTTCTTTAAAGACCCAGGTTCTGGAGTCAGGCGCCCGTGGGAGACTCAGGTTTGTAAAAAAAAAGGGGATTTCTCTAACCCCAATAGCTGTGAAAAAAGAGCTTGAAAATATGTGACCTCCTGCAGGCTCCAAAAAAAACAGATCAGGAGGCAATAAAAGACCTCAACGTCTATTATTTTAAGACGACGGTTAGGCTTTGATGGGGCCTGAGTCCTGGTAGAAATGGTCCCCCCCGAGGAGGCAGCAGGGAGCAAAGCCGACTCCCCTTTGCCACCTGCTGCCTCCGCTGCTGTGTCGAAAGGAGAGGGCAACCGCGCAGGCCCAAGCGTGGCCGGACGAGAGGGCAGCAAGGGAAGTGGGGATTCAGTGGCTGGGATCAGCCCGCAGACGGGACTCACCTGGGCCGGCGGTGCGAACCTGTAATGGGTACAGGAGAAAATGAGAATCTCCTTGTGCTCGACCACGAGACCCGGCTGCCCAAACCTGGCCTGGAAACCGGCAAGCTTTTATTGCCCCCAGCAAGGCCCAGTTGGGTACTGGGGGCACTAGCTCTGAGCCACCCTGCACTGCACACCTGCTTTTCTTTCCCAGGGTCTTGCCCATTGCTGCCAGCTCTAGGAGAATACGCCTCCGCTCACACTTGGGCATTGCTGCGGGGATGTGCTGGGCTAGTGCCCAGGGGCTCTGCATCTAAGTAGCCCTGAGTCCTGCTGCCCCTGGCAGTGCTGCTAGAGGCGGAGAGGTCTGCTGCACCGCAGCGCTGAGCAGCTGTAGCGATTAAAGCTATAAAGTGCACCTTGTCTCAGCTAATCCACGGCTGGATGAGAAACTTAACATGCTGCTCTAGTGCTGCCAAGTGCCAGACGGATTGCTTCCCTGGTGCTGGAAACCCTGCAGCAGCCTGGCCTGTCTCGTCTTCAGAGGACCCGACTGATGAGGGGAACTGGATGCGGTACCCGTCCGGCCGTTCGGGTGGGTTCGGGGGGAGCGCCGGGTTTTGGCACTGCAAGCAATCTGCGGCGCTCAGCACCTGCGATGCAGCTGGAGCCTGGACGATTTGCTCGGGTCACGTCCTGGGGAGGCAGGTTTATTCGCCTCTTGCTTTTTTTGCCCCCCAAATTCAAACAAGGGCTGACCAAAGTCTAGCAGCTCTCCAGAGAGGCACCGGTTGAGTTTGGACTTGATTATTTCCATCTCCACCGTGAAAGAGAGTGCCGTTCTTTACAGGTGATCCCTTCTTTTCAGAGCTGAGACTTGAAGGGTGGCTTTCACTCTCCGAGCGAACCTCCGCTCGCTCTGACAGCAAGGATTTTACAAGATCTGGCCTTAAAAGTATGCAGCTGTTTCTTTTCAAAACGCATTGCGTGTGCTCGCGCCAACCTGCTGCTCGAACTTTTCAGCAGGCGCAGTGGTGTTGGTAGGGCATGGCAAGTGAAGTTAGCATCATCCCCAAATGATCTGTACAGCTGGTCCTGGCGCTACTAATGCAGGGCTGGGCAATTATTTTGGGCAGAGTTTTGGGAAGGCATAGAGGGCTGCATGACAGGCAGCCAGGGGCAGATATATATTACTTTCCTAAATTTTTAGGGGCCCCGTGGGCCAGACAGAATGGCCTGGTGGGCCGCATGTGGCCCACGGGCCACATTTTGCCCACCCCTGCACCAGTGCAATGCTGTGATTAGCCCAAGTGGCAACAGGCTAGCGCAGCGGCTCCATCAGACTGCAGCGTGGCCCTTGGAAAGCAGTTCCCACCGACAAGCTGTGTAGTAGACTAGGAGCGGCAGAAGACAACTGAAGAATAAAGTAAATAGGGAAACCTGGGCTGCTTATGTAGGACCAAAATAGGTTTTGTCTGATCAGGCTGAATTCTTCTGGGACGCGCCTGCTGGCCCCTGGGCAGGTTTACTTTGCATTGAGAAGTTCGTCCAGGCGGCGGCTATCTTTCCTTATGGCGTCTGAGCTATATCTTCGAAGATACGAGGTGACCATTGTTGCTTTTTCAAAGAGCCGGTTCCCGGCCTGTCTGCAAATTAACACCTTGGTTAAAGGAAAGGGAATAACGGTGCTGTTACTTACTACCCTCCCAACGAAAAGACCGTGGGTAGTACCTGCTTTGCAGTCCATCCTTGCGCCTTGCTTTACGAAATCTGCTCATAATGCTTGCGTATCCCCCCTGTATAGAACAAGTAAAGCACTTATTAAAGGAAAATAACTTTAAAAGGACTCTGGATGCCTGGGTTCATGTTAGATGCTAAAAGTGCACATCACACCAGCACATCATGTGGCTTGTTTTCAAGTCAATGGAGTTTGAAAGTTGGTAACATATATGCCTAAGGCAATGAGCACTGTAAAACAGCAGGAGTAATAACATCCTTAGTTTACAATAAATTGATCCTTTGCCTCTGCTTTTAAACATCCAAATACAATAATGTGGCATTTTTGATTTGGATGCTTTTTCCCCCCAACAAAAAGGCCCCTCTGTGCCCACAGGTTTTAGAGACTTTTTCTTTATGAACGATAGAAATTATTAGCAAAATACACTATAGGCAAAAACATATGAGCATTTATTTGATTACTAACTTACAGGACCAATTGAGCAAAACACATTTATTAACTAGGCTTTCACTTATTTCAAGGAAACACAGAGACCCTTTTGTCACTTTTGCAAATAGAAATGACTGAGACATTAAAAAAAAAAAAAATCCCCCCGGCCGGTGACAAATAAGTGACGGATCATATTCATTGATCGGGAGATAGCGGTCTAGACGGCTCTGAAGGTGGGGTGTGGGTGCACTCGCATACACAAGTGCTAAGTGACTTCAGAGTAACCGGAGTTGGTGCCCAGTAGCATCACTGACCGGCGCTTAGGCGGTGCGCGTAGCTTGCGAGTAATGCTCAGCAGCGTGGCAGCACGCTTCCTGCCACGTGACACTACTGCACACTAGTAAGGAAGTACCGCACACTCAGCGTCGTGCGCCGACACGGCCCTGGAGCGTGTATGAACAACCTTGACAGCAGCAAGACATTGGCTGCCGTGGTTCTTAGGGTGGCGTCAGGGTCGAGTACGTCGTTTTGCTAAAAGATTAGACAGCGGATTTGTGTAGGGCGGGATGATCCTGCCTCGGGCAGGGGGACCGGGTCTCTGGAGGTCCCTTCCAGCCCTGCTTCTCTATGATGGTTTGATGTACAGTTGGGGTCACAGCATCAACGTAACGACCCCTCAAACCTGGTACAACATCCTCCCTCGCCATCGCGTTTAAGAAATGATGTGGGCCAGCCACCACTCCTGTCGTGCAGAACTACCTCCTCATGGAGCTCCACCTTTTCTCTGTTCTTGGCTGACAGCATCGCTTTTCCATTTGGGGGGAGGGGAATTATGCACCTTTGCCATATCCTGCATTTTGGAAATGTTCCCTGGTCCTGGGGGGGGCCTTGATCCACCTGCATTTAGTAGATGGGGTACGATATATCTTGTCAGTTGTGGACACGGGCTGTTAGCCATGCCGACTAGATAAGTGCAATGTAGGCCACGTGGGACGTGGCTGTCCGTGCGCACTGCACTGATAACAACACGTGCTTTCTATAGGTTACCACGCGTGCAATTAGAGGTGAAATCTCGTTCTAGGAAGTCGTATCTGGCTTGGTTCTGGATTTCTGAGACCCTTCTTTAAGTAGCACCGCGCTAGCCGAGATGACCTGGCGTGGACCTAGATCAGCAGGGTTTGGAGGCAGAGGCCAGCCCTTCGCTTTGGACTACTGATGTCATGGGACTCGACTCAACTGACTTCAACAGCATCACAACCAGCTTGAAACGCCAGACTGTTTAGCGGCCAATAATTTTGGATGCCTCCGACTTGAGCGCCGATCCTGAGCTAAGCTGGGCTGAAGTTTCAGAAGTGCCAAGCACCTGTCACCGTGAAGCCTGGCACGTATGCACGGATGGGAGAGCGAGACAGCCTGCGTCGAGCGGCGGCGGGGGGAATTCTTTTGGCGTTTTGTTGGAAGAGGCTGTCGCGTGCGGTGGGAAGGCAGGACTGGAAGGGACCTGCTGGATCACTGCAGGCAGGTCCCCCACGGTCACGGGCCACATCATGTCATTTCTTTAATAAACTCCACCATGAAAGAAGTGGAACGTTTCCAGGCTCGCCCCATTCTTACAGGGGGCTTCTTCCCAACGTCAGTGCTCAGAAAAAAAAAAAGTGTAATATAATTACTTCCCTAGTTTTCTAACCCTTATTAAAGCAATCTTTTGGTCTTAATAGAGCTTCTTTTGTTTAAAGGTGAGCGTATTCTACACACCTGAATCCTATAAAGATAATGGAGATGATTTCCTTTTTGGAAGCTGTCACATGTTGCCAGCATTTGAAAACCAAATGATGTGCAAAGGAAAATGTAAGTCATTGTTACAATCTCTTTTGGTTTTATGCCTTGGTTTTTATTGCTATAAATAGAAAAAGGAGCATTACATTTTCCCTGAGTGTCGCATTATCTCTTGGCGTGAGACCTTTCTCCTCCGCAACCCCGTCATCCAGACCTTCCTCCTCGTATATCTCCATCTCTTCTCAATTCTTGGCTGACAGCGTCTCCTTTCCATTTCCACTTCACTTCTCCCTATGGCTGGTATTGCTATTGGCTGCAAAGCATTTTGGGATGCAGGTTGTTTGAAAGACGCTGGACTAAATAGAGACGTATTTTGTTGTGTTTCTACCCAACCAGTGGAAACACAGTCACCAGAGGACAGCACGTCAGCAATCGGTCTGTGCCCCCAGAGGAAAAGCAGCTCCTCATTTATTCGACACACTCTATCTACGCCACTTATCCACAATGAATACAAACCGATTTTGCATTCTGCTAAAATGTTATAAAGCCCTGCTCAGCCTCCCCCAAGCAGGGAATTACAGAGCTGACAAACATACCTTTCCAGGTGACTTCTCTAAGTGTTAACTTATTTGGGGTGATAGATGGCTATTCCTCATTGAAGGAGACAGGGCACACATGTATCAGACTGCTAGGGAACTAACAGTCAGCTAACCTTAGCAGGAACAAATGAATGTCCTATACGTAGTACAACCGGATCCCTCTTGCCAGGGAAGGGGGGACGCGGAAGAGATGGGCCTTTTGAGACCAAGGTGTATTTGCTCCACTTGAGTTTGTTAACTACATAATACTCCAACGCAAACGTACACATAAAACACTGCTTTATTGACTGCATTTGCCAACACATTGAGGAATGCAAAGGTTTCTTCATAAGCAATGGGGCATGGTCCCAATGTGTATTAAAGCATACACTGAATCTAAACATGATGAAAATAATGGCAGACAGAGCTATTCCAAGGCAACACAAATAGCATGCATAATACAGTCTCACACGGAACAAGTTTGATACATTATATTGCTTTAAGGATTAACTAACATGGAAAATGTACAAAAAGGAGAAATAGGTTTTTGCATTAATGAAAAATACATTTTTTTCTCTACAAAGGAATTTCTAATACAAGAAAATAAATATTGCAACATAAGCCAAAAATAATTTAAAATTGCTCTTTTCAATATATTTTCAATATTTCTCTTTTATATTAACAAATGGCACATCACGTTCTTTGAAACAAAGAAAACAGAAGGGTTTTCTCCTCCTGTGACATTCATATCGTTTCCTGTAACTGATGTGAAGCGGGTCTGTTTTGTGTGTGGAATGGCGCAAAATACATGGGAATTTCCTTAAAGAACAACCAAAATTAACACGCTGCCCTGGCAACAGAAAAAGAGGTCCCTTAATGATGGGGTTTTGTTGGGAACTAAGTGACAGGCTCATGAAAATAAACAGGGCTATGTACAAAGGGGGAGTGAATCCTGGTCTCTTCTTCATGTTGAAATGGCTACTACTCCATTGTGCTTCGAGGGAAAATGTCATCCAAAAATCAGACATTAAAAAAAACCAACCCAAAGGTGCAGAAGATCTCCAATCCAGCAATCCCAGAGGAGCAAAACTATGTAGGGGAAAATGAATGTGTAAACTCAGAACTGTCTTCAGGAAACTCCACTAGCCACCAGTGTTCAAACACTAATTTTGATTGTTCTGTATGAACGAGACATGAGTGTTGATCATAGCTACTTGTGTCATCATCTTATTAACCCACAATCGTGGTGCTTCTTCTCCAAGGAAACAGGTCCTTTTACAGTGCAAATGTCAATTCCTGCAGTTTATACATCATCTTAAAGACAACATTTGTTTAATAAAATAAACCACTATATTTTTTTCTTTTTGTTCATTTCAAAATACATTTACAATACATCAAAAATATTTCCCTGGAACATTTTTCTCTTTCCTCAATATTAACATTTTTGTTATGAACTAAGTAGGTGGTGAGGATGTGGGAGCAAGGGGCATGTGGAGCGTTTCTCCCGTTCAGGAACCCAGCCAGGTACCGAGTGCCTCTTGACTAAGTGCCGGCTCATTTCCAGGTGGTTTGGGTTTGCGAGGCTGCTGGAGGGGCTGCGAAAGGCAGGAGAGGGGCTCTTGGATTGGCTTGGAAGTGAGGCTAGATCTGGCCTACTGCCCGCAGTGACCCCCTCTGCTCTCTCCCGTTGGTCCTCACCCCTTTCCCCGTGAGCCAACTCCGTCTGCGACCAGCTTCCCCACCGAGGAAGCGGGAGCAGGCTGGCAACACAGGCGTGGAGGTTTCCTCCCAACACCCACTGCAAGCCTTGGTCAGGGGGACCCCATCGCATTTATGGCGCAGCTCGTTGTGCGGGCACTCCTACAACAACTCCAGGGACTCCGCCAGGGCAGGACGAGCGCAGCTGGGGGCGTGCGTCAGCCTTGGATTTGGGGCTCTGCTTTTAGATGCAGACACGAATGGTGGTTGTTTCTGATGCCGGTGAATTCAAGACTCCGGTCACAGGCATCCCCCGGCAATTGCACAAACTACGGAGAGTTAACTGAGCCGCAAGACAACGGGTTAAACATTTACACCCAGTTTGGAGTGCTCTCATAAACAGGGTTTACAAAAGAAACATTTTCTGCCACTGTCTATTAAACACTCTTTTGGCTTCTCTCCCAGGAATTCTGATAAACGCTTCGGTTCGCTTCCTCTCATTTCACAAACCAACCAGGCCAAACTTGGCCCTTCTGCGTGTAACTTTATTCCCTGATCCCAAAGCATGATGTCTGAAGTCCCGTGACTGTTTAAAACAACCTTTTTCTCTTTCCTTTTGGTTCTGCACTCTTTCCCATTCACAGTAACAATGGAGTGTATCACAGTGCTGCAGACGACTCAACAGAAACATTTGGATTTGGTTGTTCTTTAAAGTCCGTCCCCGTTTGCTTTCCTGTACGGAGCAGGCAAGGAATGCAGAAGCTGATGAATGAAGCTGTGTACAGTGAAATTTGTGGATTTGTTTTACCATAGTCGAAGTGAAGCACACGGAAGCAAGATTCATTAAAAAGGCAGCATACTGATTATTGTTATGACTCTTATAACTAGGATACTGTAGCTAAAGCTAGCAAGCCTGATAAGATAAACTAAGTCCTATTTACTGTATTTAACATTATCTGAACATACGGAGCCTTAATTAATGAGCAGGTTTGAGTTTCCAACCTCAAGGAATTATGCTAAAATTTATAACCACGGTTTGGGTGGTTCCTTTCTTATTTGTATCGGTCTTCTTTTTGCTAAAACCGAACGGAACAAAATTTACCAAATGGGGGAAACACCCAATGTTTGGTTCTAGACTCGATTTCTTTCTTTCTTTTCTATTTTTTAAAGCGGTTGGGATTCTCCACGGATGTGTTGATTCGGCCGCAATTTAACTGGTAACAAGGACTTTTGAAGGCTGGTAAGGATGGTTTACTCTAAAACACCACGAGAGTCAATTTTAGGAGTCCCAGAGTTTCAAAAGAAAGCTCAGAGTGGAATGAGCAAAAAGCGTCAGAAATCAAAACAGCGGGATGCGGTCTCGGCGACGGGCATCCTCTTCAGCAAGCTTGGAATCTATCGCCTCAGCAGTGTGTCATGAATGTGTCTTTAGTCCTTTGTTGCTAAATTACATCCAATTTTTCAAAATGACAAGTTTCCGGTTTCTGGCTGTGCTGCTTTACTGTCAAAATATTCTTTGGCATCCACAAAATGATTTGTTTTTTTGTGTTTTTTTTAAACTTTTTTACTTTTTAAAAAACAACAGCAACAACAACAACAAAAGTTTCAGTGAATTCCTTGTTGTTTTTTTTTTGTTCCCTGAGCTCACACTGGGGTCACTCCAATAAAACATGTAGCGCGACTTAACTGTGACCTTTGAAGCCAAAACTGAAGTAATGGTGCAATTAAGTGCAAACATGGAAATTTGCCTGACTCATAGGTAACATGGGCTTTTAAAACAACATTTAAGGCTTACTGGGGACATTTTATGCATTAAATTATTGTAATATTTAGAATGTCAGCTTCTGTGAATCACCCTCCTACGACGAGTCAACAGCTTTTAACTAGGATTTAAAGAACAAAAAAAAAGATGGGGAGGGATAAACTTGTTGTTGTTATAGTGTTCAGTAGGAAAACAGGATGATACAGGCAAATAGTTTAATTTCCTCTAAAACGATGGTACATTTAGACCTGGGGCCAAGCATCCGCAGCTGTGAAAGGGAGTTTACCTGCACAGCTTCCCACACAGCTGAGCGCAGCCTCAATCATTTAAGATGAAGTGCCGGCATCATCTCTTTTGCCTGATCAAATGCTTCAGCCAAATCAAGGTTTCCCCTCTTTTTTCAAGGAAATGTTTCTCCTCCACCCCACTCAATTTTGGCCCAACTGTTTTGGTAAAGGCTCCTCAATTAACCTGAGTAAATTGTTTACAATTTGCAAAACAGCCTTAAAGCGTTCAAACGACCTCCAAGGTCTACATCGCATCACCAGATACCCATAGCTACTCAGGAGGAGTATTAGTGGAGAGCAGGAGAGCATGGCAGTTCTAGCACAAAGATGTGTATCTTCTATCTAACCAAAGCCTCGGATGACTTGTTTACAGTGCTGCCCAACTCTGGCTCTGACAGATGTGGTGCTGGGGCACATCTTGGCTCTTGACCCCTGGACGGATTTTGATCAGACTGAAAAGGTGAGAAAAAAAAAAAGAATCAAGGATTTAACAAACTACAAATAGGATGTTGTTTTCCTCCACCCATAAGTGCTTTCTTCCAATGAGCTTTTTGTGCTTTATTCTCTTAGAATCGCTTATCCTACTCCTTGTGTACACGCATCCACACCCAGGGTGTTACTTCTCCGCTAAGGGGGGCGGGGGGGTGCGTGTGTCTGTGTAGGCAGCTATCACAGTACGTCTGCTGCACGCCCTGACGTACAGGGGCAGTAATCCCAGGCAGAGCATGAAATCTGTCTGTCTTTAAATAATGCCCATAAAACTGTCATCCCTGCAGAAACAACGGTTACTGGCTACGTCAGACCTCTTTATTAGGATTGCAGGATGTCTTCTTGCTCGCTGCTTGCAAGCACAAGTCTCTTAATGCGCATGCTTGCGTTTCTTTTAACTGGGATACCGAAGGTAACTAAGGAGGGACAACTACTGTTACAGTAATCTAGGTTGGTGGAGCTTAAGCTGTATCTCAGGCATATAGAGAAGAGAAAGACAACAGTGCTGAATTTTAAACTATATATACACATTAAAAACCCCCTTTGTTATGATACCAGGCAGAAATTGAACATGGCAGTTGTAACTGGGTTTAGGCCTCATAGAACTGTCACAGTTGGGAAATCTAGTGGAGTTAGGATGCCAAAATACTCATTCTGACAATATCCTCATTTCCTGAATCTAACTGGCTCCGCTGCACGCGGCCACTACCGGATTCTGTGTCGGAGTCGCTCATTTCTGCATCAGAGAAGTAGCCATCAGTCTCATTGTCAAAATGGTGCAAAAGGACCTTTGACCTTTCACTGACTGGAGGCCCGTTAATCGTGTCAGGCTTCTGGATCGGTGACCTCCTAGTCCCTCTGTTGTCCTTTGGTAATTTAAACCTCACGACTGTTTTCGAACTACCTACTGAGTCAGGCACTTTAACCAGGGAACTGGGCTCAGACTGAGAGCAATTCATTGTCTCCTCATCTTTGCTGACCGAGCTTCTCAGACCCGCAGAGGCATGAGAATCATTTGCTTTTGGAGGAGGATGCGAAGATCCTTTCTTTGCCGCTTTCTTAATTTCACCAGCCCCTTTGCGATCTGCGTGAGGCTTTGCCGTTCCTTTCTCTGACCTGCTAGGTCTTGAATCGCGAGCAAAGGGCTTTGTGGCATCGTCCGATAAGTCACTGATGTTGTTAGTCCACTGATCTGAATCCCCCTCCTGGTGACTCTTGAAGAGTGTGTTCAAGCCATTTCTCGACAGTTTTTTCTTAGTGTTCGATCTGGTTTTGCTTTTAACTTTCTTAGTCGCTTCGCTCTGCTTGAACGGGGATTTCAAAGAATGATCCATCATAAAACTTAACAAGGTCTCTTCATCTTGTAAAAGCTCCTCAGAAAGGCCTGGGGTGTTGTCTTCGTGATGGCCATTGTTCAAGGACCATTCACTCATTGTCATGTTCTCAGTGGTAATCTGAACAGACTGGGCCAACCAGCTGTTGAAGAACGTCCCGTCTATAGGAAAGGAAGTTGACAACCCTGAAAAATAATCAAAAGACAAAGACACTTGTCTAAGAATTCAGAAACATTCATGGTGTGCTCAGACGGCAAAGCTAGTCTAACGCAATATCAAACCTGTAACCTGTGATACAAAACCCTGGAACAAGTCTCTGGTTCTAGGCAGGGTTCCTTGGGTGAATTTGGTATCTTTTTATTCTAGGCAGACATTCAAGAACTCAAATGTCCACTGCAATGCGCCATGCGGTGTGTGAGACAGTGTACATACATGCTTTGCCTTAGGTAATCCTGGTTAATTGTGTGTATACTGGTAAATCCCACACATTATCCACACTATTCACCAAGCACAACAGTGTCCCTAGATAAGTCTTCTGGAGTAAGATTTAAACCTGGGCTAACTGACCCTGTTCTCCACGAAGAACAGACAGAATCCTAAACTTCTTCAGAGGTCGAGTCACTAGAGGCTGGCAGACCGACAGCGTGCCAGGACAGGTCCCCTGTGTTCATGGCAAACAAGATACAGTACTTAAGCTAGACGGACTGTGCACGCTGTGAAGGATGAGTGACTGGGGAGGACTGGACTGACAGCCTAAGGCATCTAGCCATGCAGAAGTACTACAGTCCTTTCAGCTACAGGCCACTCATATACAGCAGTCTTTCAAGAACGGGAAGGAGATGAAGGGCTGGATGCACTCTGGTCCTGCAATGAGAACTCTGCTCTTACTGCAGACCTTTGCTTTGGGATGGTGAGAACCCGCAGGTCGTAATGCTTGTGCCAGGTGGGGGCACAACCTTTATAAGAGCAGCTAGATAAGAAGGGTGTTTGGCTGGAGTCCTGCTGGGAAAGCACAAAGCAAAATCACTGGTTCTGTACTCCCTCTTTTAGCCTCTCGAATCATAATTTTAGTATCCCCAACTCCCTGGAAGAAGAAAATTAAGCTTGGATCACTCCAGTTTGAATGGAACAAGGTCAAAGCTGGAACAAATGAAAAGAGACAGTCGGGATTACTTCGAACAATTTTATAAACCCCAGCATGTGATGGCTGCCTTGCAGCACACACACAGTCACAGGCAAAGAACAGTATCGTGTGCAGGACGTGGCATAGCTCAGAGCATCGGCCTCCCTCGGTCGCCAATACCTGCAGCTCCTGGCATCAACCCCACATGATGTTTCTCACCTGCAGCACATTGTACAGGGCTGGGGCGAGGAGGGAAACTCTGGTCTCAATCCTGCAGGTGCTTAACTGAGCACTAAAACACAACCCATGCTACTCCTCACCTGAGCTTGCATAGCCAGAGATGTTATCAATGAGCGAAAAATGAGACAGCCCTTTTTGAGAGCACACTGTAGCTGATGCCCCCATTTGCAGCAGCACTGTCTGAGGGCTGGGGAGAGTGTGTGAAGAAGGGTTTCCTTTGCCTTGTTCCAAATGACTCTTTTCATTTAAAGAAGTGTCTCCTTTAATCTCTTATTCTGGGGCATAGTAGAAAGAGGGACCAACTGGATAAGCTGCTAAAGCAATCAACCAAAGTACAAGGCAGGACCCAAGGTTTAACGAACCGTAGGTCACTTGCTCTGTGCTCGATAAAGCAGCAGTTTCCTCAAACAGGGATCTGCCTTGCACTATTCATTTTGGCTGCACAAAACCTGAGTGCAGGCACTTCTGAGCTTGGACTATGCCAATGTTAGCAGAGATGCCTCCTTCAGATTTAAAAAAGGGGGCTTGACTTTAACAGGCAGCTGTACAGCCTCTGCACACACAAGCTTCCGAGTCAAACAAACGATGTGGAAGGCATTTCAGATAAGACTTTGAGGTTTCTAATGTTGAACTCAACCTTGAAAGTCACTGAGGTTGAAGGCTTGTTGACCTGAGTGGAAGCTGTGGCTGAGGACTCAAAGAACTTCAAGATACGTAACCTCCTGTTGCTGTGATGGTTTCTTTAGGTTTTAGGCAAAGTTATCAAGACAGGCAGTGATTAAAATATCCCAATCAGATGTGAAACAGTGATTCTTAAATAAGAGAAAGCTGTTCTGATCTGTTACAAGTAACTCTAAAATAATATAGCCACCACTACTTTTCTTAAGCTGTCATATTTCCATAGTACTGCAATGCACCAGACTTCTTTTTTAAGGCAAATCCCCATCATCTGGTCCCAAGAACCTGGTTACTCCTTACAGAGAACACTTGCTGAACTATACTAGTTTATTTCTTAAATAAAACTGAAAGCAGGAAAACAACACATGTGCTGTGAAGAAGCAGATGTGTGAGATGCACCTACTGCCCTTGCATTCCCAGCAAAGCCAAGCCAAATCCTTCTCCTCTGGGGCTACCCTGCCACCAGATCAGGAGGTGAATTTCCCATTGATTGCCTGGTCTATTGCACTGACCTGATAGCAAAATACTGAGCAAAGCAGAGCAGGAATAGAGAGGGACAGACTTGTGAGGAATTTTAAAGCCAGGCAATAAGAATGGAAAGGTGAGAACAGAGGGGTGAAGGCAGGAGAGCCACGGACACATGTGAAAGGTGCAAGTGCCGGAGAGGAGGAATTGCTTGCAGTAATAAGAGGACAGACTATTTCTGCACTGGCAAGATAATTAGCAAGATGACCTAATAGTAAATCTACAGGTGTGCCCCAGCTGAAATTTCTATGACTGATATTTGCTAGGAATTCAACTCTAAAAAATGGCCTAATGAAAAAAAAAAAATTCAGAGCCCTGAAGACCTGACCTAGAAGGAATTCATGTCTTAAAGGAAGCCGTTCCTGTCCATACTTTGTAAACTTTATATGCAGTTGTGTGTTGGTGATTTCAACACAGTTCTGCCCTCTTCTTTTTAAGTGACAGCTCAGTACATGACAAACCCCTCCATTTCGTACTGGTAAGAAAACACTGCTGTGGAAGATCACTGCAGAACTAGCTACCTGACTGGACATCACTTAAAGCTGAGGACTCAGGATACCATCTAAGGAGAGGGGGGAATAGTGCTAATGAATATCACAGGCAGTCTCAAGGCACCATGTAAGATGTTTCAAGGAGAAAGACTCTAGAGTATCCTTGTTAGCATAATGGGATATCTACTCTAAATGTCCTTTCCCTGAGAAACTTTCTCTCCCCACTGCTATGGTTTCAGAGCTATCAAGAGGGAAAAAAAAAAAGGCAGGGGAAGAGGGCAGGCCAGCCAAGTGCAGGATACAAAGCAACCCCCCCTTTCCCCCCCCCCCCCATTTCTTTGCACTCCTAGTGCCAGAGAGCTCCTTTCTAGGGTTCCCAGGCTTTCTTCCCACGTGCTGATTGGGCAGCCAGCCCCCTTCCTGATTTCCTCACCTGTGGGAGAGGAAGGGGTTAACCCATTGCCTGCCAGTATTTAAGCCAGGCACCCTGCCACACTACATGGGCATGGGGGGTGGGCATCACAGATACTGTTTAAACATCAGAAAATAGATCAGGCATCAAATTCCCTGTAAAACAGAATTTGTGGCTGCCAGGAAAGAGGTTTTTTTCTGGATGTCTTCCTGTGCAGTGCTGATGGAGAGGAGCTAGTTATGCATCACAGTACTGGGGCAGCCTGGCTACGGGAACAGACAGACTAATGCTGAGAGCAGAGTTACTCTGCACCCATCTCATGGCCGGCCACGGCTGCCAGCACAGCTACCTGGGCCAAGCAGTGTCTGTGATGGAGGGTTGTATCCCCAGAAAGGAAAATCACCTTTTCTCATTAAAATATATTGAATGTATTCTTCCCTAGGTTCTCCCCGCCTGAGTGCAGCCTTCTGCCTACTCGCTGTGTAGTGTGGACAACCAGCCCCTCCCCTGGGATCCTGGTGCGGGCTGGTTTACTGCGTGCCTCGCAGCGCGGAGAGGAAGCGAGGTGAGGAGCTCTCATAGTCCGTCTGTCACTCGCGGTGGTGTGTGGGAGCACGTGGCCTCCAGAGCTGCCGCTGCCACTAAACCCCATTTCCCAAACAGCAAAGCCTTTCCGGTTCCACTGACTCCTGCCTTGGCCAGATGCTTTAAGGCCGTGTTCATTCAGTCAAACTTACCCAGCTGTCCCAATACTGATTCACTCCCTGATTTCCTTTTTTCTTTCTTCTCAGGACTGCTTTTTCTCCCATCTCTTCCTTTCCTTTTGGGGTCACTTTTCTTTCCCTTTGTTTTCTTCCCAGTCTGTTCTGTTTGGGTTTTTTTTTCCCCCCAGAAAAAAAAATAAAAATAAATGTAAGATCACCTAATCAAGGCATCTGTGATTAACAGGTGACTTTGAAGAGCACAGGAACCTTGGGATAAGGGTGAGGAACTAGAGCAGACCTTACTAACCATCTTCAATGAAGGAACACCAGACTTCAATCAAACCTGGGACCAAAGTGCCACAGGGGAGCAGTGCACCATCATTTGGGCAAGTGGACGTTACTTTTCTTACAGAACCCACAGGTTTTGATTCCTCCAGGTTATGAGAAGTAACAGGACATAAAGCACTTAAACTCAAGCTTAATATAGGTGCAGGGACGGCTAGTGGATGGCTCATTTGCTTAAAATGCTTTGCTAGATTCAGCCCATTAGTGCCAATGGTTTCTGTATTGAGAAGCCAGATGGGTAAAAGTCATCTAACCAGTGCAACCTTTGCAGCTGGCTGTATAATGCAAACTGTGTATGTATATCACAGGCAAACACACAGGCTTTACCCACGTTCTCTGCCTTAAGAGGTATAAAGCTGCAACACAAGTTTGACAAAGATGCTATTTTACAGCATTTTTCAGCAGACCTGTCTTGATTTGATCCTTCTGATGTAATAACTACTGTTGCTTACAGCAGGAGGAAAAAAAAACCTATAACACTTCAAGCACTGTATTGAACCTAGCTAAATGGAGCAGGAAAGACAATGCAGCGCTGCCTACAATAACCCAGAAACATAATTCATAGCCATTTGGACATTTGGCTAAAAATCAATATGTACTAAATGGTTTTACATATCAACTGGATTTATTCCTCTTGGGCAAACAGCACTATTTATGTACCCTATGGAAAGTGCAACTGTTATTAACAGGTCAGATATTCAAAACCGTATTCTTCTCATTCATGGCATAAACCTTCTCCTAAAGAAGTCCATGCAAAAATTCTTCTTAACATCAGTGAGGGGGGGACAGGGTCCTGAAACCAAACGCAAGAGGAGATTCAATCGCTGAAGGGACTGGAAATGGGATGAGACATTTTCCTGAATTGATCATTAGCGTGAATCTGACCCAGGCTGACGATGACCAAAACCTACTCCATGTGCTAGCTGTACAAGGGTGGAAAGGTAGGAGCGCCATGTAAACCCCTCCAGACTTGTTAGCAGCTTAGCAGTGAACCTCTGGACTGAATGAGCCAGGGAGACTGAACTCTCCTCTCCCTCTCTGAGTCAGGGGTGATATGCGCCAGTGCGGGATTTTGCAGGAAGCCTGCCTGACAATATATGTGCATCTAGATTCAAAGAATATTTACATTTCTGGGGTTGCCAATCCAGGACCTTCTCATAAGCAAAGGACTCCGTGAGAGAAGGAAAGAAAAGCAGAACTGGTATTTGCTATATTCCTGCCAAGCAACCAGAGAAACACAGACATATTTTTCATTGCACTTACAAATAAAAATATGACTTTGTTTAGACAGCACAGTGGTTCTAAACAGAAACACGCATGTTACCTTTTGAAAAGAAACCTGTCAAAATAGCAGCTACATTTCAAAGTCAGACAGTCAGCAATAGACTTTCCATTTCATGCATGGCAGATATGCAAGACAGAAAAGGGCTTGTTTTTATGCGGGAAATTCCCCTTTGCTTTAATGAGCATCTCCTGCCTAAGTCATCATTCATCAATGGGAAAATAAACCCCCTCAGGCTTGTAGTTTTACATGGAGACCCTTCCAAAAGAAAACGAGCCACCTGGTTTTGTGCATTAGGTACGGTGCACTAGAAGTAATAACTACGCTCAACTGAGAAAAGTGATGCAGATTTGTTTTCCCTTTCCCCAAGAAGTCACGGGAATGGAGTGCAACGAAGTTAGGGAAGCTGTGTGTAGGAAATGCCAGGAGAACCAATTTCTCCTCTGCTTGTAGACCATTTGGTTCTGCATAATGAAGCAAAAACGGCCAATAAATTATCTAAGGGCTTGATCTCACAAAGGACTGAACATTTCTAAACTCCCATTGACGTCAATAGGAGTTGAGAATGCTTAGCAAATTTCTGGACACCACGAGAATCGTGCATTATCGGGCTCTAAAATGCAGCCTATCTGGTCTGATCAGGAACCATGGTGTAGATTCATGACCATGAATCGTGGTGTAGATACTGACACAGGAAGCACCTCTGAGATAATATTTACAACCGTAAAAAGAAGACGTCTTGCTAACTCTGCAGCAGAAACGATGCCGAGTCCTAAAGATCGCAAGGATTCAGCCTGTGTACGAGAGATCCTGTTCACTAACTGGTAATCGGGGCCAACACAGTAGGAGAACATGTGCTGGATGTGAGGGAGGAATTACTGGAAGGGACAACAAGAAAGCATGGGTTCATATCCTCTGTTTCCAAGCACCCGTCCCAGGAGAGCCAAATGTCTGCTGTAGCCGTAAGTGACAGCAAGCGGGGCCACCCTGAATCAGCTTCCAGGAAATTGGTTTTCTTTTTCGGTGGGGGAAGATTCTGGGCTAAAGATCAAACGAACGGAAATGTAACTCTCAGGAACTTTTTGGGTTTGTTTAATAGCGTCTGAGGCCGCTGGGATTACTGAACTGATGCACAAACATAAGACTCGGCATAAGAGTTATTATTTATCCAAACACACGGTAAGTAGAAAGTCAATATGCAATGTTTTTCAGAGATCCACCTACTCTGTGTCATGGCGGGGCCAGTGCCTGAATGAGCTGTTTATCTGTCACAGAAACAGCAGCTAGGAAGTAGGGCCTGATTTTTATCACGCCTGGACCAATTTGAAACTAGAGCAACACCACTAACTTCAATACATTTACTCTTTTGACCTGCAAGAGTACAGATACAGTCAGAGCTAGGCCCCGGCTCTACCGCTGGGAACAGATACACGCTAATATTCTGTTCACATAATACGTGTCTGGGTCTCTAACAGGCAAAAGAAGCCACAATTTCTTCTCTACATCTGGATTTGCAATTATATGGCTTCTCCCTGCTTCTTCTCATAGAAAAGCAAAACTCAAAGGGACTTCAAAGGGGGCAGGACCGGGCTGGAGGGCCCACATCCTCCCAGGCATTTAGATGCCTAACTCTCAGTGACTTGAAAGGGCATGCAAAGACCTTTAAGGATGTGGTCCTACACTCCTGAGTTCTTCTGCATCATGTCTATGTCACTAATGACAGCAGTCATCACCAGAGGCTACCAATCAGTTCTCAGCCCTAACAAAATATCCTGTCCTTTGAGATAGACAGGTCAGCTCCAGTCAGTTCAGATCATAAAGCTAATTGGCAAATGTGTGCCATTTGGAGTAGGAGAAAATAGCATTTGCATTAAAATGTATTAAGTAATTGCAAAGCTTGCACACAAAGCTGTCACATGAATCAGTGGGTACCTACAGTATTCCCTCTGTGATAACTCACCTTTAGGCAGCAACAAACACCATGTGAATCAATCTAGTCTTCCCTACGTAGACACACAACATTTGTAAGGATAGGAACCTATAGCACCTGCTCTCTGAGGTTCCCAAAACACGCTGCCAACAGGGATGTTGGAGCTCAGACCTGACAACAGATCTAATCACTAGGCATGACCAGTCATTACAGGGTGGCTTTGTTGTAAAGTAAAGGGAAGTGCAAATTTTAGTTTTAATCATAGAAGTGCGGCCAAACTGCAACTATTACCTGGAAAACACATCGACAAAACGTATGGTTGCATTCACTAAGGGCCACATTTCTAAAGGGATTTCAGTGTCTTAGGATGCGGGGTGGTGCTGAGAGTGATCTCCAGAAAAGCCAAGGCACTGAATTCCCATGGATTACAATGGCGTTCGGTGCCTAACCTGCTGTAGGCACTTCTGCCTGTTCTGCTTGGCTGATGCTCAGCTGCAAATGCAGTGTGAGATTATACCACAACCTGCCTTAAAATGACCCAGACTGCTGTGAAGCGATGTGGAATGGAGCAGTATCCTGAATCACACAGCAGTACTGCACTAGCACCGCAGAAGCCCACGTATAATACTGCTATGCATTCCCAAGCCGTGGCTAGGCCACTCTTCAGCCTCCGTGCAACAGCAGACTTCCCTGTTTTGTAACACCCGTCACACAGACAAGTTGGTAGCTGCACAAGTTCTTCCTCCAAATTTTCCCAGTGTGTGTCTTTCCTCCAGGACCAAGTGCAAAGCTAATAGGTGCCTTAGAAATACCACAGCCAGATAGATACGGGCAAGGCCTCCTGCTCTGCTGTCAAGGCACATCTCTTGGCAGACCCTGAAATCTACCTGCTGGGCAGAAGAGGTTCTTTTGGGGCATCTGACATGGACTTTCCAGTTTGCATGGTATTTTTCTAAAGTGGGAGAGGAACTACACCATGTTTGCCCAGCACACTGTCATCTCAAACATGCGTGCTACAAGTAAGCTGGAGAGAGCACCAGGGTACAAAATCTTTCCCTTCCCTTCCCTTCATGTGTTCTCTCCTACTTGCCTCCTGTCAGCCAACCCAATCTTCTGAGCTCTTTTTAGATTTTTATGAGTGGGTCAAGATCTGGAGGAATCGCTTCAACCGAGCCAAACTGAGCTTTGCAAATAACCATCGTGACCTCCCTGCACCCCAAGTCTCTCAGTGTCATGAGCCATCCCATCCACCTGAGCTTGCCCTCCCTGAAGGAAAGTGACTGCTTTGAGAGAAAGTATGCCAATGATTTAGCACTCAGGTGAGTAAAGCCCTCGAGATCTGTCTCATTCAATGCCATCCTATTCAGCCTAGCATTACATATATGACACTGAGAGACTTGGGGTGCAGAGAGATCATGATGGCTATTTATTGATGGTTATATATGGATCATTGATGGTTTTTTATTTACACACACACACACACACACACACACACACACACACACCCCCCCACCCACCCACCCACCCACCCCCCGGAAATAAAATCATGCAAAACTATCCACTTGAAAACCATTCCCACTGTTACAAACAAGTAATAAATGTCCAGATCTAAGGTTTAAAACTTCAGTGTTAAAGAAATGAAAACCCTCACCCCCTTCAGGGAATTCAGCGCAGTTCTGATTTCTGGAATTCAATTGCTGCCCCATAACAATCTGGTTATTTTGAAACTAGACTCAGGCCCAAAGCAACTCTCTCAGCAGAAGACCGTGGGCATGAGGGATGCGCGTGGCATTTTCAGACCGTGCTGAGGACCCACAACTCAAAATGGGGCCAGTGAACTAGGTCCTTCTACTGTCGTCCATCAGCAATCTCACTGATTGCAATGGGGTGCTTTGTGGCATAAAAGATGATTTAAAATAAGTCAGGTTGTTGGAGCAGGTGCTCCAAACCTCTGCAGACTAGGCCCTATAACAGCATCTAATCAAAGTCCTGCACTGCCACATCTCCACAACACCCGGACAGTCGTGGAAATCTGCGCCTCTCCCTGGGACTCCTGGGTACCATGCGCAGGCAGCTCCTGACATGCTCAGGCTTTCTCGTGTGAATATGCCGTGGGCTCGTATCTCACGTGAATACACCGTGTGTGACTCCTGGCGTGTTGCCTCTGCACCCCGAGGGGACCTGGGACAGCCTAACAAGAGGCATTTGAATGGGATCCGAGTCCCAGGCTTTTGCACACGTACGTTTCTCAGACTCCAGAACTTCAGTCAAAGGGAACTTTTGTCCAGGAAAATGCAGTCCAGAGAGTTCCTGAAGAAACCCCAAACATGTGATGCCTTCAGAGGCAACTCCAAAGCCACAAACAATAACAGACAGAAGAGCCTGCCAAAGAGCCAGATGCTGCTACTGGAAAACTGTTCTGCCGGCCAGGCGGTGGGGTCCTGCGCTGCCGCTGACAAACAGGGGAGGAATTCATAGGGTGCAGGCTCAGGCACTGTGCTCTTAAGAAAAGCAAAGAGGAAAGAAAGCAGCCGCTCTGACATTAGTTATCTAATACAAACTTCTAAGGGCTTCCCAAACTGCATGCGTGAGGGTCTCTGCAGGTCGAGACACAGAGCAGGGTGAAAAGCAGACTATTAAAGTTAAAAAGAGATGGCACCTAGAAGCCAAAGACATCCCATCAGCAGCTCAACCTCTGATTCCTCACAGAGCCAGGGGTCGCTGCAAGGAATCCAACGCAACTAAAACATGCCAAGGAGCCAGATGCTTCAGCCGAAAACCCCAACACTGATAGCTCTGGACCCCAGACCTGCAATCGCCATCCAAACAGGAGGTGGAGACGCAATGGCACAATGTGCTTCAGCAAGAGCATCTCCGTCCTGCAGGAGTGGCCAGGCCCATGCTGTTTTAATTTAACTGTCAAGCAAATGGCTGAATGTTTCTGGCTAATTTATCTCTGACAACTGAAACATCAGTACTTTGGAGAGGGTCAGTGACAGCTATAACCTCAGACTCCTGGCTGGGCCATGGGACAAATGTCTTTCTTAATATGACAATAATCATCAGAATACTTAATCGCCTACGCGGGCCTTTATTGTCTCATAGCACGTGACAGGGAGAGCGGGCACCACTTCCCCCATTGTCCACTGGAGGAAACTACAACTCAGAGGTTAAAATCCAGCTTCTGACTCCGGAGCTGGGTGCAGCTCTTCCCCACTCACAGGTGAGGCCAGAGCCCTGGATCCTCAGTCTCATTTGGGCACCCACCTGCTCCCACTGAAATGACCAGACCAGGTTGCACCGTGAATCTGTGGTGGGACCAGTCCTGACTCCCAGGGCTGTGTCCTAGTGTCCTACTCACAAGCCCACAGTGGATGGGGCCCGAGCCAGCAGCTGTGCATAACTTGCTGCACGTCTCAGCAGCTGCTGCAGCCATGAGGTTATTGTCATCAACAAGGGGGGGGGCAGTCCACTTGGCAAGCTTGCCATCCCTGCACCCTGGAGATGCCCTTATGGTGCACAAGAGAAAGGAAAACATCTGTAGTAACAAAGTCTCCCAGCCCCAGCAGTAGCAGCAGCCCCTACCTGGATAAAAGTCCTTCTCGATGAGCTTCATCTGGAGATGGAAGATCTGCTCCTGCAGCTTGCAAATGGAGTGTTTCATTTTCTCCCGCCTTGTTACCATGTAACAGAGATTTCGAACCTGCGAAACACAAGACAGGGTTCCTACTGTAAGCAAGGCCGTGGAAAGCTCCAGGATCCCGGCAGCGCTCCTGGAGAGTCCGCTGACACGATGCCGCCTCTAACTACTGCCCCGCATCTGCTGCCCAGAGAAATCCTGGCCTCCCCCCTCCTGTTCGTTTCGCTGTTGCCTGGACAGCCCCGCACTCCTGGTGCACTGAAAACTCCCCGGGGAAATGCTGAGTGGGCCAAGACTGCAAGACACAGGATACCACCAGCTTCAAAACTCCTGGCCCAAATTAGCTAACGGACATAAAAATAAAGACATTCATCAGAGAAGCGGGACAAACTTTGTAGGCCCCTTTCAGATCCTGAGAACTGGAGCCCCACCAGGGAGGGGAGAGGGCAGGGACATGGTGCAAATGTCATTATGGTTAGAAAGGCAAGGAAGAAACAGGATTTCTAAGGGCTCAGACCTGCTCTGGCAGATCCCTCTCTGCAAGCAAGGTACAGTGAGTACTCTCTAAGAGCAGCTCTTCAGACACTTCCCAGCATGCTGGGATGAAAGGTGCCAGGGATGCACCCGCACCCAATTCAGCTGCATTCCCTCTGAGATGTGGCACACTGCTGTCCATCCCATCTACCCTCCTTATACACGGCAGCCACGTTACGGCTGCCTCCTGCACAGGCAAAGGAGCTTCTCTCTGCTTTCTTCCCCTGCGTGCCCTGTGCTCGGGTGCAGAGG
>JAGPOW010003447.1:27717280-27795747 GCA_030014935.1 Caiman crocodilus | reverse complement strand
AGCGTATCCACAAACCCAGCGTGGTCACTGTTCTGTGCAAACTTGATCATCTTCCGCTGAGGGTAAGGATCAGCCAGTTAAAGTTTAACTTTTACCATCCCAGTCAAAGTTCAACAGCTTGAGCTCATAGGAAAGCCCCGGACTTCAGTCCAGAATGGCTCAGGCCAGCAGGGAAGAGGGAGAGAGATTTCATCTTCTGCATCTCCTTCCTGGTGCAACAACTCTGGATTGACTTCCAGCACAGGCTGCGGGGTGACCTTTGAACCAGGCTATTAATCTGAATGAAAGCACTGGGAGACAGAACCCATGGGGGTCAGAGTTTAAATGACTTGACCATCTTACCCTGTTGGACTGATGGGGATTAGCATTGCAACCACTGTGGTCGATAGCTGGGCTTTAATGCTACATGGTGACTGACGTTTAGACACCCACCGAGGAAGCGAATGACTCTGAAGAACTCTGAGATCCTCGGATGTGAGGAATATCTTACCAGAGAAGAGCAAGGTATTTCTTGACATGCAGAGGTGTAAGAAAGGTGTAAGGTGACGGTCTGGCTGACACCGCGATCAAAACTGCCAACTATCGGTTCGTCAGTGATTCTCCGATGACTCCAACGGGGCTACGCCTGCTTACCCCAGCTCCCCATCTGCACTGTGAGCACGCATGTGTACATGGGTAGACTTTTCTTCCCATTTGCACTCCACTTAGAAACTTTTACAAAAACACCTAAGAGCCCAGTGGTATATTGCCCCCTTGGCTGAATCCTGCCCTTCTCATGTACACGTTACTTCCAATGATACCAACAAAGAAGCTTCATCTGAGCTTGGGCTACGGGGTCAGGCAGCGAGGAAAAGCAACCGTGGGAGCTCACCGAGCTGTTCACCCTATCCCTGCTACTGAGAGCCAGGGGCCGATCACAAAATTGGCTGTTGCTCCAAGCCAGATGCTAGGACACTGCACATGAGATGTGAAGTACAGAATGGATAGCGGGCTGTGAGCACTGGCCTGGGGCCACTGACCTCCCTGAAGCTGTGTCGATAAACACCAACCCAGAGCCTGGCCCACCGCCACCCTTTCTGTTGTTTATTCAGATGAATCAAATATTAGCTGCTAGTTGCTGGCGTATTGGGTCTAGCTTGGAGGATGCAGCTGAACTAGAGAAACTTTCTAGCTGCAAACAGCAAAGCTTTGAAACTAAACCCAGTCCGTGGAGAGTCAAAACTGTCCTGGATGCGCCAGAGGGACGGTCACCTCCTGAAGACCACTTGTGATAAACGCTCCACAGAAGTGCTCTAGCCAGCACGAAACCTGGCCACTTCAGGAATTTCAGCAGGGACAGCAACCCGCCGGCAGACAGCTGTCCCCTCCAACCACCGGGCGCCTGCTGCAACTTCCACCGCAGAAGGAGGGGAGGGGAAGGGGGAAAAGTGTCAAGTTACCTCCTCACAGGTCAGTCCCACTGCAGGTACAGGGTTCCTGCAGCTGGGCGATGGCCCGGGAGTTCAGCACAGCCCTCAAGCTAAAGAACTGTGGCCCTGAGCTGCTTAGGTGGTAGCAGTCAAGTAGAGATGATTCACATGCACGAGGGACTAAATCCTGTCTGTGCCAGGACGCCTCCTGCCATGGGCAGCTGGTGCCTCCTGAGTCTGGGGGGCACTTGCAGAAGCTGGCGGTGGTGGTGGCAGTGGGGACGGGGCTGACAAGCATCTGCAGACGCCATCAGCAGCATCGGCAGTGGGGATGGAGCTGGTGAGCACTTGCCCATGCCGCCGGCGGTGTCGGCAGCAGGGACGGCTCTGTCAGGAGGGCACGTGTCTCCCCTACCAGTCACCTATGCCTCCTGCACTCTTCGCACCATGTGGGGCTGCAACAGGGAGCTGTGAGAGGCACTCTGCTGAGCAGGAGCAACACATGCCCCTACAGCCTGTTGGATTTTGCTGGTGGTGGCACTAACCAGCTTGCACAGGGAAGCAGCTCACACCACGTATTAATGAGAGTCGAGCTCGGCTCTACTCCAGTGTAGGGATAGAAAACAGCAGCTCCCCCGTGGCAGGGTTTTATTTATGGTCCAAGTCTTTTCTCAGGCACCACGGGGGCAGGGAGTGAGGTAGCAGAGATGTCGTTTTGCTTCTGCCCTCGCCCACCCGACTTGGTGGAAGCGCCACACTGAGTGAGCCAAGCTCTCCGCTCCTTAACACCTGGCGTGAGCTCCTGCCCTGTGCAAGCTGGTTACTGCCCCCAGCAGCAAAATCCAACAGGCTGTAGGGGCATGTGTTGCTCCTGCTCAGCAGCGTGCCCCTCACAGCTCCCTGCTGCAGCCCCACGTGGTGCCATCCCTGGTGCCAAGAGTGCAGGAGGCATCCTGGCATGGGCAGGAGTTGGTCCCTCATGTGCACGTGAGTCATCTGTACTTGACCTGAACAGCCCATCATGTGCCCGCGTAGAAACTACTGATAAGCAAGCCAAGTCAGCACAAATGCCAGGTGATACCAGCTAATGTTTGCGTGTTGTGGAGTGATGCTGTGACTGCCGCCTCAGTGAGAAGGGGCGACATCTTTTAGAGGAAATGGGTAAAAGACAAAATGCAAATGGGATCTAATCTGACCTGACAGGGAATATTCACTCAGTGTCTTGACTCTCCCAAAGCTGAACTAGATGGATGCCCAGGAGCAGAGCTACAGGCAATGAAGCAGGAAGGAAAAGTTGGCTCTCAGGAGCTGAATAACTTGAGCAGACACATTGGTACATGCCCAGAGCCTTCTCCTTTGGGTTCTTCCTTCCCTCCCCAAACCATGAAGCGGGGTTCTTTACGATTCACAGCCTACCTCCTCTGTAAGAGTTCAGGAGCCGCTGTGCCTCTAATGGTGACACATCAAGCCTGACCTTTTCTTTCCCTCTTTCCTAATGTCTGATACTAAAATGATAAACAGCAGTCTAGGCTGTCAGGGGCTTTTTTTTAAAAAGCTGCATTGCCTGTGGTAACGGAGACATCGTGTATTTACATTTGCCCCACACTATATTTGCTCTCTCTTTACAAATGAATTAATGTGCATGAATTTTCACATTGACAGCAAGCTTCCAGCATCTGAATTGTAAATAGCAGCCTAGACAAACAAAACAACTGCTTGTAACCAATGTCATTAAAGAGGTAGAGTCCCTGTGCTCAAACAAATACTGTGCTTTTTAACACACCAGGGCAATCCTAGCTATTTGCTACTGATTTTCTCAATCTTAAAAATAAATAGTTAAATACAGATGGAGAGAGAAAGCAGGACCCCAGGAATAGAGCCAGCTTGTGTAACCAGCAAGTCCATGCCCCGCGCAAGCAGGGTTAGTACCTGCAGTACGTTTTCTAACCGTTTGTCCCAGTCAATGGGGCATCCGTTATTTCTTGAGCAGACAATCCTGCAGTCCAGGAGCTCTCGCTTGCCAGGCTTGATAATCAGCATAACCTTCTTTCTAAATTGGATCATGTCATTCTAACAGATCCTCCTGCAGCAACTCAAATATTGCTTTGCTCTCTGGCATGTTCATGCTCTTCCAAGATTGCAGGTAGTCCTGTTGTCTCCTTCTTCCCTGCAGAGCAGTTACACATGCCTTGCTCTCTAATCAGCTCCTCTATCGGCTCTATGGATCTTACCTGAGCTGCATCTTTTTGGAGTTGACATGGGATAGACTTTACTGGCAGACCCTGGTTCTGTGAGTGACAGGCTCATGCATCTGAACAGCTAGGGTCCTAGGAGAAGGTTATGCTGGAGGTTATGTTCTCCTTCAGAACAATTGGGAAGCACTTCCTTCTACAGGAGGGACAGTCGCTCTGTTTTGTTAAAGTTCCTTACATGAAGATGCAAAGGAGTGATTCACATGCTGTATGTTTTACCATGTCCCCTTCTTTCTGTTCTGGATGGAACCAAACATCAAACTAAAATTTCTTTACAAAGGAAACCGTTGCCTCTGGCAACTTTTCTATCAAAATGTTTGGCAATATTTTTTCTCTCTGATTTTGTATTCCTAGAAGAAAACATCATTTGCCCTTTGCTTAGAGACTGCTGCTATTTACACATTTACATTGCTAAACAACCCCCATTCCCTCATCCCCAACCAGTCTCAGATGTTGATATGACGCTCCTGGAAGCGTACAGCTTTTTTTCTGCAGCTGATCTGAGACAGCTAGCTTGTGGAATAAGCTACAAACGTCTTACTGGAATGCCTGGAGTAGAGACAGGACTAGACAGGAACAGGGCAGGGGGATTCCAGCAGAAAGGGTGTTCCCTGATCGAACCATGAAACAGGAAAGGCAGGAACAAGGGAGGACGGGGTAGGCAGTGAAGGGGACTTTCACTGGAGATAAGGAGATAGAAGGGTTGCGACTGTCGCAGGCAAGAAACCTGACTGCAGACATCTGCATCCAGGGGAAGGTCTCTAGGCAGGGTGAGGCTTTCCCAATGGGCAGAGGAGGGACGGCAGAGTGACTGAAGCCTGTGCCTCGACACCACAGGCAAACAGCTTGGTTTGGACTGCACAAGGTTGCACTAAGTTTCTGGGTGACTGGGCTTTCACGTCAGTGAAACAGAGAGGCTCTGCGGGCCTCGCATTCCTGGAAAGCATTAGCGAGTCATGCTGAATGCTCCTTTAAAATCCCAGTCCTGGTAACAGAGAAATCCTGATGCACTGCAGGGGCATAGCCCAAGGCTAAAATATTTCCTGTCCTACAGTAAGCACGCACCTTTCTGCAGGGCCTTTATTCTGAGGAGCTAAACATACCTGATTAACGGGAGTCTTACAACAGCCTTGAAAGACAAGGAAGGCGTCAGCAGGCCTGGCTGCTGTGCTCTCTGTTCAACCTCACCTGGGCCCAAGGGTCTCCTCTGCTGCCGGTTAAGTAGAGGGGACAGCGCTGGCTGCGCTGCTGGAGGGGCCTGGCTGTTGGCAGGAGTCTAGTGCTCCCACCGTGCCATGCCGGCAGGAGCAGCGGGGAAGGTAGGCGGTCAGAGGTGGGAAGGCAAGAGCAGCAGAAACAAACTCTCCCTCGCAGCCGCCCTCCGGAGCCACACAGCCCCCCGCCGTGACCGCTGCCAGCAGCAGTGAGCACCTCTAGCAGTGTCTCTGCCCTGCCCCAGGAGGGGCGAGGCCCCTATGAGCTCAGAGGGGTTTCCATGACTCGCTGACATGACGGCCTGTGACAGTGGTGTTTCCCAGCCCTCTTTCCCCAATTTTGTGTCATTTCACGACACATTTTGTATTGCTTCCTCCCCTCTTGTTTTTGTCTCCTCTGCACGGTACCCAGCCCCTCTCCCAAATGGCCTCTGCTTCCCCCTAAGTCCTGCCAGCTCCTTTCAGGTGAATGAGACTGGCAAAACACTAAGGGCACTGGCAGCGTGGCGCTTCAGAGATCCCCTCTCTTACACATTTCTCTTTACTGCCTGCTTACACGCACAGAGCAGAAGCCAGTGCAGCAGGGGAGAGCAGACGGCTTTCAGTGCAAGAAGTGTCACAAAAGTTTATTACTGTAACTCTGCTGACGTTGATTCTTCCTTAACAAGCCAGCGTGGTGCCCTCGAGGACATGGGCCAAGTGGAGGACTGTCCTGACGGTGGCCTGAGGTGCAGCAAACCTTTCCGGGCACCATTCACTGTGATGTGCCTGTATGTGCCAGAGGTCTCTGATCACACAGCAACATCCCAGAGGAGGTGATCTGTGCCCCGCATAAGAGCAGCACATCCACTGGCCCCGTGTTTCACTCATACCGCCGTATTTGTCTTTACTATTTCCTTTTTAAAAAATACTCAAATTCCATTTCTGTGCCTAACCTGGTTGTCAAGCTGGTGAACGGGGTGGAACTGACACTCAACGAGTGGCACAATCTGGCTCCCCTTCAGGGTAATGGCCCTTTATTCCCAGAGCGGGCACAGCTCAGGTAGCTGTGCTGCCCTGGCAATGGGTCTCTCCCCTGTGCGAGAGGGCTCCCCTCTGGAGCAGAGGTTAAACTCAACGCACATTCGGTCATTGATGTCACTGCTGGGACTGTCAGGAACTCATTTCAGCTGCGCTTGCATCCTGTGATGAAGGCACATATCCGTTAGGACCTGAGCTGGAGCAGGGAGACAGTATGACTGTGACATCTGCCCACATTTTAAAAAAGAAAATATTCCTGTGCTTATGCAGGAGGAGAAAAAAGAGTGAAGAGGTCGGGGCGGGGGTGTTGTTCCTTTCTTTGATAACACACCAGTTGTTTTATGCAGAACTTCAGGTACCGAGAGGAAACAGACAGGGCAGAGCAGAAGAGTCACAAAAGAGTACTTACAGTGGCCAGACCCTGTGGAAGAGCTAACCAAGTCGACAGAGATGAAGATGGCTTTTTCCAGCAGCTGCCTGCTGGAAGTGTCTGGATGACTGGGAGAGAATCAGGGTAGCAGAAGGTGTACTCACCCTCTCTAGGTCTTGCCTGAGATGTGTGAAGAGCTTTAAGCGTCTGTAGAGCACATCCTGTTCCTGCTGAGCCAAGTTGTCCACTTCATCTGTTTTGGGTGTCAGCAGCGGTTTGTTGGAATTAGCCTTTCTCTTCAGCTTCCAGTACTGGTAGACAAAATCCACCAGCGACTCACTTATGTCGAGGTTCTCAGCCACCTCTGAGGGCTTCACAAGTTCATAGAAATCCTCTTCCAACTGCTGGAGCTTCTGTTTCCGTAGCGTGACCTTTTCTAAGTCCAGCTGGGCTTGGTCGGGTTCAGTCCGTGCCTCGTCTGGGGGCTTAGTGGCACCACTGCTGTGCTCAAGGCAGAAGGACTTAAACTTCACTTCGTCATTCTCCGCTAAAATAGTCCTCATGTCGAGATTGTGATCGAAGGCGCACGTGACGTGGAATGCAGTGATGCAGGCGGGCATGGAGCACTGGAGGGAAGACAAAGCAAAGGACTTGGATTATTTCACTCACTGTCATTATTTTTTTATTGGTACACTGAAGGACTGGACACGCACTCGCTCCTGTTAAACTGCTGTACACAGGGTATCACTGACTGCAGTGATACTTGGCCACTGCGAAAGGATCACAAGATGTGAGAGCCTGGCCTGCCTATAAAAAGCATGAATGTAGCATATCTAACGCAGTAACAGACTGCATGTTACTTTAGGGCACCTGGCTGATTGACGGGGTCAAGGAATAAGAACTTGACACTGTGCAAAAACCAGATACCCCTACTGGGAAGTGACCGCACTTCCCAGATCTCATGTGCAAAGCCAGGCACCACAATTTCAAGCAGAAGAAACCCAGTCTTCATCAGACTGCTACATCCATTTAGCTCCTTTTAATTGCAGTCCTAAAATCTTTCTCATCCTCCATGTTGAGATCTCTTTTGCTTCCATAAAATAAGCTTTCCAATGGTTTGTCCAATACTGCTGTCAGTATTGTGGACCGTTGCAATGATAAAATGACTGTTGTTGGCAAATAGGTCTCTCCTGATACGAGAATTAACTCCTCTCTCCCTGCAAATTCCTCCCGGAATTATATTACTTCTTCCTTTTTCACAAACCTAAAGCCTACCACACTGACTTTATCTGAAGCCTATCGAGAGGGTTGAAGTTCATGAATAAAACTGGAATCTCAGGAGCTTCCAATGCTCCTGAAGCATAATGCCCTTATTAAAAAGTGAGTCTCCCTTTGAAATTCCATAGCCTCTAATTAGTTTCATTAAAAAAACCCAAGGTTAAATTACTCTGGATTCCACGGGCAGCAAAACTTAAAAAAATGATTCCTCTTGCAGAAAGCACACTCACCGGCTGTACACATTTCAGAACGTTCTTACCCTCTATTCATTAACTCTTTTTTAATGGCTCAGAGTGTCAGGTAATTATTTAAACCATAACCCATAAGAAATCAGTTTATTCCAGCTGGTAATGACCAGTTAAACTGCAATAACGAGCCATTCTAAGGGGCTTATTACTGTAGACACCACATTTAGCAGCTTATATAACATTGTTCTTGTGGGGAGAAAAAATGAGCAGTTCCAGCATGAATGACCACATTAAAATGTGTGATATTTCCTGAAGGCTGATGATAAACAATTCAGGACGCAGCTCCTTTTGGAGGAGGGTTGCCGTACGTTGTCAGGCTTAAACAGAAAAACACTTCAAGTTGCACTTGGAGTGCAAAGCTTCATTACTTCTATATCTTTGTCCATCAGCCTTGGAGTCGTGCCCTGTGATTAAGTCACTAAGCACAAGCTTTCCACGTTGCTGTTTTTAGCTATTTTCCCTTTACTTTGTTTATGAATTCGCCAGTGATGGTGCAAGCCAGGGATTACTTTGTCCTGGGCCAGGCATGGCGCATAGCACATTTGCTGCTCACACAGATCTGCAAGCCAGGCAGAGTTAATGCTGAGACTCTCAATGAAACCAGTGGGAAGATCCATAAAGACTTCAATGGGCTTCAGATCAAGCCCTGCTCGGTCCTGACCCATACTTCCTGCTGTTGATTCTCGGCATTCGTTCTCCCAGGCAAAGAGAAGCTGCCAATTGTGCCAGGACTGTGGTAGCGTGCCAGAGCGGATCTCCGAGTTTGCCAATTCTGGGATGACCACAAATATCCATCGGTGATTAGACTGTGATCCTCGGGCTCACCTGATCGCATTCCACACCGCATTTGAAACCATGTCTCCAGAAGAGAAAGGCAAATGATGCATCAGCTCCTTCTGCCACCCAGCTCCTCCATTCCTTGCTACAATTAAGTAAGTTCATTTGTACCTTGTTTCTGATTGTGTCACTACGTATCCAGATACGCCAATTCTGGTAATCGGGACATCACCATACTTCCTCGTACTTATGGTGAGAACTAACACCAGTATCTCGGGTCCCACCCATGTAGAAGCAGTTGGTCAGAGGCGACATTTTAATGGTTACCACTGTTGCTACTGCACAGGAAGCTGGTGTCACAGAAGTGCCAGCTGAGTGCAGAAAGCAGCCTCGTTATTTCTGGTAACAATGGAGGGGGCAGAGAGAGCACAACTTGATTTCCAGCCTCCTGATTTATTTGGTAGAGCCAGCACGTCACCTTTTGGCTTTTAAATTGCGCACGTGTGATATGAAAGTCTCTTAGAAAATAAATACAATGAGGAAATGCAGTGTCATTCGCTGGAGTCACTTTCCTGACTCTAATGGCACTTTAAGACAGGAGGTCTTTGCCAACTGTACGTTTCCTTGATTGAGTTTTCTTGTCTGGTTGCCAACATGGTAATTTTACTGCATACAGCTATCTAGCTACTGATGTAGTCAATTGTTTCTATATTGGCATAACATCTGGGGGTACTTTAAACTAAATCATTGGGAAGATCCTTTATGCTGTTATGTGCATAAATAGCTACTGTACTGCAGCAAAAGTGGACAACAAGAACTTACTGGCTCCAGTGAACTATTTAAGTTAATAAAACACATGCATCAGCGTTGCCTTCCTCCTGCCTATTTACGTCACTAACAGTATTAATATCATTATTAAAGTGTCTGTGGCTTTTGCCAGAACAACAGACTACAGCTCGCCCTTTACACAGGAAAGATAATCTGCACTACCTTAGAAATAAAACAAACAGAATGACACTCATCCTGGATTTCTCCTCCGACAGATGGCAAGTAGCAGTTGTCAGAGACCGTGCCCAAAATGCAAATAGAAAATAATTAGCAAGCTCAGCTGACAGGGCAACAATGAAAGGTACCTGTTCAGCAGCAGCTACCAAAGGACCTTGCATAAACTGACAATAAAAACATATTGATCCATCAAATCTCTCATGAGCACAGAATGCCAATGGAATGAGCTTGCTCGTCAGGAGAGACAGGAGTCTGACAAGCAGAACGAGTTGGGACACAAGAGACGGGGGCAGCTCCTTGGCTCGCACAATACTTGCATGGGTGGCTGTACGTGGAGTTCATCTGTACTTGGAGGTAAGGCCAAGGAAGCCAGTGGAGTTGCACCAGAGGTAAATTTGGCCTGCTCATTACTTGGTTCGTTGTGGAGTGAAGATACAGGGATTATATCACTCACCAGTGGCTGTGGAATGCAACAGCTGTTTAACAGCTCACGGCAATGCTACCCAGCGGATTTGGAGCAGGAGGTGAAGTCAATGCAAAATCCAGCAGAACAGGAGGGAAAATTTAGAGAAAACGAATGTCATTACCAAAGCTGAAATCTTGCCAGGACCCTAGGGCAGATACCTCTGTGATCTTATGAAATGGGCCACGGTACTCCTAGTTGCCAAAAATGATCTGGATGTCACCTCCTTTGGATGAGGGGCTCTCCTGCATCAGAAATGTCCTAGCTCCGGGCTGGGTTGTTGGTTCCTTCCTGGCTGACGGGGAGAAGTAGGATGGTTGGCATCCCGGAGAGCACACGTGACACTTGTTCCCCCAAACTCTGCAAGTTTTCAGCACTGAACAGTTCCAATCTAAGCAGGCCTGGCATTAAAGGACTTCTCTGCTTCGAACTTTGGGGAAAGCTTCCCCAATGAGCTGTAATTCTCCAGGCAATGAATGTTGATCTCCAGTGACCAAATGGTCTTCATTCCCTCCCAGCACTCTGGCTTTGACTTTACGCAGAATGTGCAAAAAATGCTGGCCTCTTATCTACTCAGCCAGTCCGAGGTGTGACTCCTTACTTTTAGTCATTAGCAAGAAGATCCCAGCAAGGTCTCCATGCTGTTCTCAGGCCTAAAACCAAACTGAAAACATTACAGAGCTGTTTAAATGGCAGACGACACCTTCCCAGGACCTGAGTCATTTCCCTAAAAAAGGAGGGTTAAGAGACAGTAATATCAAGAGATCATGTCTTCAGAAGGGCCAAGGTCTGGCAACTGATGGAGCACTGGCACTCTGCCCTCTCACAGAAGGGCAATGACGCTCTCTGCCAGCAACAGTCTGATGCTTCATCGGCTTCTGCTTTCACCAGCCTGGCTGCACGGCTCCATCTCTTAGGTGCTGGTACGCTGTATTCTCAGCGCCTCGGGGGCACATCATCAGTACACTTCCTTGGACTGCCTTTGCTGGTTCAGCAATGTAAACAAGACAATTCCAAGAGGCCAGGCTCCTTCTGGCACCGTCTCACGTCTGACCACAACAGCCACTATGAAGTCATGATTTCCCCAGAGTAGAAGCCTGGAAAACAGCTCTTATACAGAGATAGCCATCTTGTCAGCATTGCATTTAACTGAACAGTAGTGATTTACACTAGCTGAGGGGCTGACCCCTAGGCTTTCTGAAAGAAAAACAAGGAGGATATGATGATGTACACGAAGCAAGGTCAGTGCTCCTGCTTATCTCCCTGTTCTGCTTGCTTGTTTCCATTCTGGTGGCGGTCATACCTGGCAGCCACCTGGAGTAAATTCCCTTGGTGCCCCGAGAGGTAGGTCCAGCTACAAGTTCAAATTTGGTGCACGGAGTTGGATGCAGCTAGTTGGGTGCTGTGTTGCAATTAGCATGTGCATTCACGCCGCTTGTACACACAGTAACTGTGTACATGTTAAGGGATGTGTCTTCATCTCTTAAAATGAAGTTTTGGTTGTGTGTGTCAGTAGAAAATAGGAATGCCCCCCACATTTCTTCTCTGAAGCACAAGCCCTCTTCTCCTTAAGGGATGATTCACCTTTTACAATCTCGGTCTACTGGTTCAATGAAACCGAGTCAGACTGGGCACTTGGAAAAGCTAGTGCTGGAAGCTGCTGAGATGCGCTCTTTTTAATGATCCAGCTGTAATAGACCTGTCCGCACCATAAACATTTACTTGCCATTGTCAGGAGTTAGTGCTAAGTGCTTTAGCAAAAAGATTTTCTCTCTCTCAAGCTATTGCAAACCTGGATTGCTGACAGAGATGGTTACATTACACCTGCATCAATAGACACAAAAACCTGTGGCATGAATATACACTTTTGCAAACACAGAGCTTTGTACCTCTGATAAGAGTAGAAGAGCCTTTGCTTATTTACCTCTGCAGGTGAGCCTGCTGCTTAGTTACCCAGAAAGCCTTAAATAAAGTCACTGGCTGCTTACTCCTCTCTCTTTCAGCAGAACTGTCCTGAGAGAGTTAGGGTGGCACGGTCAACCATTCCAGTAGCAATTTTATGAAGGCTTATACAGGGTAAATTGTCAGCACATGAGACAATAAAACACTGGGTTTCATTTCAGGTGACCTTTAATGCAAATCCATTCAATCCCAAGGTTCTCACAGCACACGTGTGATGCCTGTGCTAAGAGGATGAAGACTTAGAGAATCTGAAGTCTTTTTGATGCTGCCAAGTCTATTTGACTCGTTTCCCTGCCCTTCCGTTCTTTGAAAGCAATTGCCATCATGACACAATATCTCCATCTGGCAGGGTGAATAAGCAGATCCACCCAGAGCCATCAGAATGAAGTGAGTCAAGGCTGGAGATTTAAAGAAACATTGTGAGATCTCCTTTGGAGCTAAAAGGATTGCTTTTCAACAGCTCCCTTTAAAGTATTAAAATCAGGGCAGTTCATAAACACCGCGGAGGCTTGCAGCTTTCTCTGCCAATTCAGGCTATATCACCGTTCATCAATCAGCCAGTTACTCCCTGTCATCTACATATAGCATTGCTATGTCGTGTAGAGGGGCCAAGTTCCACCTCTGCATTAGACTTGAGTTCCTGGACTTGGCACAAGGGTAGGAGCTTCCCCTCAATTAAGGAAGATGAAGAGTTATTCCATGGTTGTCACGGCAGCTCTGAAGTTGGTAGCACATAGCAGATCCACCAGCTTTTCCCTTGCTCTCCCTTTGGTCTGCCCTTGTGGCACCGTCCCAAAAATCAAAGCGAGGTGAAGTGGAAGGAGCTACCTGGAACTGGGCTCTGAGGGACGCAGTGGTGCGGACACGTAACTCCAAAACTTCTGTCCCATGGCCATACGTGGAAAACCCACATCTCCCCTGCAGTCAGGGCTCTTTGCACAAGTGGAGGTGAGGTGCCGCAGGATTGCGTCACTGTCGGTGCCGTGTCAGAGCACAGGTTTTTTGTGATACCTGAGTCTTTCCACAAGGAAAACTTAGTAACATGGCTGCAGGAAGGATAGTAAATAGGATACCTGCTGTGATTTGCTGAGGTGAGATAAAAAGAGCAGGTAAAAAGTCGGGGTGTGGTAAATGTTAAGCATGCCACTTTGTGAGCTGCTACGTTTAAAATCAAGTGCAGATTTCAAATCGTTCAAATTGCTTTCCAATGAAGAACGGCTCCGTGCCTAGCGCTACGGGCATGTGAAATCCTGAGGCATAAAAGCTCACAGATCCCTTGTTTTTGGCAGATAGTCCCAGGCACGCTGTAGCAGGTTTCTGATTTCAGACCGGTGTCATTTTCAGTCCCTGTAATTACAGTATCACTACGGCAGCATCCTCACGTTACGCAAAGAAAGTTAATCTAGATTCACAGCAGTTAATTTATTAAAAACTTACAAACAACACCACATGGTGGTGCCTGATCGGCTCCTGGGCACCTTGCCATCACCTCTGTCACCTGTCACTCAGCCACTTGTTCCCACACTCGGGTCAAGCCTTGCCCTCCACAGCATGTGAGAGACAAACTGTGTCCATCGAGTTTTCTAAGCTGAGATTCATACCTGGATACATGTGCCCGTGCATTCCTTACAGAGACTGCAGGACAGAGCCCATCTGCTGGCTGGGATATGCGAGATCTTTGTAATGGGTTCCATTTTCTCAGGGCATCCGATGCTCACCTGGCCACGACAAACGGCTTGTGTTAGTATTGGCTGCCATCACGCACCTTTGTTAAGCTAATGCAAAGATCAACGCATAAGATAGTCAGAACAGGAGACGCATTTTTGAAAAGTCACCCCTAAGATCACCTGTATTTGGAAAATCCTCTGCTACTGGGGTAGGTGAAATGGATGGAGCAATTCCTAGCATGGAGGGTATGGACAAACTCCACCTTTGCTGGGCCAGACATTGCTATCTACCACCAATGGGAGTGTAACAATAGCCTCCCTCGCCCAGCTTGTGGCTGGGAGCATCTATTGTTTCTGGCTGGGTCCAAAGGGCTGGACTGGCAGCTACCTATCCAGCCAACACCCTAGAAGCAAGGCAGGTACACGAGTGTGATCCTGAGGGTCGTGATCTAGTTTATTCCAGGGGGAGCATCTTGCAGGGATACCTAACTATGTTCTGTACTGACTGCCAGGCTTGAGCCAGACTTGAGCTGGCAGGCAGGGAGTGAACCTGAAGACCCACTGAATTCCAGCCCACGATTGTCCATCTCCCACCCAGCCCAAAATGCCTGGTCTTTTCCATGAACGGGCTTGGCTGTGACAACCTATTGAAGAGGATTGCTCCTTATGCCCCCTTATCCCCTGTGCGGCTGTGCAACAAGACTTACGGCTGAGCCACTCTTGTTGTGGCTAAAGAATTACACATACCTACTTCTGTATTATTTTAAATATATTTATGTATTATTTTTTATCCATTCCACTACATTCAAGTTTATTTCACGTTCTTTTTATTTCTCTAATAAATTTTGGCATTTCTGTCCTATTTGCACTCCCTGCCGAGGGGGGATGAAGTAACACCTGGAAAATTGCTCCAAAATACACTCTGCAAATCATTTCTGCTTAAAGAAACACGTGCTGCCTGCGAGAGAAACGCAGAGCGCCCTGCGTGCACGCAATGCGTACCTCGCTGTCCAGGTGGGGCTGTGATTAATACACTGTCAGGTCGCTGTTAATAAAAAATAGCTGTACCTTCCTCCTGGCAAACGCCTGCTCTGTAAGGCTGAGAGATTAATGCTGCCATCATAATATAAACAAGGCTGAAATTCTTCATGGAATACAAGCAAATATGAAAAGGGTAGGTACAGACGGCAGAAGAGTAGATGCCTGTAGATCCCTTTCTGCTGCTGTTGGCTCAGTATCCCCTGCCTTGGCACCTTTCCTCCTGCATCAGCTCGGCTTTATGAGCAGAGCTTGGACTTGCTACTCAGACCATTAGTGAAAGATCTGAGATCTGTCCTGGAAATCTCTACAGTGAGAATTTTCAAAGAAGCTTCACTGACAGGTAGGTAGATTTAGCAATAGGCTGGTTAGGTACTTTCAGTGGGATTTGGATGCATAACTCTTTTAGGTGTCTGAAAATGTCAGCCCAGGACCCGTACTTTACCACTGAATGACTGAAACAAGTGACAGTAGCATACGGTTGTAACTACACAGGGCACATAAAGTCCAACTGCAACCTACACCCAAGCTAAGAACATCCTGGATAACTACTTACTTCAGGTATCCATAAGGCACAGCTAACGTGGACCCACTTTGTCCCGCTCCGGGTGGGTTTCAAAGCTCCCCCTCTCTTCGGGCAAAGTAAACACTTTGGCTGAACTCCAAGGGCGCAGGTTCGACAAAGCCAGTTCCCAATGGGAACTTTGAGGATCCCATAGCACGCCTGTGCAAACACAAGGAAGGTGGCATTAGTTACAGCCTATGTTTCAACAGAACTGCGGCACTCGTACACTGCTGGCCTCTCTCATTTACCAGTCCCCAGTAGGTGCCTCCTAGCCTTGGCATCCGGCTGTCAAAACAACAATTAAAAGCAGACATAAAGAAGTGCCTCAACGGGGCACAGCTAGTTTAAAGGTCAATGCCCCTTTCCTTCACTCCTTCCTTCGTATTTTATATGGATTCACGCCTGACACACAAACATGCCCTCAACATGCCAGGCAGCCTCGCTAATGTGCCTCACTCCATCACAGGCCTTGTCTTACGTCACCAGTGGCAGGGGCAGCAGTGACAGATGTGGACCTCTTTCCATCAGGCACCAGACCAAGACCACAGACTCCCATGCAGCTGCCAGAACAACAGCAACTTTCATCCACAGAAGCTTGGGTCCCATTTGTGTATATGTATGTGTATATATATAAACCAGAAACTGGGAACTGCAGAAAACTTAGAGAGGAATCAGAACAGTGAAAGATGAAACCTGTCTTAGCAGCAGCATAGTAAGGAGTATTTTAAGTATGTTAGGAACAAAAGAAATTCTAACAATGGCATTGGTTCATTTCTGAATACAGCAAAATTGCCAGCAGTAGCCTTCCTGCCTCCTGACACTCCCATTCCCCTAACCACAAAAGTCACATGCGTCCAACAAACATTTCTTTTCTGTACTTGGAAAAAAGCCAGTCACATCGGATGATGATGATGACCATATACCTTCTACACCACCAGTAACTGAAGCTACTAGTCGCTATGAAAGGTAGATGTTTGTAAGCGAGGGGGTAAAAAATATTTGCATTCAAGAATTTTAAAAGAGCTGGATAAGGAGCCCTTTGGCCCGTTCGTGTTGGTTTCCAGTTCAGTTCTGGAACGCTGGAGACACCCAAGAGCACGAGAAAAAAAACTTGGCGCCCGTATTTAAAAAGGGTAAATGAGACGACTTAATTAATTACACACTTCTCACCTTATAATCACCCTGGGCAAAATAATGGGATGGCTGATAAGGAACTTGAATAAAAAATGAGAGGAGGGTAACATGACCTACTCAACATGGGTTTATGGGAAACAGGACTTGTTTGACTATCAATATTTTCAAAATGGGATCCTAAGACTGGTTGATAAAGGTATTACAGTTGATGTTAATATATGTCTGTTAAGGACTTCACTCAACACCACATTTTGCTGAAAAAAACGCGAGAAAGATACAAAATCAACATGACGTATGACATAGGTAAAGCGCTCACTAATTGATCGTTCTCAACATCTAGTTGAAAAGGAGGAACCATCAGCAACTGTGTGCGACTCTTCAATTAACAATCATTTCTTCCTTCCTTGTAACTCTGAATCCATACTATCTCTTGCACACTCCTTGCCTGTGCCTCCTCCCCGCGGTAAGTGTAGCTGAAAGATGCAGCCACGCTCTAATCTGAGCAGCACCAGAATTTGCAATGTTCCCAGATACTTCCCCTCCCAGTGAGGTGAGAGACGTCGTAGTTCGCTGGTAGGTTAGTACGCGAATCACTGCAATTACACTAGAGCTTTTTAAGAAAATCCAATATCCTACCTCCATTCCTTGCTCATTCATCTTAGAAGCTACTGTTTAAAATGCTTGTATTTAATGGGCCAGAGGTGCAGAAAGAGGCAGAGAAGGAGAGAGGAATTCCCAGCCCCCTGCCTCTAACTTCCAGCCTCCTGACATTCCCATTTCTCTGGCCAGCATCGCAGCCAGGCATTTCATACAAAAAATATACATTTCCGAGTTATGAGCCATCTCTTGTTTGGAGGTATGAAGACAAGCTAACTGGTGAGTAAGTTCCCTAAGTGAAGATATATTCTTGTGCAGAGTGGATGTCAGCGTTTCTGTCGATCTGTGTCTGAGGTCTGCCTGACTGGGAAACACAGGGAAGGGCATGGTGGCGCTTGTGCCGAGATCAGCTCTCTCCATCCTCACATCTTATCAAAGCTTCTGTCTCTCATCCTGCGAGGATTCATGCAATCCAAATGCATACACAAAATGACTGTGACCCACTTTGTAGGGGGGACCAGCACTGGGTTGGTAAGCTGTACTAACATGGGAAAGGCAGCAAGAGAGGCTGTAGGCCCAGCCTGCCCGCCTGATGCGATGTGCCATGCAGCAGGAACCAGCGCTGCTGTTTCTAGAGGAAACGCAGCCAACTGGATGTAACAACTCCTGCACTATTGGGAAAGCACAGACATCCCAGAGGAGTGGGAAACTTGCTGCTTGTGAACACTGGGTGGGAACTGAGAGAGGCGACCAGTATATTGTGGGGGGTTGCCCGGGGACAAGGAATTTCCTGAGGAATAGTCAAAATGCCAATGGCAGAAGGCAGGGTAGGGTGCGACTCCCCTGCCTGGGGCATAAGTCAGGGTAGACATGAGATCACTGATCACTCAGAGGTTTGGTAGAACATGTAGCCAATGATCTGGGGCCTGATCCAAATCCCACTGAAATCAATGGAAAAGCTGTTTATTTCAATAGGTTTTAAGTAGGCTGTCAGCTGGCGCACATATCCACGCTGAACAGAAGTGAGTTGGATGAGCTTCTCACTGGAGGCAAAACAACGAAGCTGGTGGGCAGGCTCGGTTCTGTGAGTAGGTGCGAAATCTTTTCTTAGACCGACCGAGTAGTTGGAAAAAAGTTCTTAGCAAGCTTTCGGGAGCAATCGCTCTTCTTCACACCTAGGGAGTCTCCGCTGTTCTGAGACTCCAAGGAATGAGAGAATGAGCCCTTAGCACCTCAGACCGGCAGAGACTCCCAATGCCTGAAGAAGGGTGATTGCGTCCAAAAGTTTGCTAAGAACTTTGTTCCAACTGCTCAGTCGGTCTAATAAAAGATACCACATCCATTCACAGAACCGCGCCTGCCCATGTCTTTAGACCAACACAGCTACAACCAGAAACCCAGCAAAGCTGGTGGGGTTGTTTGTGTGAATAGAAGGTGCTGGGAAGCCACGTTCTGCTTTCAGGTGGTAGGGCCGCATACACTGAAGAGCAGACTGCTCCTTCAGGCTGGTCATCTCTTTTATGCTGAAGTTAGCTATTAGGAGCTTTCTAATAATGAGGGTAGTTAAGCCTGGAAGAAGATACCTGGGAATGTCATGGAATCTCTGTTCCATGACCAGACAAACATGGTTTATACAAGGATGATCTGGTTTAAGTCAGGGCTGGACAAAATTCCTTTCTGGGGGACCTTCCAGCCCTTTTCCCCCTATGGTTCATAAGCTGGCCTCCTTTCCTTCTGTGTCTGTTTTGTGCAGGCAATATACACTATCTCCAGACCTCTGCTGCACAGGGAATGCATGCTATCTCCAGGCCTGTGCTGCACAGAGAATGTGTGCTGCATCCGGGCCTGTGTCGCATAGGGAACGTGTGCTGTCTCCAGACTGCGCTGCATGGGGAATGGATGCTGTCTCCAGGCCTGTGTTGCACGGGGAATGTTTGACCCTTCTAGGCCTGTTTTGCACAGGGGATGTGTGCTGTCTCCAGACTGTGCCACACAGGGAATGCACGCCACCTCCAGGTCTGCGCTGCATGGAGAATGCATGCCACCTCCAGACTGTGTTGCACGGAGAACCTGTGCTGTCTCCAGACTGTGTTGCACAAGGAGTGTGTGTCATGTCCAGGCCTGAAGCTACTACATAGATCTGTAACAACAATTCTGAACTGTCCTAATGCTCTACGGAATATAATTCACTGATGAAAACCATCCCAAACACCCACCTACATCAGCAACAAACATCTTTAGCACTCCTCCACCCGCTGGAAGCTCTGATGCTAAAGCTGCCAGGAAGGATCAGGCCTCCACCCTCAGTGAGAAGAACCTCCAAATGCAGAAAGGAAAGGAAACCGGGTACTTTCTCCTTGCACCAGACCCGACCCCAGATTAACAGAACACCGAGCTGATTCCCGACCTGACACGCACAGACCAGTCGTTTTCCTTCCTTTCCACAGAACGAGTAGAAAATTTTTCAAGAGCGCCTGTGTGCGGAGGTTTCTGAGACTGAAGATCTCAAGGGACACACAAACTGGCCTATTTTAATAGGAAATTTCCCCCTCCTCAGACCCACTCCCACACACATACCCTTCCCTGCTCCAAAATCACGTGCATGAAGAGTGCAAGCACACCCGAGCACACAGTATCCCATCCAATTCCTTCCTTCCCTGAAGCAAGAGCTCAGTGTTAACGCTCAATTCTAAAAATAAAACATTTCTCTTCAGGCAGTAAAATAAAATAAAATCCCACATTCATAGAAGAGTAAGGTGGGGATATAAACCCTGTCAGGTGACACAATGTCTCTTAAGCTGCTGGCTCCTTGCACACAGAATAATGCCACACAGTCAGATGGGGGGAGGGTACCTATTAGTCTATCCCTCTTGCCATGGCAGGACTATGGCTTATAGCACATAGACTATTGCTCTGTCCACTATTAGGTATACTACACACAGTACATAAAAAAGACCTTCTGAGCCACATCTGCATTCTGGTCACTCACAGTCATTAAAGATCCCGTGGCAGCAGTTTAATGAGGAGAGATGTGAAAATGAAGATGGAGAGAAAAAAGCAGCACAGTAAGTGGAAGGGGTGAGGTGGAAAACCAGATAACAGACTAGGAGGGAGAGGATAGAGCAAGGAGACAACGACCTCTGAAATATGTCACTGACCATGAGAGAGGCATGGGAGCGGTATAGAAACAACCTGGGGAAGGACAGGCAAGAGGACAGACCCCTTCCCTGATCAGAGTCAAAGACCCACTGTGCCACTCTGTGAATGTCCCATATGCAGCCACGAGGCACAGTCATCCCACCCCGAGCTGAGAGAGTCGACATTTGATGCATCATGACCACGCTGAAGTCCCCGCATGCATTTGCCCAGAGGTGATCAAGGCAAAGCCCTCACTAGGACTCAATGGGAGACTGGCTGAATGAAGATAAAATCAAAACAGAGCCAGGCACTCTTTGGCCCCCTGGGAAGAGGGTGTAAGAGAGTGAATGTATGCCTATGTGTATGCACGGGCTGGGGGATAGGGATGGATGCAGCCAGCCTTTCCTCTCTCTTTGGCGGCCTGGAAGGCCATGGGGGAATTCCAGGTCTTGGTTAGGTTCTTGTCCCCTTTCTGCTCCTTTATGTGTGCACAGCCCCAAAAATGGGGAGGGAAGATGAGGAAGTGCTAGGTCCTACCCCTCTTGCACAGTGGCCTGCAGTTTAGGATCCTTACGCTGAGGGGAGTAGCAGGGGTAGTAGTTGTGGGCTACCCTGGAATAAGGACCTACGGTTTAATCCTAGAAAGCTAGGGTTGGAAGGGACCTCAGGAGGGCATCACCCTGAGCACAATCATTTAAGGGAGGTTCTCAAATCTGAATAAACCCCTGAAATATCCTGTGGGTAGCAGAGGAGTGGGGCAGGGTGTGGGTCACAGCAGGAAAGGCCAAAGGATCCCAACCCGGCACCACACCCTGCTGTTTTGGATGCTGGCCGTCAAGCAGCTCCTTCTTCCATCTAGCCCAGACAGGTGCACGCTCCAGGCTGCGAAACGTGCTGAGAGCAGTGCTCCCAGGTGTGAGGGGAGCTGCCATTCACCTGGTGCACACAGACGTTGCACTTGTCACAGAAAACCATCTCGTTGCCATCCTCGCCCTCCGGGGATCGGCATACGTCACATACAACATCCTCATCGTACTCGATGCCCAGGCCCTCCTCTGTCTCAATGGCAATGTTCATGTTCTCATAGCACATTGTCTCCAGCTCCTCCAGCACTCTCTCCAAGGTGATCTCATCCAGCTCTGGCTTCTCTGAAAGGCAAGAGATAGGGAAATGACATTTACAATACAGCAGCAAATGGCCCCCAGCCCTAGAGTCCTTATGACATTTTGCCTGCTGGGGTGAAGTACACAGAGCTCTGCCTTTGGAGAGGCTTTGAACAAGGCTGCATTTCACAAAGGAGACATTTTAGACTTTCACTTAAGAGGCAAATTCATGGCAATGATAAGATCTGTGAATCAGAAAACTGCTGCTTCTAACTTTGAATGCAGTTTATGTTTCATGCACAGTAACGAACTATCGCTGCTGGCTGAGGGGGAAAAAATCCATTCAGCTGAACCAATGCGGATAATTAGGTCTGACAGCTTAAATGTTCAAGGAGACAAGTCTTGCAAAGATGCTTTCTGCAGTGGGGGCTCAGAAAAGCTTTGGCAACATAAAGTCAATGCTTTAATTGTTAAGACTGTGAAAATTGACCCTTTTAAGGCTAATTAAACAGAACTGTAAATTTGGAGCCAAAGGCTGAAATTGATAACAACATTTGTTTCTGTTTCTGGTCAATATGAACAGTCAGGAGGGTAGTTATGGCGTGGGAGATCTGGGCTTGTGTTTGTCTCATTGGACTTGCATTGTTGGTGACAACTAGAAGTGAAGGCCCACCGAGCAAAGGCGTACCTTTATGGACATCACTGCAATAGGGATGATGCCATATATGTAAGTGTGGGTGTGCCGATAGCTGTGTTACACCCACACTTCTTGCCTCTACTACCATGAGGATGTTACTGCCAGCACCTAGCAGCAGTGAAATGTCACTGGCGAGTCGGGTTGCAAGGAACTCAATCTCTCATCTTCTTCTATTGCAGGCTCTTTCCTGTGGGCCAGGTCCTGCCGCTGCGCTGAAGTCAATGGGAGTTTAGCTCACTGACTCATAATAGGACACGGCCCTCAATCTTCAGAGGCAGGGTAGCTACACAGCACCTGCAATCAACTGAATCATGGGATGACTGGGTTCTCCTCTCAGAGCTACTCTGAAAACCACTTTATTAGCAGACAATTCTGCTGTTTTCCATGTGTGGTGGAAAGGACAGGTGCCTAAAAAACATCTTCATGCTTACAAATCTGACTTTTCTTGTTAATCTCTTGCCTGGAAAAAAAAATGCTTCGTTTGTAAGAAAACCATCATCTGCACAACAACCAGGAAGTCACAAAAGCAAGTGGTCATTTCAGGTGATGAATAAAGGAAAAAATAAAACCAGATGCATCAGAGAGTCGGAGCGCCGGGTTCTCAGAGGCAGAACAACAAAGATTTGCAAAAAAGGGGGAAAAAAACAACACAGAGGCCAGCAGGATTTCTTTGTTAGCTGTGAGGTGAAGGTGATTTTCAGGGAAATGCTTAAGGCTTCCTGAAGCAATTTAAGCTTTGCACTATTTATCGTAACGATCTGATAATAACGATCTGATAAGAAACTATGGTAGACACAATGGCAGCAGAGGAACTTGACTTGAGATGCTTCACTTTAGTAGGAATCCTTCTTTATGAAAAACAACACAATTTTCTGCAATTAGAATAACAAAATGACTCAGTTTACAACAGAATAATGGTGATGGCTCGGGCCATTTCTGTAGATTACTGCAGACTTCCTGTTATACAGGTTTTCTACTTACCCTGCTGCTAGACAGCAGGGGACAGTTCTTAGTTTATAAACACTGAAGGGAAAAAGAGACTTGAAGATAAGTTAAAAAGGTAAATACTTGAACATTTGGTGAATGGCTTTTCTATGCTGGAAGTCCTTACACCTAGGGCTAAACTTGGGGTCCACCAAAGACAATGACAAAGCTTGCAGGGACATGGATAGGACCGGCATTTGGTCTTTGCTCCCTGCTGTCCCAGACAAACATCCAGCTGCTTCCAGGCATGCGCTACTGATAAAGCTTGAAGGATGTTTTCCTTTCGCACAGTGTCCTAATGACCCAGTAACATGCTGCAAAACCTTCCTCGAGTAGGAAAGTCTACTGGCTGTCTGAGATCTTCCCCTACATGCTCCACTGGCAGAGTTCACCATGGCTTGACAAGCTTATGCAAACATCTGGATTGGCATCTGACCAGGCTGAGATACAATCTGCGACAGACAACACCATCCTCTGTCAGGTTTCTTTCAAGTGCTTGAGTCGTTATGCTGCAACTTGCCAAGTTGCCTGACTGTACCTGTCTTACGGCTGCGAAGCCTAATGGATGCATCCAGGATCATCTGGGAACCCAGATCTGGAGCAGGGTGCCTCAGAGGCATTTGAAGAACAACAGTCATTTAGCGATTTGACATGCCCTTCATTAGTAACCTAGTCACCAAGGTCTCCGCGTCACAGCTTACACATCTGCTTGCATTTTTGGAGCTGAACCACCACTGTGGGAACTTTCAGAGAGAGCGCACTATCCTTTGAAACGCTGCGGGCTATCCCTTTGGCGCCAGGTGAATGATTCAGGATGAGTATTTCTAAATTAAAAGCGTTCCTTTAAGAACAGATCATTTGAATGAAGCAGGCAAGGTTCTTTGGGTAGATGTGATATCTTTTATTAGATCAATTGAGCAGCGGGAAAAAAAGTCCACAGCAGGCTTTCAGGCACAATCACCCTTTGGCCGGCATCGGGAGTCTCTGCTGGCCTGAGACTAAGGAATGAAAGAATGAGTCCTCACATGTACTCAAAGACCCTTGCCTGCCCATGTCCTTACACCAACACGGCTACAACCAACAACCCAGCGATCGTTTGAATGAGTTCTCACGTCAGGTCCTTCACCCACCGGTTTTCAAGTCTTTTGGAAATGCAAATCACCATGAGAGCCCCTTACATTTCTGGGGGACAGTGTCTACAGCAGTCCCTGTGCTAAGAAATAAGGATGAGCAAAGAATTTGCTATTCATGAAGCAGAAGAAAGATAGAAGGAAAAGGAGGATGGGTTTCCACAAGAAACATAAAACCGATCCATCTCCAGGGCCAGGATCATGTTGGCACCGGGACAGTTCCCATTTCACGCCTAGTGGAAACAACCTTCTCATACCTGCAACCGTATATTCTTCCCCATCTCTCACCTCCTGATTCAGTGCATTTCTCTATTGAAATGCCAACTTGTAAATTTTTTATTGATAGCGATACCCGGCTGTGGCCACCTTAACCCACGGATAGGTCCATGTTGATGTCAAACCTGCCCATTTCCCTGCTGAAAACCAAACATCCCACTTTGCTGTGGAAGTGAGCCTTATTCCATTGGGAGTCCTGGACATGTGTTCAGGAGAAGTATCTGGCCTTTGAAGAGTGCATAAACTTGACAAGTCCCAGCTGTAACAGATGCTGTAGCTCAGGCAGAAGGGTGATGGACTACAGCCTGGAAGGACGTGCATTTGATCCCAGGTGAGGGTGGTGGCTTTCCACTTCCACTGCAGGCCTGGGGCCCATCCAGACTCCTATCCAACAGGCACTGGAGCAGGGTGCTGAGCACATCGCCTCCTCCTCATGCTGACATTAAAGAAACAGCAGAGCCCTGTCCCATCGGCCTGTAAACAGGACACCCTTACCTGCAATGAATGCTGGCTCGCTCATCACTTGTTACACGTTTGTTGTATAGTTACACGCGCGCGCACACACACGCCGTTTAGATGCAGTCACGTTAGAAATTCATTTGCCAAGCCCCTTCAGCTTCCCTCGGAGCCTCCTGAAGCAACAATGGTAGTCGACGGGTATGAAGCCATTAATCGCTTATGAATTGCTGAAGAATGGGGCCTAAGGGTGAAGTTCTTTTTTGCATTTGTGCTCTGTTTATCTGCTTCTGCATCATATAAAGTTACTGCTATTAAGCTCCATTCATAAAATTGATGTCTTTCTGGTTGAGAAAACTGCTGGCTGTAGCGGCAGTGGCCAGCAAAATAACAAGAAGCAAAAAATCTCACCCTATTCCAATGCTGCCCGTGTTGTACACAGGGTTGATATCCTCACTTGAGGAATGATGAAGAAGGAGCCAGGTTCTGATCTTTGTTACTGTAAATACTATAAGTAAGCCCAGTATCGCTTGGAGACCAGCCTCCCTCCCCCTCTGGGAAGGCAGAAACCCCAGCCTCCCGAAGGAACGATGCTTTAGAAGCAACGCCGGTGCAAGCTCTATCCTTCATGGTAGGCCAGGAGGCACAGGGGTCATGCATCCAACCAAACTCAGCACCCCTTGGGACAGGAAGGACTTTAGGAGAGGGGGGAGGCGGAGGAGGCGTCCAACTATGAGGCATTGCAGGAGGTCTCCAGATCTGCCTTCAGCACAACATGCATGTCCCCAATCTGCTCTTTGGCTTTGGCTCCCAAGAAACACGTTTCCTTGTATGTCGGCACTACAGGGACCTAGGCTGTGAAGCTTCAATTTCTCTTCTTTCCTCCCCAACTCACAACTACAGGGTTATTTCCACCACTTGCACGTTTCTGAGGATCGCGACCCATTCTTCTATTACCATTACTTTCTCCCCTCATTCCCATCAAGGCCTGGATACCCTTTGTGCTGTGGGTGACCACCTTTCTGGCTGAGCTTACACAAGCAGTTTTTGTGCAGAGAACAGGGGCCAGTGACTCAAGCATAAACTAGAAGGAACCTCAGGCACCCAGGACACACGTATAACTATTAGCTATCATGTACAAACACTAGTAATCTCAGCTATCATTATTTATATAGCATTATAATTGCATGTGACACAACGGAGGCACGCTCTTTTACTAAATGTTCTTTACCGTTCCATATCCCAGCTCAAACCTCCTTGATATACTGAGGGAATTAGTAAGAGAGCCACCTTTCACAAAACTGAGATTTATTTCCAACTAAACTGCACTCCATTAAAATCAATTTACTGAAACAATAAATCCTTTTACCCTATGGAGGATATCTAGAGATAAAACAGCTCATGAACAAACTATCTTCAAGGCGGCAGGTGATTCACAAACTATAAACCTGCAAGTCTATTTTCCAGTAAAAATATATATAAACAAATAAAGTTGTGTTTTTTAAAAGCATTTTGTGAAAGAGGCTGGAGTAACTGCTTTTTGCAGGTCTGTTCTAATCCCCGACAAATGAGAAGCAGAAGGATACGCACACCCTTATAAGATATCAAGGGGAGTGCATTCATCCTCAGTACCAGAAGCCATGGATTTGTGAGATCTAATCTAGCTCCAAACCTGCCTTTTTGCATGGCTCTAGGTAAGTTACTTAGGACCTGCCTGTTTTAGTTTCTCTGTCTGCAAAACTGGGATAATGATCCCTTACTTTCCTCATGGGAGGTTATGAGAACTGAAGCAATCCAGATACAAAAAGTGCTGTCTAAATGCCAAGTACTAATATGGCCAGTTTCTCAACAAAACCTGCATCTATGGCTGCTTGGTGCCTAGATTTCCACTGTCCCGACTGTGCGATGATCAGGGCTCTCCTCCTGGCTCTGCTACAAACTTGGTATGACTGCAGGACAGTCACGTCAATGTTATATTGTGCAGCTTCCCTGCTGGCAAAAAGGGAAGAGCCCCACTTCCTCTCTCCTAGGAGGCTGATAATAATTAATAAATGTTTTAATGCTAACTTAACTTTTGTTTTAGACGGTTATAGACTATCAGGTCAACAAGTTGCTCATAACTATGGCTTACAGCCACATGTAAGACTTTCCACTGATATGTTTCTGACTACGTGTAACCCAAAGTGCCCATGTCTACCACCTCTTAATAAGAGGCAGTAATTATATATTACCCTTCTATCAACTCATTTATAAATGAAATCTCGATGTAAAGCGCAGCCACCGAAAAACAACAAGCACACAATCTGCATATGAGCTAAACACGTGCAGTGAAACTTCTCCGTAATTTTTATAAACATATCCTGCTAATGCACTTAAAAGATTTACAGGAACCAATTATCACCCTTTATGCCACCCACCGACATCAATTATTGCTCAAATTTAAGATGATGACAAAGTGCTTTAGAAGCCACTTTATAATCTGCTGTCTTTCTACAATAATGCTCTGCACTGACAGAGCTGTCCTGGGGCACTTCTGATTAAAGCTACTTTATTCCTTCCAGCAGCAAGATTCTGAATAATGTTTGAAACTGTTGCAATTATTTTAGAGTTGATGTAAATAATAAAGCAACTATACAGCAAAACTGATCGCGATGAAAACTATAAAGGCAGGATGGCTTAAACTTACATTTCCTCTGCCGATCAGCAGCCCTACTAACCTACATGTCAAGGCAATAGTAGAGAGGCTTTCCAGCAGTACCTGTCTCTGCAGGGAGTTAAATCATCTTACACATTTCCGGGGCTCAATGTGTTTCATCTCTGTCAACTGCTTATGCAGCTGCTTTCTGAAAATATTTCTGGATTTCCTAACAGACTTCAGTGAGGTGAACTTAAAGGCCACAGCTATTTGCACACAAAATCAATTGGGATTCTGAGTATCTCTTCCTTCTTTCACTTGAAACAAACTGCTCAAGTTTCAGAAAACGCGGCTCGCTTTTTGGTATCTGCACTCTTCCGCTGCGTCTACACTGGTCACCAATCAAAAGTGTGACTACGGCATACGCAAGCAAATCCAACGGAGCTGTAATCTAGCTAGCCCGGGTAACAACAGCAAGGAGCAATCTGTACGTGCCTGCTAGGTGCCCTGGGTACGTGCTCAGGTTGCTGGCCCATGCTGAAGTCTGACAGCTGGATTTTCACTGCCACTGTTACCTGAGCAAGCTAGTAACATGGGAATGGTGCATGTGCTGCACTCACCCCCTGGCTACAATGCAGACATACTCACATTCGGTGGTAGATAACTGGGCCAGTAATAAGAGCAAGGGTCACAAGACTAGTCACGGAGTCGGGTGGGAAGAAGCCAGAACAAGGTTATCAGAATCTGATCTTCTGACTCTTATCTCTGGCACAGGAAATACCAGGACGATGGTGTCAGCTCAGGTGGGTGTACATACCAGGTAGGGGAGATCCCCTTCTTCTCAGCCTTGAATGACTTGGCGTAGTTGAGGGTGGAGACCTGTCTGTTGCCCGGTGGGCAGGCACCCCCGTGTGAGTCTACGATAGCCTCCCAGTAGGAAGATCTCAGCTACACGATTTATGGTGACGGGGGACTGCTTTCGGGCTTTCCCTCTAGCTTGCTCCTATGGCCTTTTCGCTCAGAGCAAGTGAAACCAGGGGCATCTGAACTCCAAGGCCTCTGGGGTTAAGACTTGCACACTGGATGCTTGCCATGAATTTGGGAGCGTCTAAAACCCCATGCTGAAGAGTCTGGGAGGTAGGATACTTGCCGGTGGTAGCGCCATGCAGACTTGAACGATGGAGCGCTGCTCAGTTGACAGAATTCAGAGCTGATCCGATTGATCCGGCCTGAGACACAACACTTAGCAAGACGTCCGTACAGCGCCAAGAGCAATGGAGTCTCATGCTCAGTTGGGCGTATTAGCTATCTAATATTAACAACAGTGACCACAAACATAGGTCAAATGTGGCTGCAATATGCCGCGTGCCCTGGTGGGGGTGAATGGCAGAGTCGATAACCAAAAGCCACTTTCTTTTCTCTGCACCAGTGGAGTTAATCCAGATTGACACCGACATAACTGAGAGCAGCGCCTAGCCCTAAATCTGTTCTCAAGATATTTCCACACTGCAGATAGGCATCACTTCTGTAAATTAAACATATCCCATGCTCGTAAATCGTTAACACACTGATAAGTGGCGGAGGATTTGCTGGGTTTTCCTATTCATGCATCAAGCAATTCTGCTGTTAAAATGATTACTTGTGCAATGAGCTTATGATCTCAGCTGGGAACAAAGCACCCAGCCTGCACATGAATGTTTGTTGTGGGCTGCAGTACAGACATGTTATAAAACAGCCCCAAACTGGCAGACTTTCTTCCTAGCAAAAATCCAAACAAACAGACCCTGAATTATTAATGGGGATAAGCTTTCTCAACTGATTAACAGTAACTACCGCAAGCTTGGGTTCAGATGCAGAGCCGAGCATCATGGTGAAACCACATAATGTGGCAGCTGCACATGTGGGTAACACAAGGGTGAAAAGTCCATTACAGTCATTTAGAGTATACGGTGAGCAGAGGACTCCAACGCCTCTGTACATTAGCAATCCCTTATGGCTGCAGGATGGTAGGAAAGCACTCAAAAGGGGGAAGCCAGTCTGTCATTTACAGGAAATGGAGCCCACTACAAAAAAGGACAGGCCTCCGCACATCCGACGGTTAGCTGAGCTTGGGTAGGTTGCAAGAAGGCCCCTCACTATCTCCACCCGACAGATGTTACTCCCATACGGTCCGGACACAAAAAACAGACGGCACGGTTCTGCTCTCACTCATCCCGGAGTAGCACGAGAACAGTCAAAAGCACTTAAGCACCAGCATAGCCAGAGCAAGATCAGAACAAAGTCCACAATAAGAGAAGCAAATCAAAGCAGCTAGAAAAAGGACGGCTCGTCAGGACACCTGGGTTTTCTTCCTGCTTCTACCCGCCTACTTCTGCGTTTGTGCATCTCCAAGACGGCGCTAATAGACCACACCTCTTTCACGAGGATGCTCGGAGGCCTAATAGGGATGTTTTGCGATCTAGTCTCAGATGTTCAGGAACGTCTGTTCTCTACTCCTGAACATCAGTGTGACGCGAGCCTCGCTGAAGTCAATGGGATTATCCCAGTGAAAATCTTGTATGAGCCAAGAATCAATGCTTTTAGATCCTCACAGAAAAGGCCATATATGGATGAGAACTGCAGTTAACCACTGGCCTGCTAGAGGCTATTGCAATCTTTGGGAAGGACTGGTGTTCCCTGGATCATCGGCATTTTTAATCAGGTGCAGCCCGCAGCTGATGCCATGCCGTATCTTAGACCGTATCTAAGTATCATCTTCATCTAGTAGTAAAAACTCTCCAGAACCTCCACTTCAAGACCCAGAAGACTCACATCAGCTTCTCCTCCGTCCACAGTGACCAAACTGACTTCTAGGTTGCTTATAGAGTAGAAGCCTACAAAATGAGAGAGTATGATGACTCTCTGAGTATGTGGTTAGCAGGGTTAAGAGTGAGGCTGAAATGTATTCCTTCCCTGGCTCAGCGTGGATTGCATTCAAACACAAGAAGGCAATTATTGTAGAATTAGATACAATTCTAGTGACTGAAAACATATTTTGCGAGGCATAAAAATGTCGCGGCTGGTCCAGCACCCGGCACCGCAGTGAGCCCTCTGCAAACAGTCTCCGAATAATCAACTGTTTAAGTCCTTGCCCCTGTTTTGAATGCATGTGCGAGCCTCTCCCCAGCCTGGTGCTCTGCTCCATCTGCCATAGGATTGCCTCCCTCTCCAAGCTGAATGCGAGGGAGTTAATGGCAGCGGAGGCTCTAATCAGCTATTGCTGTCAGGACAAGTGGAGCAATCAGGGGAATCAGACCACTTGTGGGGAGCTGAGGCAGAGCAGTGGCTCCGCAGATACCCGCTTAGTTTAAATCTCAGCTCCTTCTCCTACGCCTCTCCCAAAAGGATCAATCACCATTCATTAAGCCTTGCTGGAGAAACGGACTGAAAAGCAGCCCAAAGTAGCTGGGAGCAAAGTTGAGGCTGCACCAGCTGGCGAAGGCATGGCAGGTGCAGTCACTAATCTTCGCAACTCTTTGACAGGGGGTGCACAAGGTGACCCACAAAGGACAGTGATACAAGAGGTATGGATTTTAGGCTGATCTTAGGGTGCTGAGAAGAGACCGGGTAGCTTAACAGTGGTAATTGGATATGTTAACCTTTACCCTGGGATCACTAGTCTGAACGCAGCTCAGGTAAGAAGGGCCTGAAAATCATTAGCCTTTTCACAAGAAGAAGCCCACGTGGTCTGGCAGCAATGCCAGGTACTGCTGCTGCTTTCTATGAATCATGAAGGAACACAATCTACGCCAGGAGCTGGTTGCAGCGAAGGCAGGAGCATGAGCTCTATCAATGAGGCCCCTTCCAGGAAAATGTCTTGCTGCCAACCCAGCTTATATAAGCCAATGCTTACACTGCCATAGACAGAAAGATCATCTCTCAGGCTGTAGGGCCGAGGTGGGCTGCAAGCATTCTAGGGTCTGGCAGCATACGGTGACAACCACATGGGGAATGGGTGCCCAGGGTGGGACTTCCCCATCCAGTGACGTGTAAACTCACCCTAGTCATAGGAGCTGTTCATGTTCACTTTCAGTGGCACAACTGGGGTGACTGGTCAGGCTCTTCCTCGTGGAACTTTATTAACTTCAGTTTGTTCCAACACTGTTTATTCGACTGACTTCATTCCTGCTGCCGGAAGAGGTGCTCGTTATATCCTGAACATAGTGTGATGAATTCTCCATCAGAGATTCCCCACCACTACATTTGAGCCAGTATGTGCATGCCAGGGACCAGGAGCATCTCCAGTATCGCAGGCAGAGCTAGTGGTGATCATGTGCAAGCACCATATACTGTATGGATTAAACTAAGGGAATACTTAGAAATGTTCATTCTGCCTTCCACAACATGGATGTGGCAACAGCATTTTTAGCAATTTCTGTAGGATTCTGCATGTGTGTGAAGTGCCCATCACAGCAAAGGGACTTTTCAGTCTGAGTCTTTGAAGTCTCTCTAGCCACAATCCTACAATAGCCTTGGATTTAGTTGAGCACACAATATACAGTGTGAAATCTTAATAAAAAAATTAAGACTTATAGCCTGGCTTCTCCGTAAAAGGAAGGTCCTGTGCTGTCTTATAAAGTCCTATACACAAATCTGGTTCAGCGTTTGATCCAAATTACTTTGGATCCACTTTCTTTATTATCTCACATTGCAGCAGCAACAAATAAAACATTCAGACACGCTTAAATGTTTAGTTTATCTTTATCAGCTAGCAGAACAGCACGTTTCTATGGAGAACAGTAGTTGGTTACTAGCATGTGTTACTAAAAAATGTTTTTAAACTGACTTCAGGCTTTCTATCTGATTAATATACTTTATATTTTAACTATGAATTTTGTTTTTTCAGGAAAAATACTTAACAGCAAATTACCAAGATCTGTTTGCTATTTGGGAGGTTTATTTGAGCTCACTGATAAAAACTGTATCTCTGAGGTCATCTAAAACAAGCCTGGAAAAGACATTAAGGCATACACTACGTGGAACAATAGTCCAATGGCAGAGGAATGGACTAGATGATCTAATAGGTATTTTCCATCTTTATCATCTATGATTCCTTAAGAGCCAGTCACAGATCATGCTCTTTCTTTGTCATCAAATGCTCTGCGTATGACACATCCTGTCCGTGAACTCTCACCGTGCAGCATCTGGGGAAAACACGCTGCTGCGTTCCAGGTGGAGTTTTAAACTTCTCCAAATCTCCTTAGGCTAAGGGACATCTTCTGATTTCAACCACCGTCTCTGAATCACAGGGCAGGCTATGATTCCCCAGGTGGATCGTGCTAGCGGACTGAAAAATGAACAAACCTAGTTCGGCTATCCCAGTATTCATCTGGGAGAACGTTCGACGTATGGACTGTCTTCAAGCAAGCGCCCGCATGCTGCGACCTACTGAAATGGGGATCCTGCTAGGAGTCAAAGGAACTGGTTTCTAATCCTAATGCTGCTGCTGACCTGCTGAATGACTCGGCCTGCCTTTAGAGTGCTGCTAATCATGCCTGCCTGCTTTTGAAGTATAAAACATAGGCAAACAAGTGTTACACATAAGCAGATTATTTTTGATTTTTTTTTATTCTGAGTTAGCTGAGGAAGTCTTCTCACCTGCTCACAAACCAGCCCCACTCTTAATTTCTGTCTTCTCACCTGCTCATTTCGGTAGTTTCGCTTTGTTTTGTTTTGTGAGCACATAAAACCCACCGCTTCAGGATAATAGTCATATTTTCCCTCTACAAGACCCTCAAGATGAGGTTCTCACGGCATTAACATATTTCTTCTGAACACTTCTGCAAGTAGATAAGCATTACTCTCCCCACTTTAACAGATGGAAGAGCTCAAACAAAGGGATGAAGTGATTTGGCCAGGGCCCCAACACAAGTCAGTAGCACAGCCAGAAGACCTCTGGACTTGCCCTACTTGAACATTAACCTCTAGTCTAAGCCCTGCTTGCTACCTACAGAATGCTGCTGGAAGTATTACTAATCTATGCCATATGTTTCTCTTTCAAGTGACTGGAAAAATGCACTAGACATAGCTCCGATGCAGAAATAGGAGGGGAGAGATAACAGAATCCATATTTGGAGCTTGGGTCTCAGCAAATCTCATGGAAATCACATTCACAGACTGAATGCTGTTTTCAAATTCCTCTCCCTCCCCAGCATATTAAAGGCTAACACAGTAATTACAGAGCTCTTTTAGAAACAGAAATGGACTGATGAATCAGCCTGATGGATCAGATGATTGGTGTCTCTGTGCTACCACTACTGGAACTTCATGGGTTTGTTCCTATTATTTATTCATTTATTACAGAAGCACTCAGAGGTTCCAGATGAAATCCAAGGCTTTTCTGCTGGGCATGGTGAAAGCCCCACGTAAGAGACTTCCTTCTCCCAAAGACCTTTCCACCTGCAAACACAAAACTCACAAAGAGTCGGAGGAGGAAAGATGCACAGAGTGGTAAAGCAGCTTGCTCAAGCCACAGAGGGTCGCTGCAGAGGTGATTTCCTGACTCCGATATCAATGCCTTAATCTGGGGTGCTCAGATCTGGCCTTCAGGGCCTGATCCCAGTATGAGGGGCTGGAGGGAGGTAGCACAGGGCCTGATCCCAACATGTGGGGCCCCAGGGCCCAATCCTCACATGCAAAGCTCCTGGCATAAGCAGCCAAGCAGTGTTCCTTCTAAGCTGTGTGGAGTGCACAGCCGCGCAGGCATGCCTAGCAGCGCAGCATGGGTTTACCTGTGCAGCCACGCACACCACACAGCTTAGAGGGAATGCTGGAGCCAGGCAGGAGCAGTGCTGGACCCTAGGGCCAGATCCCAGAACATGGGGCCAGATGGAGGCAGCCTGGGGCTCCATCCCAAAGTATGGGGCCAGGCAGGAATAGCACCAGGCCTGATCCAGGCATCCAGGACAGGACGGAGGCAGCATGGGGCCCGATTCTGCCACGCGAGACCAGGCAGAGTGGCACAGGGCCCGAATCCTGGTGTGTAAGGGCCAACTAAGGCTGCAATCCAGGTTGAGCACCACTGCCCTAGTTGTTCAATTCCACTGCTTCTCCACCTAATTCAGCCCAGGTTTCCCTGCCTGGTTCAGCAAGGACAAGACACGGTAGGGGCAGCATGCACATCTCTAGGCAAAGCTGTGGGCATGTCCCTCATGGTCAAGGGAAAGCGCTACGATGATTAACTTTTGGGTGCGGTCTTCGAAGGGGCTTCTGCTCAGCCCTCAGCTGTGTATTACTATTACAAACCTGCCCCGCTCTTCATTTCTCTCTTTTAAATTTAACGTAGTTCACGACGCGAGACAGCGCGTTGTTTGGGACTGAGACAGCCGGCTTCTGGCAGGGTGCTGGCACCTCTCGCTTCCATGCCCCCTACAAACGGTTTCATCTCAGTCTTTCAAGTCACAATTAATGCAGAAACCCCACATCTGAGAGCCCACACAACCCACTGTAACCTGCCTTAATGCAACTGTAAAGCAAGTCAAGTTGAACCTCACTCAACTGGTTCTTGCAGAAGCCTAATCACTGGCCAGTGACCTTCTATGAGCTCTTGAAACATAGCACCACGTGATATCCATTCTGATTTCTTAGAAACTTCATCGGCAAAGCGACAGGAACTTTGGTCCCTCTGAAGAGAAACAGCAAACTTTTGGCACTGGTACTACAGCGGTGGTAGGCCTGGGGCAGAGTGCTGTTTGCCTTGTACAAAACCCATGGCCAGATCAGCAACATTTCAAAACCTGGGTGTGATGCTTAGAGAGCTGGGGCTGTTAAAGTAGGCAAGCACAATTATGATTCACTCTTGAGACTACAGAAGATGTAGCACATTTAACAAGTAAGTAATCGAGCTCCAGAAGCACCTCCACAATGTTCTTATGTTCACAGTGATGAGGACATGGTATTTGGCTACTAAGGCACTGGTCGGCCAAAGAAACTGAGACCTACACCAGCCCAGAAAACAATAACAATCGGCAAGTACAGGGGGCAACTCCTGAGCTAGCCTCTAGTCTGCGAGAGCCTACCACAACACACAGGAGGGTGAACAAACACAGCATGTAGCCCAAGGACTGGAAGGCTGTACGTGTGCTATTAAGTAACGAGGGAGTTTGCGTATGGAAGTGTTTTGTACCACGCCTGGTCCCACCCTTGTACACCTTTGTATTGCTCCTGGGGAATTCCTACCACTGTTGCTAAAGGGTTAGGCTTTTATTATTACTGATTTGCTGGTCTTCTCTTAGTGGCTGAAACCATGACACTGTAGACCTTATCCAACAAGGACTGGAAAACCCCCTCTGCAGTGACCGCCCATCTCACCCAGCTCTGACAACTGTACTTTCTAGTTTCTGGACTAATATACCTGCCTATGACAAACAAAGCCACCGATACGCCAATTCCCAGCAGACACCGTGGTCAGCACACCCCTGGAGTTGCCAACACATGAAGAAGCACGGTCCTGGAGCCGAACAGCACACAGCTGCTCTAGGGCTAGGCCCCATGAAGCAGCCTCTCCAAGGCTATGGTACACGTGGCGGCCACACTGCCACTCTAGGATGTGTGCAGGGACGGGCACTGCATGCAGCATGGTCCTGGAGTCGCCACGGTGGGTGCTGCATGAGACGGTTGGAGCCATCCAGCACGCCCCACATGCTGCCGACAGGTCCACTGAGACCCACAGACCATAGCAGGAGACGGATGGTAGGGCTCCTAGGACAGGATCTGGCCCACGGGCCGTATCTTTGCCACTTCTCCTTTAGAGTTTTTTAGAATGAGCAGTGCTTTTTCCTTCCTTTTGAGTCCATTTGTCAATTTAGCTCCCAAGCATGTGACCAGGACCTCTATGATAAATACCTTTGATGTTGCTAGCATTAAGGGAAGACAAGTCTAGCAATGAAGATGGAGAGGGTCTTGAGATTACACCACAACAATGGGATTTGGGAGAACTGGATTCTATCATCCACCTGCAAACCAACCTCGGCACGCTACTGGGAGAAATCTCATGCCATTCCCTACTTCGGTCCAGATTTATACTTATCTCAGTGCTCCAAAACCTGGGCGTGAGAGGACTGTTGAACTGCATGGGCTAAGCTCTGCTCAGCTTCTGCTGTTATCTCTCCTTGGGAGCTCTCACATTTTGAACAGAACAGAGGAGATCCCTGCCCTAAGGTCCTCAGGAATTTCCATCTTCCTTGGCTAATTAATAGGTACACCCCAGAGAAGCAGTAAAATGACAAAAATACCTACCCATCTCCTTGAGCTCCATATTAACATATTCCAGCCAACAAGCATCAATCTCGTCCAGGTCATAGCGGCTCAATCCCTGCGAGTATGTCCTGGTGGCCTCTGAAATCTCTGAATCGGGCAGGTCACTTGGTGAGACCTGCACACAGGGACTCTCTAGCTGGGGTATAATCCTAGAAGGAAGAAAGCAAAGGATTAGAAAAAACCAAGAAATCTGATGACAAACTACATCTCACTGAAACCCTATCCCTGACACTACAGATGCTTACCTCTTAAGCCTATGAGCAGGCCGATTAGAACCAATCAGTCCATACTTACAGGTGTAAAATTAAGCATCTGACTCAGTGCTTCCCAAACGTTTCCTCAGCATGACCCCATTTCCTCAGTATGGCCCCTCAGTCCCAAACCACAACCCTCCATCCCCATCCACTGATGCTGTGACCCCATTTAGGGTTGCGACCCACAGTTTGAGAACCGTTGGACTAAGTGTTTGCATGGTAAGGGCCCCAGAGCATGAACCTTCCCAAAGGGACCAGTGATTCTGCACCCCAGCTCTGTGGCTTGGCTTGAGTCATGTTAAAAGGACCTGCTTTTCAGGGAGCACTGGGGAAAACCCTGTGCTGGAACGGTTTAGCTAGGGATGCTGCTGCCTTGAGCGTGAAGTCCCTTCCAGCCCTGCTTTCCTGCAACCCTACAGCTGTATTGGTGCTAGGGTTTTTCTGCTGTAACTGTTTTGTCCAAAAAATCCCAACTGTAACTGATACTGTTTGCTGCTAGAAATCTGTGTATGTACCTGGCCTAACATGCAGCAATTCACGTGTTCATGGATACGTGCTCTGTAAACACCAGGGTCTTTAGTCATATGGCAACAACTTCACAAATGATGAGGACAGTGAGGATTCAGTAGAGCCAGACCCCTACGTTCCTCCCTCAAACACCAAAATCTCAACACTCAAGTGACTCGTGCTGCAGCTGCTCGCAGGACAGCAGGCTCCTGCAGTGCAAAAGCCTGGACAACGCAGGACCCAGGAGGAAGGCGGCCTCTTTCTCACACCTTAAATGAATTTACACTCTGTCATACAGGCTATCATTTTTCACTGCTTCCCAAGCCTCACTTGCATGCCATTAAAAGGAACACGTGACATTGTGGGAGACCCCCAGTGAGACTGGTACTTCAACAGGATGCCAAACCTTCTTGGTTATCTATCAGCCCACTGGGATCACTGCCATTGCAGGTGTTGTTTTTAATTGATGTGTTTGCATAAGCAGTGATTAAGTCTAAAGGATATGTGCCCAGCATCCTCTCAGAGGCATGGGGGGAGAGGGGGATAGCAGCTTTTAAAGGGCAATGACTGACTCCCCCTCCAATGCTGGCATTGCCTGTAGTTGAGAAGCAGGTGGTAGACAAGACAGCCCAAGTAGAGGGAGGGAAAGCAGCAATGAGCAATTACCCATCGTTAATTTTCATTTCCTTAAAATCAGAAGGAAAAAAGAACCCCCTGGGTAATAAGGCGCTGTTTACAGAGGAGGGCCAGGGAAGGTATATAAAGAGCCAGATGCTGCTACTGCTTGAGAAAATATTTTGTACTGCTTCTGGTCCAGGTGGGATGGCTGCCATGAGATGAAAAAGAGAAGGCAAGCGTGTCATCTGCCAGGGAAACAGGACATGGCACCAAAACAAATCATTTGTGTGTATTTTTTTGGGAATGCTCTGATGTTTTTAGAAAGGAAAATCTGTCAAAACCAGGAAAATCTCCGTCTGACATTGATAAATGCATGGTTTGCAGGTACTGGGCAGGTTTTGTATTTTAGCATGGCGTGTCGAGAAGTGCCATCCACAAGAGCAGGGCAGTGGACAAAGGGAAGAACAAGGATTCAGAAGGTCTTGGATACATTTCTGGTTTTGCAAGTCTTTCCGCCTCTTTGCCAACCTGCAAAAAGGGAGGAGATTCACCTGTATCGCCAGAGGTCTCGGGAGGTCGACTTTGAGAGAAAAGACAGCCTAGTGGCTAAGGCACTGACTTAAGACTCCTGAGACCTGGGTGTAGTTACCAGCTTTGCCCCAGATTCCTTGGGACAGATCACTGAGTCCCAGTTTTCCCATCTGTAAAATGGGGACAATAATCCCTCCTTTCTCCTACCCATTGCTTCATCTATAGCGCAAGTTGCTGGGGGCAGGACTCTCTCACAGCATTGAGCATGGGATGCAATGGGAATTCAATCATGGCTCTAAGCCCCCTCAGCACAACATTCAGAAACATTGGCCCAGCCCCACTGACACTCTCCAGCAAAAGTGGAAAATATAATTGTGTAAAGAATCTGAATGCAATGCCAAGGATTATCAATAAAGCCTCATGCACAGACAATATGAATATTGGTGAATGAGCCTGGCCTATAAACCCACGTATGGACTGAAGCACCTGAAAATGCAGGCCTACAATCAAAGGTTTATTCGTTCAGATCCAGACCGTGCAGAATGGGGAAAGAGAAACTGAGCATCTAGTAAAAGGACAGGTGGAACTGCCTGTCTGCTATTTGGAAAACTGACAGTTTAACTTCAGGATACATATCTAGGGCTAAATACACTGCAGATGTAATGCCAGCAAGGCCAGTGAACTCTGCTGCAATGCAAGGAGGTTACACCTGAGATGCACTGTGCCCAAGCGCTGCACGGAGCCACAAGCAGCGCTGTGTTTCGTCGTGCTTGCTGGCCTGCTGCAGAGCAGAGAGCATGCCTGAGGTCAGGGAGGTGCACAAGGCGTTTGGAATTTAGCGAGGGGTTTCCCAAACTCCCTCTAGGACGCTGCAACCATCCAAAGTGCACAAAGTCCCCGTGGTTTAGCTACAAACCACTTGCAGAGATTTAGAGCCCAATTCTGTAAAGCCATACAGGAAAGACCTCGGCACATCTGGTGAGGGGGCTGTGGGGCTTGCTGAGCAGTTCTATAGAGATTCCAGCTGCAGCAGGTAAGCCAGCTGTCCTCCTGACACACCTGGATGCACAGGGCGCTGCTATATATAAGCACTCAAAGCAGCCTTTGCACTGTGGAGGGAATTGGGGACAGCCTCTTCTCTATATAGGTGAGAGGCCTGTAAGAAAGCAGGCAACCAAGGCCAATGTCCAAGAGAGCAGATTCTGCCACCTGATAGGCTTTCAGGCATTTTAGCTCTTTGACTGCCTCCCTGTCCCATTACATTCCCTAAATTCTGGCCTCAGTCCCTAGAAGTATGTTAAACAAGCAATGATTACCAGGCAGTAATTGCTTGCAGTTCTACAGAGCCTTTCACCTCGGGATCCCCAAGTGCTTTTAAACATTAATGACTATTTATAGAGCCTCACAGCTTCCCAGTAAGCATTAGCAAGCCCAGTTCATAGATTACGGGACACAGCATACAAATTCTTTCAAGGTTACAAAGCAAGGCAATGGCAGAGCCCAAGGGTCCTGATTCCTATCATCTGCTTTAGCTCTAGGCTGCACTGTTTCAAAATAATCTGCTCTCCTCTCTTTTTAATGATACCACCCATCGCCAAGCCTGACCCAGGCAAGCAGCCCCACCCTGTTGTGCCATTAGTCACCCATCATACCCCTGCGCCCAGCTAGGCACGGTCATCCAGACGCTCCTTCTAGCCCAGCAATCCCTCTCCTTCCCTCGCTCACAGACCACTGACTGGTGCAGAGCCCCAAACTCACATTTGTGCTTGTCGGCTGAGTTAGCAGGTAGTGTAAGGGATCACTTTCAGCAGGCCTTACTCTAGCCATCTACTTTGTTAGTCTTACGGTGCAAACCCCCCCTGCCTTCCTCCCCCTCCACCTGGGAGAGGGCGTGCAGTGCAAAGAAGCCGGCCTGGCTCGCTACCCAGTGCAAAGTTTCAGAGATTCATAAATTGTCAGGGGCTGGAAGGGACCTCGGAGGATCATTGGGTCCAGCCCCCCACCCCAAGCAGGAAAGACAACTGGGGTCAGGGGACCCCAGGAAGGCGACTGTCCGGTTCCCTCTTGCACAGAGCATACCCCGCGTACAGCGCACCAAGCTGTGCGAGGCCATTTACAAGATTGTTCCTTAACTTTTGCAAGGGGGTTGGGAATTGCCCCCTGGGTTTGTAGTTTTTTGTGCCTGCCCCCAAATCCCCTGCACCTCTGCCCTGGATATAACACCACCGACGGCAGCCATCAGTAGGCCACAGCTTTTTCAAACACCGAATGTGCACACTGCTGCACGGTTTGTCGGCTGGCTTCCCTCTCTGTGCTACCCTGCTACAATCACGGGGGCAGTCTGTACGATGGGCTGGTTTCCTACGTTTTAGACACAGGTTCAAGGGGAGGCGAATATAGAGCAGCTGAATCTGGGCAGAGGACCCCTGTCTCTGTGGTCTAAGGCTCACGGTGTCAGTCTTCATTGCTCCGGAGGTAAAAATGGTGTCACCATCCTGGGTGTTTAACACGGTAGCTGATTCTTTCTTCATTCCCTTCCCTTCCAAGTCAGGAGGCTTCCCGTTGCCCCCCCAGCACAACAGGAACAACCACCGGAGAAGCTCTGTGTCGAGTTCTCTGTGGGAACCGTCTATCTTTTTAGGAGTTAAATACTTTCTCCTCGCACCAAAGAAATTAAGCCGTTTTTTCACTTCGTGTGGTTCCTTTATTCCTTCCTGTCTTGTGAGCATTACTATAAGCCTGTTGGCAGCAACCTCCCACATGTTGTGATTCCAAAGTCAAACAAATAACCCTCCCCACGGCTAAATCTGCTTGCATCAATCTCCCCGCGTTGTTCCCTGTGATATCAGAGCGGGTGGGTTTTCCCCCCCCCCATCAGAGCTCACAGAGGGGATCACTCAGAATAATCACGTGGGTTACTACCACTACAGGAAAGAGATAGCCAGCCCAAATCGTTAGATGTGCTGTGCCCTCCACGCGCAGCGCTGGGAAACCTTAGGGGAAAAAGCAGGCTACCCCAGCCTCTGCTGAGATGTGGTAAGCCAAGCGACGACAGCTATTGCAGTCATTTACTTTGAGGGCTATCAGATGGGGACAAGAAGCCAACAAAGCCCTCGTTATTCTTGGACTGCGATGCTAGCAGCAGAGGACTGTGGTTGGTAAGGATCGTGCTACTTTTCCAAGGAGCTCAGGAACCTTGCCTCTTATTGAGGGACAGTTTCTATACTCCAGACATGCCCAGGGAATGGGGGGAGCTAGAGATGGGCAAACACAAGGCTTTAGGTCTGCGACGGGGCACTCTGTCAATGCACTTGGTCCCAAATATGCTCCCTACATGCCAACCACTGCACCACTAACACCCTGTGGAGGAGAGGAGAAATGGGCCCTGGCCCGTTCTATTGCGCACATAGCGTCCCCAGAAAAAGAAAGCTGGCCCTGAGATACCGTGCGATGATCACATGCCCCTTCCTCTTTAAAGAAAGCAGTGGCCCTCATGCTCAGTAAAGAGTATGCTGTTCAATAAATACCCTGGCAAGTTGCATAAGTGCATCCCAGGGATCCAATAGTCTTTAGCAGAAGGTACTGGCCTTTCCTGGAGGGCTGCCATGCAGCAAAACTGATCAATGGTAAATGTGGGTGAGCAAGATGGAGGATGTGGGAGGAAAGGCATTAAATAAGGAAATATATTAGCTAAGGATATCTATACATTAGATAAGGAAATATTCGGGGCCAAATTCCCATCTCGTCAACTCCTTTACATCAACCCCTGACCCTGAAGCAGTGGTGGCCGCAATCTGCCTGTGAGTCAGTGTTCTGCACTTGGATGCAGTCTGTGCTTTGAGAAACTCAAAGGATGGGGCCTCTTCTTCATGCACTGAATTAACTGAATGCTTTGTCTTGCCTGGGATGAATTCAGAATCACCAGCTCGGCTACCAGAAGCTGAGCGCTGCTTCCCTGGCAGGCTAGGTTGCAATTACTGTCCACATCCAGAAGCCCTGCTTCCATCTACTATCTCTCAGGCCTCAGAGGAATCAAGGAAGCCTCAGTCTTCATCAGGGAAGAGGAAGCTTATGAGTCCAATACTTCCTTTCCCTTATGGCACAGAGCACTCCTCTACTCCACGCTTGGGCATACTTGCATTCACAATGCTGCCGTGGGATGCTTCTCATACACCAACTGTTATACAATAAACATGGAAACTCACTGGGATTCACTCCCTGCCCTGCAAACCAAGACTGTCTGGAAATGCTTTTGTGATGCAGGACTAAACATACAGCAGCACTGTCTACTACAAGGCTCCCACTGATTTCAATGTGTATTACACTGGGCTCTTAGGATCAGCTTGGAAACACGAAGTCTGATTAGGGGCTAGATCTTCCACTGATTGAAATCAGCACATACCAGAACTACTTCAGCTACACCACAGTTACATCAGTGGAGTTACTCTGGGGTTTGGTATCCATAAAATCCGAATGATCGGAATCGGAGCACGGGACCCCTTGCAAACCCGGACTCATGGCTCAAGGGGTCAGCTCACTTTTTCATCCTTCCAAGTTGGATCAAGTGTGCCCCATCAGAGGGAACGCTGGAGCCAGGCAGGGGCAGTGCTGGACCCTCAAGGGGTCCCAACAGCAGTGGCATGTCTCTGTTATCTGCGAAGTTAATTCTTATTTTACATCAGCATAGATAAGAGAAGAACTGTGCTCTGGGATGCGACATTGTTTGCTGTGGGTCAGATCCTGCAATCTCAATGGCCTCTAACATGAGAGAGTCACTGGTCATTTACAGAAGGAATCAAAACTCACCGAAGGGCTGTTATCTTTTATTAGACTGATCAGACGTTTGCCAAAAAAATTCTTTATTTGCAAGCTTTCAGGCACAAGCAATTTGTTTAAAACAAGAGATATACAGTGATTTTGGTCCTGTCAATAGATAACTTAGATATTTACTTAGGTAAGACAGTCAACTGAGGTCCTGTCTGTTCTGCGCAGATGTCAGGCACCCAAAGCACCATTTGTAAGAAGAGCAGGGATACCCTTGCTAAATTGTCCTCTTCCCTGTGCCACACGCTGTTGGCAGGCTGCATGCTACCCACTGTTATGGGAATCCTAAAGGAAGCCGCTGCAAAAAGGGGACTGAATGAACAGCGTGTGCGGTGCTCTGGCATACGGAGCAACCAAAGGCATCACACATCATTCCTGGAGATTCATTCTGAGCACTGTGTAATGAGAACCACAAGGAAGGCAGAGAAGCTGCTTCATCTGCTGTAAACTTTCTGGATTGGAAATGAGCAGGCGCTTGCTGTCAATTCTCCCTTGTTCCTTGGCAACTTTCTGGCATTATGTATGACACTTGCCATGTACATGTCAACAGTGTCACCCATAATGACATGCAACCACAGGAAGAGCTAGAACTGAAAAGCAGACTGCGGTGCCAGCTTTGACACAGTTCTGCAAATTCAGGAGCTGAGGCTTGCAGCAAAATTTGCACAGATCACATTTCCTCCTTGAAATATCACATCATGACACAAATGTCAATATACAAAGATGCTGCAAGGAACAAACAAGAAAACAGCAAGATACACTATCGCATGACATCCTTCAGCAAAGCATCCGCACTTGCAATCTCTGATCCTGCACAATCTGTGCTCTTGACCATCCTTGTACGTACATGGGTAGAAATGGGGAATGAAACCAATGGGTTATTCCGGGGTAAATGAAGAGAGAATTGAGCCAGCTCAATTTTGCTTAACGTTTTTGTTAAAATGGGGCTGCCAAAGATTTCAACATAGGAAAGGCACGCATCTGCACACCGACAGGGATGCAGCTGCAGGAGCAGGCTGGGTTAGGCTACTGACCAGCACAGCCATCTCCACCCTGTGGTGCAGACAGGAGGCTCTCCTCCGAACAGGTGCATGTGGCAGGAGGGGTGGAAAGTGCTGCGAAACAGTAAGTGAATGTTCACTTTATCTATGAGATGGGCCCAAGCAGAGTCTGGATACACTTCCCCTGTTGCAAACTGTAGAGAGTTACTCTCTTACCAGAAAAAGGTCCCTTCTGAAGGGAAACATGGTGCTGATTCACAGCCCCTAACAGGAGTCCATGGCTGGCTTCTGTGTATGTGGGTACTGCGTGTGCCCCCGTGTCTGTAGGGCTGCTGTCGGTGTCTGAGTGCTACCCTGCCCATCCCACAGATGTGCAACTGAGGCACAGAGAGACTCAAGTGATTTGGATTTCCAAAGGTCATAAAGCTGGAGGCAGAGCAGGGAATTGAATCTGGGACTCCCAACTCTTAGGGCAGCAGAAAAAAAACGTACTGTCACCCCAGCAGCCACTCCATGCGCAGTCATCAGATCACCGAACTTCACCTCCAGGAGCAAGAGAGGAGATGATGCAGATGTTGCAGAAGGCAACAGCATGGTAGTCTGGACACCTGGGTTCACATCCTTCCCCACTGATTTGCTGTGTGGACTTGTGCCAGTCACCTAACCTCTCTGTGCTTCAACTTCCCCACTGCTAAACTGAAGATAAGGAGCCTATGTACTCATATAAATTGCTTTGACATCTCAAGAACAATATGCAAGCAGTGTTTCACAAAAAAATCCAGGAAGGGGTATTTCGACCAGCAGATGCAGTAGGAAGAAACCCGCGCCCATCAGCTAGTGAGCCATGCCACTAATGCCCTAGGGACGTCCATCCAGTTTCCTGACCACGATTCTGGAAGATAAAGAATCCTTCTCGCTGAGCCCAGTGCAGTCTGGGGTTGAGCTGGAGGACTTGATGAGTCCTCTATGAATGTCTATCCAAAGCAGGATGAAGCAACGAAGTTCAGACCTATGTGCATTTGTACTGAGTCTCACTATTTGATTTAAGGAGCTCCCAGTCACCTAGATCATAGGGATCACTAATTTAACATGCTCGGATACAGCCAGCACTGATACTAATTTTGCTCCTCCATTTCCCAGCTAGCTCAATGGAGCAAAGCAAAAAGTCTCCAGTAAGTCATAGGCATAATCAGCACAGGGGGGTTAAAAAGAAGGCTTAGTGCCAGTTTGGAAAAAACATCCAGCACCAATTAATATTTCTTTTTAATGGGTTCAAGAGATGTCAAAACAGATACAGGGAACTATACTGAGCACTCAGGCCTTAAGCCTTCATTAATCCTAGTTATATAACTTGCTTACTGAACAGCCAGCTCCAACAGGTGACACTTTGAAATATGTCCAACTGGTGATGCTCGAACTGTTGGGCTTTGAACCTCGGCAGAGAGAAGAGTTTATTTTTAGCCTGACATAAAAGTGCAAAGATGAATGTCCTGTGTGCATATCAAAGGGACAGCACAGGCAATTTCCTGTACTGACAGCCACCGGCAGGCACAGAGGCTGATGGAGATATAAGTGCAGACTGCTGGTGGCTGGGGGAATCCTTTATGTATTATCCGTAAATAGGACGGTGACCCATGGTATTTGAGGTTTCATGTTCAGAGTGCTGGTGGTTTACAGGGAGTAAGGCATGCACATCTTCCTGTTCATCTTCATGTTTGAGCTATGCCCGTGCATGGCTCTTGAGCCATACCCTTGTAGACGGGAATGTTAACCATAACTGCCACCCCTGAGCTACTGAAAAGAAGTGTCCCTTCACTGAGCTTTGCAATCATGTGCCTACTGCTGGTAACCAGTAAGTTAACTACCCAGTAGGCACATCTACACATGCATTTACTCTGGCCCAAATTTACTCAGCTGTAAAATACTCTGGAGTAAGGGGGTTTGGGCATGCATCTACACATGCCAGGATTAGGGAGACTATTTGCACCAAGTTCCCTGAAGCCCTGCAATGAGCCCCTGCTGCCACCAGGGGGAACTCCAGACTCCCCCTGGGCACCAGCCAGGGAGCACAAGGCCAGGAAACAGGTGTCTCCTGGCCCCCGGGGGCTGCCTGCTGCTGCGGCAGGAACAATGTCCCCCTGCCCCAGTGTCCACCTGCCCTGGCGACAGGGAGCTTCTGGCCCTGGTCCAGGGAGGGGCAGGTCCAAGCCCCCTGCCCCTGCTAGCTCTCCCACTGGTGGACTGGCACAGGGGGCTGGGATCTACCCCATCACTGCAGCTCTTTCCAAGCCCCATGCCTCAAACACCCAATCCGGGCTTGGGGCTGGGACCTGCCCCTGACAGGGAAGTCTGCATGTGCAGCTCGGAGCTGGCCAGGGACTTCCTGAAACAGGACAGTTCCCAGACACCGCCAGGCTGCACGTGTTTCTCTGTGCAGCCTAGGGCTGGCTGGGAACTGTCCCCATGCAGGGAGCTCCCAGTCCCTGCTCACAGATCACAACTGTGACTGCGGAGTGGGGGCTGGGGAGCTTGTTCCTAGCCCTCACTCTGCAATCACGGAGCTGGGGCTGAGAACAAGCTCCCAGCCCCTGCTCTGCAATCGGGGAGTGGGGCTGGAGGCTCCCTGCTGCTGAGGCAGGGGGACATTGTCCCTACTCGGGGACAGAGTCCTGGGAGCTTGTTCCCCACCCAGCTCCATGAGTGCGAAGCTAAGGGGGAACAAAGACCAGGGTCTCCCAGCTCCCAGCCCTCCGCTTCCCATTAGAGCAGGTGGAGCAGAGGCTGGGAGATGAAGCAGGGGCTTGCAGCTCCCTGCTGTCGGGGAAGGGGCTCACAGTCTCCACCCGGGCTCCTTTGGCAGAGCCTGCTCTCGCAGCAGGCAGCTCCTGGGGGCAAGAAGCTATCTCCTACCCCCGGTGGAAGGCTGACTGGGACCAAATTTTGCTCCTGGTCAGGCGTCGCTGTCTACACAAGCGCTAAGTCACTGGTAGCAAATTTACTCAGGATTAGGGAGGTTTACCGCAGAGCAAGGATGCGCATGTTTAGACGCACATGCTTGCTTCACAGTACACTACACTAATACGAAGTTAAGCGTCTTGAGTAGACGCACCCAGTGAAACCTAAAAATACAGTAAGATTGTATTTAACACATGGTTTTACAAAAGACCTAATAACTAACGTTCAGAGTGTAATCTACTGCAGTTAATGTCACTATCTGTAATAAAGCCCACAATTATGGGTCCTCTCACATTTCAACTTTTAAATTAGTTTCCTAAATTTAAAATGAAATTAAATTCACAGGACACTTTTTGCCCCTTACCTGTTAGCTGATTATTAAGAACATATTTATTTAGATGCAAAGATATAACAGATACGGCGCACACGGCAGAGTTACTGATCTTCAATGAGTAAGTTTCAAACAGGCCTTTGGTGTCATGAAACGTGTCTAGGTTAAGTCTAACTCAAACACACGCTGGATCAAGTAACTAAAGCATTACTTTGACTGTCTATTACAACATGATACTGGTCGCCCAACTCTTTTTCACCTGTACTTTACAGAGCATTACTAACTTGCAGCTGGGTAAGGAATCTGTATGAATACAAAGTGCATCCTGCAAAAAGAAAACAGACTCAATGTGGTTCGGCGTTCCCCCTTCTAGGTGGGACTCTAGTACCTTAATGCCAGTTCACTGGACTCACACAGACAGCTCCCCTACCCTGTGGATCCTGAAATGTTTTGCAAATGTTCATTTGGTGACTCTGTGTCTCTTGGAAATAGGTATAACAACCATCAAACCATTACAAAGACAGGCAAACTGATCTTCTGAGCAGACAAGTAACTGAACCAGTCATGTCACTGACAGAGCCCAGTGGAGATAAGTCTCACTCGGAAGCCTTTGCTCAGCAGCTCACATTTTAGAGAGTAAAGCCAAGATGTCGAAAAGTGAACCTCGCAGCACCTATTAAGAACAAGCAGAGATGCCTGCCTCTGTGCAACACTGTGTCCCCACGCGTAACAAGCAGATTCTGGGACCGACGTTGCTCTGGGGATAAAAAGCATGTTTCATGCAATCTTATGAAATGCAAAGAATTTGGCCCTACCCGTGTAACAGCTGAAGCTCTAAAATGTCTGAGGGCCGTACTGGGGAGCACTACAAAGCACACCAGGCCTGCTCCAGACACACTACCTCCCAAAACAGAGGCTGCCTTCGTACGGTGTTGGGCATGTGCTCATAACCTCGTTCACTCAGAAGAGTATGACCGCCTGACACCCCTTTGGGGAGGCGGTGTCCGCGGGGCCGCCATGCTTCCCTGTGGTACTCTCTAGCACAACCCTGAGATGGTGTAGACGTGCCCAAAGATTCACGAAGACAAACTCTGGAGCTCCTGTCTTACCCTGAGATCACATGGATTTGACAGCCCAGACCCAACTTCAACCTTCGCAGCGAGACACTGACAGAGAGAAGGGAAACTGGGGCTTTAAAATAACTGCTTTTGCCTCTGCTGGTTTTGCAAGACTACAACGCTTTTGACTTCCGCAGAACTGCATCTGACTGGTACTGGTAGGAGGAGATCGAGTCTGGCTCCCGAGTCTTGCTTTCCTGAGGCTTTATATTGCACCTGTGGCAAAAATATCCGAACACGGATGTTCTGTATCATGGCTTGCTCAGAGCTGCCAATGAACGTGGTTGATATAAAGCTTCAAGGAAGGTGCAAACAGGGGGTGGTGCGTTTTCTGAACAGTTATAATAAAACCACTTTGGTGAGATTTTACATGGCGTCTACTCCCTCCAGCCTACCAACAAAGAATTACAGCTAGAGGTGCCTGGAAGCTCCACTTGCATGTAGACAATATCACTTTTCGGTTCTCTGGGAGTCACTAAACCAGGCGCCAGATTCTCCCCGCCTACCTTGTGCGGCCGAGTAGCTCACACCTGGGCAAAGGGAAAGTAAAACCATGCTGAATCGCAGTAACAGGAGTGCAAATGAGAGCCTGCACGTCCTCCATTCACTTTCCCCTTTCTCCTGCTAGGTTCCCTTTTTGGAGTAAATGTTGTGCTGTGTTTCCCCGAGCGTCCAACCTTCCCACTGCTCCCTGCTCTGCACTGACAGCTCATCTCGCAGTGACACTGATGCAGCCGATAGAAGTGGATACTGAAATACTCTGTACGACTTGAGGCCACTGCTGTGTCGCACCAATGTGCGCTGACCACCCTGGCAACTGGGTTTCTTTGATGATGTAAGCCCAGCCATCTCCTAAACGCTGACTGGCAAACGTATGGAATGATGTCATGGCTGTTTTGGAAATAACTTTCCTTTGGGGGGAATGAACCGAGGGCTCAAAACTCATCTCACTAAGGCCTTGTCTACACCAGGGGAGTTGGCACTAATAATCACTGTTTGAATAGTGTCTGCTAATATGATTTATATACATCTTGCTTGGCTGACCTGAAACCTGCGTGTAGATCGAGATCAAGTCCTTACCTCACCTAGAACACTTGCTTTGATATGAGGATTTCACGGCTCAGTAACGGCCAGGTAAACCATACGCGAACCATTAAAACGATGTCTGATTATATAACAGTTTACATGGGAGCTTAGACGGCACTGGCAGGGTGGCCGGGACGGGCTCCTGAACTCGCTCGCGTTGATAAATAGCATTGCTAAGAGTCAGCCTTCTTTCACGCTCGTAAACACACCAAGATTTGCAGTGTACAAATGTATGGGATCAGGGACTGCAGAGACAGCTTCCTGAGACGAGGGGCTACAATGAAAGCAACAGTCTGCAGTTTAATAAAAGACTGTGACCCTTTAGAAAAACCTGCGCCTGTGATTTATAGCGGTGTGAAAAACTGGCCATCCAGGCTCCCCTTCCACTATAAACTACAGAGAAATCGGTGCCCTGAAAGCCATAAATCTCAAGAATAAGGCAAACGTGCTCACAGAATCAGAAAATGAAGAGATGATTTAAGTTGCTGAAGTTTGCCTTTAAAGGTGACGGGGCATCTTCGGCGTTGCAACGCGCGGCTCGGGATCACAGAGCAAATTCGCCAGCAAAGGCAGGAGAGACGCTACCTTCGCGTGCGGCAAGGAACGCTACTAAAAGGAACAAGAGCCCTGTGCTCTGAGCCCTCGCATTCCTGCCAGCAGCCAGCAGCTTCCCTTTTAAGTCCTGCCGGGGCTTTCACAAACAGCGTTTCTTTGTGCTCCGCAAACTAGCTCCCCTCTGAAAACTCCCTCCTCGTGAGCTGTCCCTGCTGCAGCGCTGACGCCCGCTCCTTGAACGAGACGCTCGAGAGATCGGAAGGAAAAACGGCTTCCTAAAATACGTGGGGACTTCACCAAGCAGCCATTTTGTCTTATACTTCTCCGATTCCGATGCCCAAGCTGCCTGCACGCGGATGCCAGACACGTTGCCATGGTTATCTGTGTTGTGTTAAAGGGTCCATGTGGGGACCGATCCCAAAGCTAATCAACCTCCCTTGCTGATGGCCCTAATCGTTCTTTCAAGTGCAATTTGTCAGGCAAATGAAGGCTGCTGCCGTTCGGCTTCATTCACATCTCCACTGGCTGACTTATAAACCTGGAAGATCTACGCAGGCTGGCGGAGGTTTTGCTGGCATCGGGCCATAACCCTGTTTCACTTGGAAAGCGATTTTATGCTGCTCAAACACACTGCAGTGGAAATGCATCTCTGTATTCTAGAAAAACGGGGAAAAAAACAAAACACAGAGGCCATCCGTGTTAGCCCGGCGTACTTCATACTGCTCCAAACTCAGCACCTGCCAACGCTGGTTTTACAAGCCCATTAGCAAATTAAGCAACCCTTAGTTACAGCCTGGGTGTGAATATGGGGGGAATGGGACCCCCAATTTTAATTAATAACAGCACCTCGCTAGGCTTTTGCGGGTCTGGCTGGGAAGATGTCTGTGCAGGTCCCTTAGCGTAGAGTCGTGCTGTCAGAAAACAGAAAGGCTTTCCATTCACAGTGCAAACCTGAATGATACTTTTAAGTTAAAAAAAGGAACTGAATATGATATTGGCTGTGTCCCAACTCCTACCGTTTTAATGCAAGTCTTGAAATAATCTTGTCTATCTCTCTAATCCCCAGATCCAGGATCAGGTGATTAAATGACAACCTCAGTTTTTATTCCAAGGGAAAAAGGGAGTTTATAGTTATTGTGGTTGCAGAGAAAACACTGAAACACAATCACTGATGGCTCACTGACAAGCTACTCAATGCCTTCCCTCCATTTTTTTAATCTCATGGTTTCTAAAACAAGCTTATTAACTCCTGGGATCTGATCAAGGGTGCAAGTTGTAGCTGTGTTGGTCTAAGGACACCGGCAGACAGGGTTCTCTGGGCAAATCTGATCTCTTTTATTAGACCACCTTAAATAGTTGGGGGGGGAAAAAACTGTTGTTGGAAAAAAAAAATTCTGGGATCTGATCAGACAGCTGAGGGTTTGGGTTTGGCAACACTCAATTATGTTAACAGTGTCCTTAAAGGAGGGATCTGCCTGGCCTGTTTCTACAGTACTATTTGAGGAGGTGCTCATAGGGATACAGGGCTGAAGCAGACTACATATTAGATGGAAAGAGAGATGCCTGGAGAGGTGGTTTTCCAAAGAGTGGTAAAATACCCATTTGCTTTCCCTAGGACCAGGGCTATGGTAACTGGACTGACATTCTGCCCTGGTTTGAGAAGAGCCTTTTGCCAGCTGCCAACTAAGGGTATGTACAGAAGCGCCCATGCACATTTTACAGTGCTGTAATTTAGAGCACTTTTATAGCACTATAAAGTTACTGTGCTCTTAAACACAACAGGAGTTTTTTTGGCGGGGGCCTCAGAGCCTCCCTGCACTTTCCAGGCTAGGAGGCAGGGGCTCTCCACAGCCTCCTGGGGCTTCTCCACTGCTCAGAAATTTGACCAGCGTACAGAAGTTACTTAAAGCGCTGCAGGTTGGTAAAGTGCTGTAAAATACAGTACTTCAAATTTAATACTTCATTTAACACGGGCTAATTTAAAGCACTGTACCCATTTTTAAAGTGCTGTAAAGCTGTGCATTTCTATTAAGTCACAGCAATAAAATGCTTTAAATGGTAAAAAAGGCAACTTCTGTACACACGCTAAGGCACAAATATGCTGCTTGCTTCCACCCTGCATCAATCTTGTTTTGAGAAAGAAAACAAAAGTCAAGCTCTTAATTACCAGAGCTCCTGTTTCCTTTTATCTGTACTGACGGGTGTCTACTGGGTTGCTTAAAGGCCTTAACCTTCTCTTTTCTTTTAAAATCAAATAGTCAGGTGAAGAGAAAACTCAATGCTGTGAGCTCGTTACTATGCAACTTGTAGAGCATCCAGTTAAGCTCATCTTCTTTGCAACCTCAATAGGTTTCCTTAATTCAAATGTCAAAGGAGGTAAATGATGAAAAGGCAGCTCTCCAAAATCCTCTTTTTGCTGAAGACTAGGCATTTCATCCATTACCTGGAGCTTTCCCATCCCTGAGGTTTTACTGGATTTGCTAGTTTGGCTGTTAGGCTCACTTGGGGTTTTAGATTCAGAGATGCTTTTACAGCGAGACACTGGTTAGTTCCAGGCTCCATGGATCTTCTTCATGCTGAACTAAATGGACCATTACGACAAATGATCGTACCCGATGGTTTTGGCTGAGACCAGCACATGAATACTGAAGGTTTCATGATGTCACCTGTAACAGAAAATCAAAGGACAGCCACCTCTTGACAAAGCGGCAAGGTCCAGCCTGTGCTCCTACACAATCCAGCAACATTGGTGGAGTTCCATACATGCCACCGAGGAAATCCCACACGCTGTAATGAACTTCCCTGCACACACTGGAAAAACCTAGCAAAGGAAGTGCCAGGACTTGGCAGGGTGGGTGGGAATGGGCAAGAGCATGCCTGGAGATGCTGTCCTTTCCTTTCATGTTCTCTAAAGGTTCAGAGAGGCTGCCACAACACCCCCCGAGGTACAGCACCCCTTGAGCGCTCCCTGTACTGTCTCCCATAAGGGGCTGAATGACTGAAAGGAAGATAAAAGCAGTGGGTGTCAGAATGTGCTCTGAAAGCCCCTGAATGAGCTCTTTTAAGTTTAAACTGGGGAACAAAGCAACTTTATGTAGCGATAAACCCGCTATGCAGAGATGCAAACCATAAACTAGATAAGATTCATGAGTTTTAAAGGCTCCATGTGATGTTGATAACAGAACAGAAAGGACTGTGTGACCCTTGGGAAGGGCTGAAAAATGTCATAGGGAATGGGTGACTCATACCTGTAAAGAGGGATCTTTAAAAATGTCCCAAAATAGGAAAGGGGGGAGGGGAGGAGAGGATATATAACGCCAAAATGGCAAATGAAAACATTAAAGAAATAAATGCAATGGCCTAAAAGTGAGTAGGTAAAATATAGATGCATTAAAAAAATCACTACTCCATTAGAGCAATGTGATTGTTCTCTTCATCTCCAAAACAGGTCCTTAAAAAAAATATCACACTGAAACCTGATGGCCAGATCCTGCAACAGTGTTCCTGGGTGAAAACTGAGTAAAGGAAGAAGGATCTCTTGAAACTGCCATATAGACCAAGGGACTCCAAACCCAGCATGTAGAAATGTATGTGTGGATTTTCATGCGACTGCACAGCTAACTGGATGTATTTCATGCACTCGAGCCACCCTGAAACTATCAACCCGAGTGCCAAGCTCTCTGCTGAAGAGTTCTGCACAGGGTAAATGGAAAGTTTTCAGGCCAACTTACACCTTCTGGGCTTTAGAGCCTTTAGCGACAGACTACTAAGTCAAATCCAGCCTCAAGTCAGTGCCGACCAACAGACAAGTTCGGAGGACCACTTGGTACTTTATGTGAAATGATGTGCTACAGGGACTCATGCCCACGTCACAAACCTTTCCCACAGCTGGCACTGCTGTCTAAGGAGAGATACTCAGGGCTGTATATGCCAGGGGTACTAAATTATCCTCGCACCCTTGGAGGAGGTTCCCCCAGGTAAGGGAGTCAGGCAGAAATGAAGGATCCTGATGCTCTGTGATACAGAGTACACTGATCCTCGGTGCTGAGCAGCTGGAACTTCTATTTTAAATGACAAACTATTAAAAATCGAGATCCCTTATGTCTTATGTGCCACGGCGCACAGTTTTCAAAGAACAGCTCTTCCAGCGTTAGCAGTTTTGGAGCTAAGGAGCAAGCCAGCAAAATGGGCCAGATCACCGAGCTGCAAAATGGAAATCCAGTCTGAGGATTTGGGATCCTGGAGGTTGGGGCTGAACTCGATGATCTTCCAAGGTCCCTTTCAGCCCAAATGTCTACGACTCTATGAAACACAACCCTGCCGCCTAGTTTACAGGGCTTGGAATGGGATCCGCCTCTCTAGCTGAGGACAATTCCCACCTGCCTCCTTTAAATCCCCTGCAAGACCCACAAGAATCCTTCTTCCAGGCATCCACAGACAGCTGACATAAAGCGATCCTGAAAGGAAAGGAAGGAAGGGAAAGTGGCTGTTTGTAAGGAAGAGCAAGGAAGGGAATTTACCCTGAATCAACGAGTGTTGAACACAGGCTGATGCCCCCAGATGCTGTGGTCCAAGATCTGAGGACAGAAGATCTGCGAGGCACAATGGAAGCCAAGCTATGAGTAGCAGCTGGCTCTGTGGGTCTGCTTATGGATGACTGTGTCTGCTTAGGGCAGACTAATGGCAGCTGAGTGAACACTACAGTAGTATCACCGCCTGAGCAGGTTAATACATTTTTTCCATTTAAAGCAGTGAATTCATGACAGGGGTGGGTGTGAGCTGATAGGCGGCGGACAGAAATGACTCATCTCAGGGAGATGTTCATAAGTGATATTAAAACAGGAAAACTCTGAGGGCTCAGATCAGGGCATGGCAAAATGGCCTGTTATAGCTTCCCATTTAATCTGGATGGATTCCCTGAAAAGATGACAGAGAGCAGAACTGGAGTGCCTGCCTCCCTCCCACATGTCACCGATCTCTGACGCAGCCTGAAAAAAACAGTATTTGTTTATAGCTCAAAAGAGGCGAGCACAAAAAACCCAACAAGGAAGTGATGGCAGGATGGCTCTGTGGGTGAGGGACCAACCACTTACAGTGCAGTCAGAGGAAACCTGAACTTACTCCCTCTTGCAGCTACATTTATCATCACCTTATCTCAAAGCACACAGAAAAGACTACCTCTTGCAAGGCAATGCTGGAGCTAACATTACTCATAAGCAATGCCAATAATTTGAATTTGCCCGTATATATTTCTTTGGTGCTCAGAGCTCTTGAAACACGTTATAAACAAGGTGGGGAGGAACTCCGTTGCTTCCGCTTCGTAAATGGGATAAAAGCAGCTTAGGGAGGTGAAGAGATCTATGCAGACAGCAAACCTATGGCAGAGCTGGAAACAGAACCCAAGTCCCTTGGCCTGAGCTCAAGCATTCGCGGTTTGATGACTGACTGACATTCCCGTCGTCCAGAAGTCAACGTGTCCTGTTACTGCTTGTGATAGGCTGACATGCTATAAGGCTGGGAAAGGACATTCATTCTTGACCACATAAAAAAAAAATCAGCAAGCTTCTCTGGGTGGAAGGAGAGAGGAGTCAGCAGCATGAAGTCACAACTAACTTCAAGATAGGTAAGTAGGGTCTGAAATACCCTCTTTTCACTACAGGCCCAACCCGTCTGGGCACCGAGCTGGGTCTTTCCTGGAAAAGCTTCCCCACCAACATCATCTTGCAGCTCACAAGACACTGCTCCGCAGCAGCTCAGATGCAGCAATGGAGAAAGTGAGAGTAAGCTGCCTGCCTCACATCTCTGGGCAGGGATCTCACCAAGAAGCAGCAAGGAGGGGAAGACCCTGGAGAACCTATACTACAGGATGGCCTACCTGGGGTACCTATGCTCAGACAGACAATGGCAGCTAAACTGCAAAAGGGGAGTGTAACAGGGACCCCTAGTCCTTGCGACTGGAGCGGTAGGGAGCCAGAGGGCTGCAGTTAGGGCAAAGGCCAGCTGCAGCACAACATGCAGCCAGGGAGACCAACGAGGGGTTAAAGAGCAGCAGGGGACAAGGCAGTGGTTGCGGCTCAGGGCTTAAGGTGCAACACCTGAGAGTAGGCTGTGGTGGGGAAGCAGAGCCCCAGCTCATCAAAAGCCTGGCTCCTGAGCCAGAGCAGGGTCAGTCTGGGTCTAAGTCCTAGAAAGAACAGAACATGTACGTGTTAGTCTGGGAGGTAATAGAGGGGAACCCAACTGGCCAGGGACCTGTCTATTTGTAACATTTACATACAGTGGGCCCTAAGGCCCACCTGGCTAACCAGTAGTCCCTATAGCGTGGGAGCTAGTGGGTGAATGCTATAACAAAATATTCGGAACAACAAAGGCAAAAGGCAGGACAGGAGTGACAGGAGGGTCAAAGGGTCAAAACGTGAAAATGAGTGTTCCTGAGGGGTGGCTGGGGACCGGAGGAGATGCAACAAGCTATCAGCTATAGGGCAGGTGTGGCTGGGACCCTGGAGGAAGTTTATGAAGACGTTGTAGCAGCACAGAGTACTGGAAGACTGAATGCAGCTAAAAGGGGCATATCCTGTCCCAGCGAACACCAAGCCCAAGCCCTCCTGCTTGAGCCCGGCACTGCGCTCACTGCTTACAGTCCACAGAGAACATTTTGGCAAGGGAAAGGGAGTCATTTCCTAGCAGCAGGAGTTGACAATCTGCATCAGGACTGAGAAGGAGGCCCAGCCGTTGTGAGCTGCTATGTTCACAGAGGGATTTAAGGTGTGATGGATAATCAGCACCCCAACAGCAACCAAGCTCCCCAAAGAGTCCAGTTCCAGTCATTAAAGGAACATAATCAGAAATCCAGAAGCAAAGTGGATGCAACCTTAGGTCTCTAAGCCACCTCAGTGAAGGTTCCTGCTGTACTGAAAGTCTTGGGGTTCAGTGGAAGAAGAGGCTCTTTCCTTCATCTGAAAATGTGCTTACGCAGGATAAAGTGGAAGCAAAGCATTTTAAAATCCAGTTTCAACTAAAGAGCCTGGTAGTAGGCACCACCTCTGAAACAAAAGCTGAAATTTAGGGTCAATACAAGAAACACAAGAGTCCAGGGCCCCTAAGTGAGCCTCCGATGCTTCAGAGGGAACACAGGGTGAGCCCCAACATGCTTAAGGACCAGGTAGGGACCAAGAGGACACTGCATGTTCATTGTATATGCTCAGCTACCATCCAGGATTAATCATCTGCATATCTAGGATGTTCTGCCCAGCTAAAGTGACAGCTTTTTTTTCATATCCAAAATGCAACCCTTTAACAGGCTAGATTGAAAGGATAACTCACTCAATAGAGTGCTTCTCTTATGCAAATACTTAATTTTATTACAGCGAGGGCGTTAGTCAGTCATCTTCCCTTTACCTACATTCCAGTCTAAATTAGTCTTGTCCAGTGCCCATAAATAAATCAGCTTAGGAAAGTCAGTGGAAAGATAATTCTGCCAGCAGCCTTCAGTGGATGCTGATATTGTTATTACTGCCAGCTTTATTCACGGGGGAATTCTTTTGCAGCACACTAGACCTTAAAAAAAAAGTGTTCTGCAATTTAAAGGGATGATTTCCATTTTCTTAGGGATGTACCTGTTTATTAAAATAGTATCTGGGTGGCCATTCAGACCAGATCCCCAATCTTCTTATGAGTTTAAGCTAACAGATTCTATACACTTTATCATTTCTATGTGCTACAGCAGATTTTAAGAGGTTAGAAAAGATTCTGGTGATATAAGGGGCAAGTGATGAAATCACAGGCTGTGGTGGAATAGCAGTAGTGCCAGCAATTACAGCAACTCCATGAGGCTGCACGACCCTTGGTCTATGCATGTCTAGATGCTACGGTGACCTGTCAGACTTCAGACCTGGTTATGCCATTACCATCAGCTCTAAAACAAGCAACCAAACAACTCTATGCACAAGGCCTGGGGTTCACGAGTAACTCAAAGAAGAAAATGTAGGCCAAGAAGATATTTTAAATGGCTACAATCCGTTTGATTTTTAAAAATGGCAGACAAAGCAACAGGGGCCTATAGGAATCAAACATCTTTAGGTCTTGGAGCTAATACAGGACTATAAACCTTAATGCTTCCATCTTCCAAAGATGTTTTATGTAACATATGCACCAGGATGCTTCCACAGCCTATAGCGGACTAGAGTATATAGTCCTCCAGAGGATCTGGTTAAATGTCTCATGCAAGCAACTGGAAAGAGAAATGTAATCAGAGTAACCAGAAGCAGCACTCTGGGCTCTTCTGCTTAAAAAGGTGCAGCAGCATTTCATGGGGAAGGGGAGGGTTTGGAAGAATAGGGATTGCTTTTAGATGATATATCCTTCTATGTAGCTGCAGAGTCCTGGGTGATACTGGTCCCAGTATGCCCTGGCACACTGCCATTAAGAAAACCATTTATTTAAAAAAGAAAATCAGAATCAAAACAACATTTTTAGTTGGCATCACCAGGACAGTTTCGTTCAAAAAAAGAAGAATTTGCGGTATTTCCTGATAGGCTCTTGGAGCCAAAAATACTTCAGTTCTGGCAAATGCCTTAGCACATCCACAAAACTTCATATTCACACAGTAGGTGGCTGAAGGCCAACAGCTCAGGGTAGAGGATCAGAGGTGAAGTGTAGGCAAGTTAACCTGTGGGCTCACCAGCCTGGTCTGAGAGCCTGACTCTTCCATTTTATATCTGTTTCCAAGATTGCAATAAGCACGTTTCAAGCCTGAAAGGCTACAGAGGAAACTGCCAGACTCAATGCAAGGAACCAAACCTGGAAATCTTCACTCAACCAAAAAGTCCCAAGGAAGTTAACTGGACAGTCAAGTATTATAATTATGCATGTAAGCAAGGGTTTGTGCGCTCTGGTCTCATTTCCCCCATCAGGCAAGACAACACTCTCTCATGAGTTAAACAAGAACTCCTTGCAAGATGAGTTTGGAAGCATTTCCCCTGCCCTTTAAAGCAAATTACTTTGAACCAAATATTGTGGTCCTTAATCAGGGAAAGACTCCCACTGACTCAATTAAGATCCATGAAATAGGTCCCTTTGCTTGCAGCCTACATCATAAAAGCCGTCACTTGTCTTTTCTACATTGTATGCCAAGAGCAAAATGCACTGGCTCAGTCCTTACCCCTGCTCTGGCTGCCTCACTCCATTCTGGTGGCACAAAGCAGCTGGAAACTTGTTTGATCTGTCCCCGCAGGGATTCACCAGGCATAAGAAGATCCCTAGCTGCTCCACAGAGCTCTGCAGCCTCTGCCATCTGGGTTACATCAGAGTCACGAAGGTGTGGGAAGGTGCAACAGAGAATACATACAATACTGGTTCCCAAACCCAGGTCTGCAGACTCTTAATGATCTCAGAGGTCACAGTGAGCAGCACCGTACAGACCACGCCGGTCCCTGTTCAATTAAAAGTCTGGTGATAAGTGTGCACAGTGCCCTGCAAGGAATCTGGAGGGCTGACAGTGGTCCTCTGGTCCAAAAGATCTGGCCATCACTGCTGTAGAATAACTAACCAAGAATAAGGATTAAACTACTACTAATTCTAATAATTATAATATCTGAAGATTTTAAGTATGCTGGCCCACTGGACAGCTATAATAATTGCAAATGTGTAGCCTGAAAGGATGTAAATCTTACACAATTTCTCCCTTTGTATTTACCTATACCTCTGTGGGATGCAGGCTGGGGTGGCACAGGCACTATAGCACATGGCTAACAGCCCTGAGCTCATAAGGTCAAGGCCACAGCAGAAGCAGTCACAGGCACAGCCCTCTCAATTCCCATAAATCTGCAAATTCTGGTAACTACCTTGTCATAACAAGGACATAGGAAGGAAGTCTGGGATGATGTTTTTCAGTTCAATGTACAGTAAAGTGACTGCTCAAGGAACCACATTGCATATTTTGAACTTTTAGTGGTTCCTACGTTTCAGTTGGGACTTGTGACACTACCAAGAATCTCGCCGTGTGAGTCTGTGTTTCCTGACATGAAAAAATCCCTGCCTTTCTTTATCAGGCACTAAAGACAAGATATGGGGCTTTCCCCACATCATGGCAGATGCTGCTGATTGATATGTTCCTTTTATAGATCCAGGGCAGAATCTCCAAAACCCAAATAACAAATATGGTAAGAAAATGTTCCATTTTTCCCTTCTTTCTTTACAATATCTTCTAGTAGCTGTCCGTAACCATCACGGGTCCTTCCAGGCTTTTGGAATAATGTAATCCTCTGAGGAGAAACCTATTCACTCTTCTTTGATGTGTTGAGAAAAGAAAAAAACAAGTGAGCAGGAGGCACGAAACAGCCATCTTGTTAAGCCCAGACAGCTTTTCCAATTTATTTTCTGAGCTGTTTATCGCCATGTAAAAAAAAAAAAAAAAAAAAGCTTGATACTCAGCAGAGTAGATAGAGTCCAGAGTGTTGATGTTCATGTCTTTCTTACGTTTATATTTCAGGCTAAATTTGACTGAGACTAGCTCTGCAAATGAATTATTTAAAGTCTCAACACTGCTTCAGTGCCCAGAAAATAACTTCTACATAGATCAGAAAAGCAGCCTGGTAAACAAGCACTCAGGTCTGAGATCAGCCCATCCCAGGGAACACTAGGTATGTGACCTTAGGGCACATGTAAGAAAAGAGGTTTGGCTCTTTATGACATGATGGGTCTCACTCACACAAGTTCTATTCGTGATAAAAATTACTGTATGAACAAGGAGAGATGACCAAAGACTGTTCTGAGTAATAAAACACAGATTTTTCCAGTTGTCGGGACAAAGGGAATGTTTGCCAAAAGCCAAAAAATGCCTGTTGTATTTTAATGGTGCAAAGTCCTCCATGTGGCCAGTGTGCAATGTATCTGTACAACAGCCTCACTCTAACTTAAGGGAAAATGCTCTAATATCACATAGAAGGGCTTACTGTAAGTAGGCAGCTAGACACAGACAGACAGAAATAGAGACAAAGAGATCCTTCATGTGTACCGGCTCAAAACTTCTTGCTTTTCCTCTCATCCAATTCAGACCTTTATTCCCCCCAGCTTTAAGAAATATGAGGCAGTCTGTTGATTCGCACAAAAGGTAGAGAGGACGTTGACTGCTTTTTGATTTGCTGAAAACCTTTTAGGTAAAAATCTTATTCACCCAGCTTGTGATATAATGTTCATTTCTGGAAAAGGTGAAAAACCAATGAGTTATCTCCGGTGAAATGAAAATGCATTGTTTAGAAAACCAAATTTTCAGTGGAAGTGTAAGGCCACCTAACCTCCTACATGATTAGATAAGAATGACTGCATGGAAGTCACTTCTAGGATAACAGGAACCAGGAAAGTGGCTTTAACCTGAATTTCCCTAAATGAGAACCTAACAGCCTTTCTGCTGTGAACTAAGATCTTCAGCCTCTTTATACAGAGACCTCTAACCAAGACCTCTGATCTCTGCTGAAGGAGGCCCTACTTTAACTATTATCCTAAGCTAGATGTCTAAGGGCACTGAAAGATGTGAAAAAAAGCAATTCATGACTGCAGGGCCAAGCAAAATACAGCCCGTGGGCTGGATCCAGCCTGCCAAGCCATTCTCTCCAGCCTGCGGGACCCCTAAAAATTTAGAAAATATTTATCTGCTCCTGGCTGCCTGTCAAAATGACACGAGCCAGGGACAGTAGGACCCAGGGGGAGCCAGCAGCAGGACGCATGAGCCCAGCCCCATCCACCCCCCCGCCATTTCCCTGCTCTAGCCCCACGTGGCTTCCGGCTGCATCACCAGACTGGGGAGCACAAGGCCCCACTAGTACTGGGAGTGGGGGAGGGCGTAGGCAGGGGCAGAGCACGCACATGCATGTGTTCATGTAGGCGGGGCAGAGCATGCGTGTACGCAGGGGAAGACAGTGTTTGCATGTGTGTGTTTGTGCATGTGTGCGCGCACCAGAAGAGGCAGTGCATCAGTTCAACCCAGCTCCACAGCATCTGTAGAGATCAGGCACTTCAGCAGGGCTTTTTGGCGCTTTTATCTAAAGTTGATTCAATCAGCTATTAGATAAAAGCACCAAAAAGCCCCACCGAAGCAAATTTTCTACAAATGGTGGCTGACTTAGTGGACAAGTACAAAATAGAGGGGCACTGATACATCGGTCCCATATTGAATTGGCACCAATTTAAGAAAATTGATCTTATCAGAAATCAGCCTAAAGTGGTCAATAATTTGGCCGATAAGTGTGCGTGCATGCACGCACACAGTGCAGCATGTAGGCAGCAAGGAGCACAGCCTATCTATCAACTTGGAGAACTGCATACAGCTGCTAAGTCTGGTGTGGTTGAAGGGGAGGGGGGAGGGAAGGGAAGGGGCATGGCGGAGCAGATCAAGGCCCCCCCCTAGTGAGGAGGGTATGGGGCTGGGGCAAGAGCTGCCCTGCTGAGGCAGGGCAGGCGCTGGACCAAGCCTAAGATCATTTGGGGGAGTGTGCAGGGATGGACGGGATGGCTCCTGCCACTGCGTGCCGCTGGTCCAGTGCTCATTAGGCAGGTTCCACTGCTGCTCCAACCGCTCATCCAGGAAGGCAAGGTGGGGGGCCGTGCCCCTGCATCTGCATGGGGCGGGGTGGGCTGGGGCCACACAGGGCTCTTCCTGGCCCACCCCACCCCACCCCACAATGATCTGGGGGCACACACCTCTGCCCTCCCCAGGCCCTCCTGGATGAGCCATGGGAGCAGAGGTAGGAGCAGCCGGCCCAGCAGGCAAGCGCCAGACCAGCAGCTCCCAGACCAGCAACATGTGGCAGCAGGAGTAGCGCCCCCCACCCTTGGAGGAGCCATGGCTTCATCTTACACCTGCCCCGCCCTGGCTGGGTACGCTTGTCCCAGCCTCACTCCTCCCTTGCCATGGGGGCCTTGATCTGCCTCCCCACCATAATCTTTCCTTCCCCCCTCCCCTTCCAGCCCACCAGACTTACCAGCTGCATGCAGCTCTCCAAGCTGCCGGGCTGGTATCAGAAATTGGACTGGTACCGGCAGATATGCCTCCTTAAAAATCGGCTATCAAGATCAGCCCCAAAAATCTGTATTGGTGCACCCCTAGTATAAAAGTTATCTGTAACTCTACAACACAGTCCTTGAGACCCTTCTGTCCACCTTCACTTAAAATTCATTCACTTCAATTTTGCAGATTTCACAAAATACAGGAGCCAAGAGGTCTAAAAGCTAATGACTCACCATTCTTAGTTCTTCTTCTTCAAAACCCCCTTTCTCAATGTGGCGGTGACATATGTAATAGCTGCTTTTTAACATGCAGTAGGAATGAGTATACAAACTCTTCTTTCTATGCCACACTGCTAACAATTTGCCTCACCAGGCTAAGGTGTTTTCCTGGTCTGTCTCTTGCATGGAGCACAGAACTGAAATATGTGAACAAAAACCCCTGTAACTTTGTGGAAATTTGTTCAAACAATGGCTACTTGTTCAAATCTCAAAAAAAGTCTAAGACAAACAGTTGCATTCAAACTGCTCTGCCCTGGGAGGTATCATACTATTAATGGAAAAGTCACCTGTCTCCTACCAACACGTACCTCTAGCCAGCAGGTGATCTGCCCATTCTTCTTTCTTTAAAAAAGATAAGGAAGCAAACAATGGCAGCCCCAACTATTACTGGGGATCCATAAGGCTACATCCTGTACAAACATGTGGTAAGATACAGGCCCAGAACTTCAAAATGTCCGGTCTAAAGCAGGGATGCTCAACCTCTGGCCCGCAGGCCAGATCTGGCCCTTGGACATCTGACCCACAGGGCTCCTCAAGGGTATGGAGATTTAGCAGTGGGAGCATCGATTGCTGCTCCTTTTCTGCCAATTTTCTAGACCTGTGGTGACCCCCTGCAGTCCTGTGCACCAGATTTAACCAGCACACCGTTGGATTCTGACATGCGTGATGGGCTAGGGTGGGATCGGGACAGCACACAGCTGAATTGGGCCAGCATGGGCTGGCATGCAGCTGGATCAAACTAGCAGGCAGCCAGATTTGGGTGCATGGGATTGACCCTGCACCATTTATCTGGCCCATGGAGCCAGAAGGTTGGGCACCACTGATCTAAAAAGACAAGAGAGAAGGGGAGGTAGAGCAAACAAAGACTTGCTGAGTTTCGCACAGGAGAACCAGGAACATAACCAGGTTTCCTGACTCTACGGAGTGCTCTGAGAGCTACATAATCTACTCCTCAAAGTAGCTCTTCTCCATACGCCATCAGGCTGCCAGATCTGGAGATCAAGGTTATATGCCAAACTTTTAAAACAGAGAAGACAGCTTGCTAATATTTTGCTGATTTCGATTTAATGAAGCCATTCATATTTCAGAACTGCTACTACTAAAACCAAGAAAGTCTAAGCATATGTTTTCTTGATATGAAAGGAAAAGTTGCCTCTCCATATAATTGGATAAAAACTATTAACATTAAAGCATCTGGAATTAATGATCTATCTAACCCGTGTAACGTTCCAGAATTATTTCAGTAGTGCAAGCAGATCTGTATTCATTTGCATCCATCCACTAGAGGACAATGGAGAAAGGTTTTGGAACTGACAAGCAACAGGCATGCACCTGGACTTGCCAAGCACATGACTGGTTCCACAGCTGGTCAAAAATTACCCAAATTTCATCTATAACATTGTTAATCAGCATAAACAGAGCTGCAAACACTCGATCTGAGTATGAAGGGGAAACTTGGAGCAACATTTTTATTCAAGAAGATACAGTTCAGGTAGCTTTCCACTCTTATATAGTGAGGTTGGCGGAAAACATTGGAACCAAATACAATCAATTTTTTCCAGGGATTTTTGGAGATCACAAGCACACAGTTATTTTTCAGAAATTGTTTTTAATTAAATCTATAATACACTCCCTGAAAATATAGAAGTAAGGTTAGCTCTATAAAAGAGACTGCCAAAAATATCTCAGAGTTACTCCAAAATAGCAGACAGTCCCTCTGGAGAAAACACAAAGATGTGGGAACTGAGCCGTCTTAGTCACCAACTTCAATACACTTCTCAGAAACATTGTTTGTCACTGTGAATTTTTCAGATGTCTCTCAGGTACATGGTTCGACCTTAATACAATTCAACATGGTATCCACGAACAGTGTACCAGAGTACTGAACACTTCACAGGAACTGATTAATTAATCCTCTCAATACTGTGAGGAAGCATTATCCCCATTTTACAGAGGTGTAAAGAGATTATCCCAAGTCAACCAGAACCAAGAAATGAAAGCAGGTCTCCACTGCCTTAACCATTATTATCTTGGTATATCATCATTCATCCAACTATAAAAGAGGGGGAAGAAGGAGAATTAATAATTTCTCATATTCTTCAATAAGGCCATAAGGTACAACGAAACTGAGCAATTACATAAAAATGTCTGTTCCTGTGGTATAATACAGGGTTAGAAATAAGGCTTCATCGCTGTTTGATCTGCTGTATGTCAAATCAAGGATTCTGTCTGAATGAAGGAGATGTAGATAAAGTTAAACAGGTAGGTGCAGCAGGATATCCTTCCAGGAGTGGTGGTGAAGCCCCTGGAGCCCCTTCTGCCCTTGCCTATTCTGCACACTGTGGACGGTCACCCTTTATATCACTCATCACGCCTTGGTGTAATTATTTTTACATGAGCAAGGCTGCCCCAGTGCTTCCCAATCTGCTCTCACTAATGATTACCAGGTGCCTGCAGTCACTGCTTTATGGGCTAATTGTGTGGCTCTAATAACACCCCTACCCCATGCCCCAAGCCTTGCAGATGTCATCACTCGTTGATGTTCTCCCTCTACACACTCAGCCCCTCTCTGGACTCTCAAGAGCTCTGGGTCTCTTGCTCAGCTCCTCTCAAGGCTCTTTAGTCTCACACCCTGCCCCTCTTTGGGCCTCTGGACCCCTCTGCTCTGCACACATTCAGCACCTCTCTGGGCCCCAGGAACCTCCTCCACCCCTTAGTTCCTTCCCAAACCTCCAGACTGCTGGCTGTACTCTCCCAGCTGGCTTTCAGAAGCTATAACCATCCTGCTAAGCAGGCTCCAAGGTTCCCCCAGTAACCTCCAAGGTCTTACTCTCAGGGCTTGAGCTTATATATCTCAAGCCCAGCCCTCTCTAATTAGGTGAGGGCCTCATTAGCCCCCCCGCATCACCTACAGGCTACTTTTCAAGCTGTCTTTCCTTCTTAAAAGTGAATCCAGGGTAGGTTCTACCGGGTTGAAAGATACTTGAACTTAATGCGTGGGCAGTAAGCCTCTTTAAAAGGTAGTGAAAAGCAAGCCCCCATCTTTCAACGCATTCATTACTAATGAGATAGGCTTTCCCTCTCTCTACTTGATCCACTATAAAAGCACAAAAACTGTTCCACAAGGAGGTCTAGCAAACATTACAACAAAAAGCCTGTTGGTTCAGCATTAGGTAAGACAATACTGGATTGACATATTTCTCAGAGCAAGTGGATAAATATGATGAATTCTGAAAACATGAACACAAAGGTGTCAAGCCAGCTGTAAAACAAAAATGATTAAAAGGAATAGGGATGAAGGAAATAAATCTTATTTCTCTGAGCGAGTTGGGGAGCCTGCTGTTTGATATAAAACTAATGTTTGGGCCTATCTGAGGAAAATAAGGGTATCTGAAAACTATATCATGACTTAATCACCAGTGACCTTTGGGGCCCACCTCCTCAGCTAGTGTAAATGGCCTTCCACTAAAATGAATCTACAACACCTCAGGATCTGGCCCTGACAAAATATCACCCCCCCCATGACGTAACAATGGCTGACATACAATTCTATAATAAACAGCTGTGTGAATATCTAACCACGTTGCTGATACAATAATAAATGCAATAGTGTTCCAGTCTCATAATCATAAGAGTAGATTATGTAGAAAGAGGAGAAGCAAGTCAAAGCTGACTCAAAGGAAGTTTTGCCCAAGCTGAGTGAAAATGTCAGGACTCACTAGAGATATAAACAGCTGCTGTATATTCACTTATCAGGGTTTTATGATTTTTTAACACAAGTCATTTTAAGTGACAATTCTGGATAGTGCTATGCTAAATGAGTTCCCTTGCTTCTTGTCCTGTCTTCATGGACACAGAAAACAGTCTGTTTTCCTCTCTATAACAACCTTGTATATACTTGAAGATTGTTTTTAAATTATCCCTCGGTCTCCTCTTCCTCAGACCAAATAATCCTAGTTCTTCTATCTTTCCTCATATGCCATGTCTCCTAATCATTTTTGTTGTTTGTCTCTGGACTCTTTCCAATATGTCCATGTGTTCATTGAAATGCAGCACCCAAAACTGGACACACGACTCCAGATGAGGCCTCACTAGTGCTGAACAGAATGGAAGAATCACATCCCATGACTTGCATACATGTCCTGTTCATCTCTGTAGGCTATTAACATTTTTTGCAACAATATTAAACTGTTGACTCATTCAGCTTGTGATCCTTTATAACCTCAAGGCTCTTTTCTGCAGCAATAGTACAAATACATTTTATATTTGTACATTTGACAACACGATTTTTCTGTTTTATCAAGCTCATTTTGAATCCTAATTCTTTCTCTAATGTGTCTATTATAATACCTAGCTAGATCTCATCCACAAATTTACTACGTGTATGGTCAATTCCACTTTCCAAGTCATTAAGACATTAAACAGTATGGGACCCAGGACAGCACCCTGGGAAACCACACTTGATACCTCCTTCCAGCCGATGATGATTTGATGGTTTGACTTTGATGATTACTCTTTGATCATGATTATGCAACCATTTATGCATTCATCTTAGAGCAGTTTCTTTCATTCATACCATATTTCCTTAGCAAGCATCAAGGGATGCTTTTGTATTTCCATACAAGCATCATGGGAACAGTGTCAAAAACCTTTCTAAAGCTGAGGTATGTCACATCCACTACTTTCCCCTATTCACTAAGTCTATCACCTTGTCATAAAAGGAAAGCAGCTTGCTTAGGCATGACATGCTCTTGACAAATCCTTGTTGGCTGATACTTATCACACTGCTATCCTGTACGTGCTTATAGACTGACCGATAGATTGATTGACTGATTGATGAACTGACTGATCGATTGATTATACAGAGAAGTATCACCACTGGATTGACCAATCTACAATTCCCTGAGTCATCCTTTCTCCCTTTTTAACGGTGGGCACTGCATTTGATCTTTTCCAGTCTTCCTGGGCTTCACCTGGCCACCCTGAGTTTGCAAAGATAACCATCAATGGCTGCAAATATCTCAGCCAATTCCTTGAGTTCATTAAGATGAATGTCGTCAGAATCTGCTGATACAAAAACATGTAACTTATGCATGAAAGTCTAACCCATTCTCTCCCCACTCTGGGTTAAGCACCTACCCCCAGTCCTTGTTGCTAAATGTGCTTGTCATCTGGTAGTTGGCCTTTCTGTAAGACTGAAGTAAGAAAATCTATTCAACACTTCAGTGTTCTTCACACTGTCCACTATTAGCCTCTCTTCCCCGTTCACTTAAGGAACCGAAATTTTGGTCTTGCTCTCACTCCCAACATATTTATAGAATGCTTTTTTGTTGCCTTTGTGCCCCTTTTTAGATGCATCTTAATTTGTGCCTAGGTCTTCCTGATTTTATTCCTACACGTTTGTACTATCCTCTCATACTCATCCTTATTAATATGGCCACACTTCGATGCTGTGTAAGGTTCCTGGGTAAGGCTCAAGTAATTGAAGAACTCATTGTTTTGGCAACCAAGTATCTTGCTGAATTCTACATCCTTCCACTTCATTAGGAAAACATGCTTCTGGGCCCTTTCTATGGATTTTTTAAGGGACAACCAACTTTTTAAAGGCTATTTTTCCCTTACATTTGACTATCTTATGCAAACAGAAAGCTTTATTTTTGTCCTAAGTCACTTCTCCAAGGTCTTATGATCTCCTAAATACAACTAGGTCTGCTCTACTTTGGATTGCTTCCTTCTTTTGATTAAATAAGTCTCAGGATTTTAGGATTTCCAAAGGAATTGTATATATATTTGATAGTATAAAAGGATCAGGGCAAATGTCAAAGCTGGGGTGCTCAGGTATAGGGATACTTAGACAAGAAATATCCATTTAAGAACCAGGATTACACTTTAGGGAAAGTGCTTCTCCATCCAGGTGCAAACTTAGACACAGGGGCACATCTTTATTATACACCCAAGTAAAAACAAAACAGGATCACATTAAATAAATATTGCTATAGACACACAGGCTACTACACAATCCTGCCCGCCCCTTTTGCTGTTGAGCCCAAATGGAAGCTGTGGATGAGTCAATAGCCAGCTAGTGTCGCAGACTGGGAAAAGGAAATCCAACCTTAGAACAAGGGGTGCTGGTTCACACAGTACAAGCCGAGAAATCAGTCTCAAGAGTGTGCTCTTCAATACCCGGGATACGTCTTGCTTTGAGAGCGTGTTGATGATAGCCAAGTCTAATAGTGCAGAAGAAGAAATGTTTGTACAGTGCTTAGCATAACTGGGCCTGGCCCAACTGTGATCACTAGACACTTTCACATGGCAAGCAGGGAGAGTTGCTACTAACATTTCTGGCCATTTGTCACATCTCTATCTCAGGGTTTTATGGAAGATGCATCCAGGGCCTGGAAGACGCAGGGAAACGTGCTCAGGCACACTTTTTCTGCCCTTGGCATGCCACATCAGCAACCTCCATCCTCCTGTACTGCCACTGAGAGGCCCAGGTTTCTGTCTGTCAGCAGGAATGGGGACTACACGAAACATCTGCCCATTAATGGTGCACAAGCTACTTTTTCCTTTCCTGCATGTTGCCACAGCACTTTTGTTTCCTGTTAAAATAGGGCCACAACACCTACATAAGGAGAGGAACAGTAGAGCCAAGAATATCTGGGAAACCAGCCAGTAAGAAGAATTCTTCCTTCTCTTTCTCCTGCTGCGAGAAAATTCAAAGGACACACAATATACAGCATGTACTTAATGTGGGATCTGAGAAATGGCACCGGATGCTAGTTGTATCCCCTGGTCTGTCTCCAGAAGGACTCTTGGGCCAAAATATTAAATAAATAGATTTTTAAAGACAACACTGATCATTCAGAATAATGCAGAGAGGCCACAGTTTTGTGTGGTTACTTTATCTGCAAAGTAAGATTCCTATGTCAAACACTGGATCAGGCCAGCAGGCAGAGTCTGGCAACCACATCAGGTGCTTGAAGGGAAAAGAATGCATGCTCCTGATTCAGAGACAACAGAGGCCTCACCAATTCATACAAGCTCTTACGGTCGCATGGTGTTGTCTAAATATTCAGAGCAAGGAGCAGTGAGTCAGGATGCCTGGGCTTTGTTCCCAGTTCTGTCACTGACTCATTGTGTGACCTCGGACAATTCACACCAGCTTTGCTGAGCCTCCAATAACCCGTTTGCAAACCAGGGACAATACTAATGGTGTCTGCTGTACCTCTTCTGGATCTTCTGAGACCTTATGGATGGATATGTGGCTCAAGGACTGGACTCTCAAGTCACCTCAAGACCCATAAGGAGTCATGGCAGAGATCATCGAACCAAGGGACTGCGGACGACAAAACTCTAAGACCTTTATTTTTAATATTTACCTTGGTTCTAATCTTTACCCAGTTTGGTGCTTCTATCGCTGGGGTCAAATGTTGTCTTCTGTGACCAAGTGTAAACTAGACTTGACTACTATGGAATGAAAGACTGAGTCCGAGGGAGCCATGGTCTGAAACCTTCTTGTATCTGATATGTGGAGAAGTCATAATGTAAGATAGATGCTGTAGCTGTGATAGTCCAGAAATTATGCAAAAGGCAAGGATTTCTTAGGGTGATATCTTTTATTGGACCAACTGTATAGTTAGGGGAGAGTTAGACAAGCTTTTGAATGCACAGCATTCTTCTTCAGGTCTGACCACAATGATCTAAGCACAGCAGCACAGTAAAAAAAATAAAGTTTCAGGAGGCAGTAAGAGAAACTGCCTGGGGTAGCAGACCCACAATGAGCAGAAGGAAGAAGCTGATTACTGGGAGATCAAGACCTGCCAAGAGGGAGGAGGATTATTCTCACCTGTGGAAAGAATTCAGGAATCAGGTACATTATAATGTTCCATAAAACCAATATCAAGTACTTAGTTCTTAGTGTCCAGCCAATTTATGATTTTTTGTTCCCAAATCCACCTATTAAAGGTGTTAGGTATATTTTCCTTGAGAACAAGGATAGGGTGGGAGTGGTTGCTCCGTGAAAAATGTGCTTTTAATAGTGTGTGTATGTCTCTGTCCTCTGCATTATTCTGCGAGAGTCCATTCTGGTGCCTAGTTGCTGTTTGGTTTCACCCACGTGATTACCATGAGGGCATTTGGTACGCTGGATCAATTATAGCGCATTGTGGGAAAGGCATGTATAGGAACCATGGATTCTGATGGTTTTCTTATGGGGAGTGTGGTGTTGGTTGTAGCTGCAGTAGAGATGTGTCAACAGGTAAAGCATTTCTTGCCAAGGAAAGGCTGTGTCCACGTGATGTCTGTTGGGCAGTGAGGAGTTTGCTTCTGATGATGAGGTGGGGAAGATTAGGGGGCTGTTCGAAAGCCAGGACTGGAGGACTGTTAATATTTATCTTAAGGTCTGATCTTTGTCAAGTGTAAGCTGTAGTTGTTTGATAATTTCTAACCTGTCCCTATGCTGGGTGATAGGTGACCACCAGAAGTGTGCGGCTGCAGGGCAGTTTCTTTTTGTATTGTAGCAGGTAACTGCTGGGTTTTTGCATACATTTATCAAAGGCACAGTCTATTGTTCTACTGGAGTTTCCTTGTTGTATAAAGGCAGATTTTAGTCTGATCAGGTGGGTATCACAAGTGTTCTCTGCAGAGCAAATGTGCTGGTATCTGAGAGCCTGACTGTATAATACAGCTTTTTGGTGTGTTTGGGATGTTTGCTGACCTTGTGGACATACGTATGGTGGTCCATGGGTCTTCTGTATATAGAGGTATGCTGCAGGGCAACCTGTGGTATCTACAAAGCTGGTGTTAGTGTAGGAGCATTCCAGAGGGGTTGGTTGAGGGGTTATGGATGTTAGACCTGTGGTGGGAGTCACTGAGTGAGTCCAGGTGTTCAGACCCAACAATGAAAATCTCTCTATGTAATGCAGGTATAATGCAAAGATAATGGTGTTGTTCCTATTAAGCTTTCCTTCACGTGGCTTATGAAGAGATTGGCAAAATAAAGTGCCATCTTTGCCCATAGCCGTGCCCTTGGCTTGGAGGAAGTGATGACTGTTGAAAATGAAGTTGTTGTGGGTGAGCCTGAAGTGGACGATTTGTGTAGCATGTTGTTGCAAATCTGAGTGTACTCCATGTTCCTGCAGGTATTTCAAGCAGGCAGAAGTGCCTTCCTGGATGTTAGTGCACAGGTGGGTGACATCCATGACTGCAAATTTAGCCTTCTCAGGAAGGTGGCTGATGTTCTGGATTCTGTGGAAAAGTCTGGGGTGTCTTGTAGAAAGGTAGTTCTTTGAGTGACAAGTGATTTTGGGATAGTTTCTATGAATCCTGATTGCTCTTCAGTGTGGATGCCACAGTTGGATACGATGGGTCTACCAGGGTCACCCTTCTTTGTGGATTTTTGGGAGCACACAGAAAGCTTCTGTGGCGGGCGAGTGGGGGGAGTAGTTTTTCCTGATGCTGGCATGGGAAGGATTTGATAGTATTTTCCAGTTCCAGAACAAATTCTGGTGTGAGGAGCTCCCCAAGTTCTTTACGTTACAAAGTTATCTGTTGACTTCATCAATGTAGTCTTGACATCTCCACCTTTGCTGGTTTGATTGCTATTTGCTGCTGGATCTTACGGCCCGTACGGCTTTTCTGAAGTGTCCTCTAAGAGCACATGCACCATGAAGCAGAATGCCTGATTTTTATTCAAGCCCTGTCACTGACTCATTGAGCATGTCGCTTTAGGCTGGGTATGTTTGTACCATACAAGGCAGCACTAGCTGGCATAACCCACATGCACCAGCTCCCCAGCTAGAAACACAGAAGCCTTATGAGCGTAGTTTTACACACCTGCCAATAAGCTCTGTCTCTCATTGGCATGTGCCCAGCACCACGCTAAGGGGCTATGGTGCTTCTGGTGCCAGACCTGCTCAGATGATGAATCTCTGAAATACACAGGAGTGCTGGGAGGCACCCCTCTACCCATGGAGCCTGCCGAGGCTCTGGGAGGATAAGCTCTGCAGCTATGCAAAGTGCTGTCACCGCTACCCGATTCCTTTACAGCAGGGCAATGGCAGCGTGAGGTGTGTAAGTGAAGTGTGGCAACCTGTCATTCCAATTCCTATCAGTGAGGAAACTTGCTTTTAGCTGCTCATTTCCCCTCTTTTCATTCAGCTTCAAATAGCTTTTATTTCTGTGCTGGAGCCCTTTAAACTTTGGGAAATGTTCAGGCATGCATTTGTCCAGAATAAACCCCTTTCAACTACTGATGAATCAAAAATGGCTAGATAGAGGAAACGGCCCCGCTAAGTGCTGCCAGCCAGCTGACCTCATGCACAATCAAACTGGGCTGATGTGTTGATGGACACTAATGACATTCACACATTCAATAGAATTAAGTGTGGTTCAGCGCTGGACAATGCAAGAGAAGGCTGTGAGGACCAAGCCAGTATGACCCAGGGCCAAAAGATGAGCCTCCCTCCTTCATTACCTTCTTCTCAGCTCTGCTGCAAGTTGTGCTCCCCAACAAAAGCCTGTTTGTTTTAAGGTTTCAGTAATTTCAGATGCTATTTTCTGAGGGAAGTGCTCCTTGAAATAAATCTCTTCCTCTCTGCCTCACCCACAGATTTGACATGTTAGATCTCAGAGAAAGAAAACGTTTCCAAATCTCATTTTCAGCTTTGGATCTGCAAAACCTAGAGGCAAAGCACTGGCAGAGAGAGCTTGTTCCTAAGATCCCTGCTGAAAGATGAAAAGAACAGCAGAGGCTGGGGATGACATCCCTTCAGGAGCCAGAGAATTATTTGTTGGGTGGGAAACGATCCACACCCTACCCCCACCACCACCCTGCCTAAATGTGCTCTGTAACTCCCCAGCCAGTTATGTTGCACCGTATTGTGGGTTGCAATAAGATTTGCTAAACATATTATGATGCATCATTTGCCTCGGCCCCCACCTTCCAGACCTTGGTGGGGCTTCTCCCCCCTCTAGGAATTTCAGATACAGATACCTATCCAAAGCGCACAGTGAGTTAACCAGGAGCATTTGTCTCTTGGTTGGTTATAACCAATGGGCCTAATCCTCCCTTGGACCCACAGCCCCTTTATACCTGTTTGACAATGGAAACGGTAAATGACAGCGGTGTGCTGGAGTCTTAATCAAAATGAAAGCTGGATGCTTTATGCTGCATATCTGAATGTGAGTTTTAAAAGAGCCGTAAAAAGAGGTGTCAATTATTAGGCTTCCAAATTCACTTACTGTATACTGATTTGGGTTTTTTCCCTTTCAAGGCATGACTTCCTGGTTCCCAGGGTCTCATGAGATAGTGCTGTTGTGCTACTTTTAAATCATTCATTCAAACGGAAAAAATTACTTACATAACAAAGCAAGGACTTACCGCATGGCCTAACATAAGCAACCTTGTGGCTTCACACTAATGACAAATAAGAAATGTGTGCGGTGATGTTTATGAAGTAAACAACCAAAATATGACTACCACTATAGAAAACTGCAGTTTCAACTTTAAATTAACGGCCTCTGAAGAGAATGGGAGGGAAGACAAAAAGGCAAGCCCTCACACCAGGAAAAAACATATTTTAAGGAAAGTAAAATTGTAGGACCTGGTAAGATGGTTCCTTTCAAACAGCTAAAATGCAGTCATCAACAGTGAAGAGTATTTGTCTCTTCCATCTAGACAAGGACACATTTTAAAGCTGAGTGCTACTTTCACAGAGGACACACCAGGAAATCCAATCCCAGTCCCCGCTCTGCAGCTCAGACCCAGCTCTCCTTGCTGCAGCCATCGCATTAGTGACAGAAGCTGGAAAACACCTGGGCCGATGCCGGCGCTGTGCAGAAAGAGTGTGCACGTACATCTGCTCTGCTTCCTGTTTTGTGTGATGAAAGCTGCTTCTGGACTTTAAAAGCAAAAACCTGAGTGAATCACCATGAGTTGTCTGTGGATGTGCTTCACTGCATCCCTGTCCCAGGCACACTCATGCATGCCAGTGCAGAGCAAGTCCGAGGTGGGGGTAAACTGTTACCAGTTCAGAGCTGGATCACTTATGTCTGCTCACTGGGCACCGGTGAAAACGACCGTATGCAAGCACTGGAAAAGATGGGCTGGCGCAGTGGGACCGAAGCATCCTGGAAAGGACTCAGTTTGAGGAGAGAGGCCCTAACCTTCCATCTGCTCGCTCAGGAGTGAAGATGCCGAAGTATCTTGCAGGCTGGGACGCTGAAACTCTGTAAGCCCTGATGGACAGCTCAGCCACACCTGCCCCAGCAATACCAGAAGCTGTGTTTTTTCCGCTTAGTGACTCCAGGCTAAATCCTGTTCCATGCACACAACAAAGGGCTGGCTGCAATGCCAAGAGGGCAGTGAACACAAGGCTGGGTTAGTGGACTTGGTAGTCGTGGGCATATGGACATGTCCTTGTCTAACCCAGTCCCTTGCAGAGCTGTTAGCTTTAACCCCCCGTGCCTTTGTGTAGCCTCACTCTGCGTGTACCAGGCATGCTCCCCAGCGGTCAAGGCACCCTGTGGGCCACGCCTGGACAGGAAGATTTGGCTCAGACAGCAAAGAAACAAAACGTGGTCCAACAATTCCTGGAAATAAAGCCAATTTGCACACGTGAATTCTCAGAGTATCCCTTCAGGCTGGCTTCAGATGGGCAGCTACAGCACAGGCAATGCCAAGCTATCACTTTTCACCTTGAAACAGCACCAAAACCAGTCGCCAGCCCGGGAGCAGGACGTTTACGAGTCCAGACTGTGGTTAGCTATTAAGATGACTAAAAAAAAAACACCGATTCCCCAGTTTTTTTCAAAGATTAAATCAACTAGACAGTCCCTTTTACAACTTCCCTTTTGATGTGTTCAGACTCCTCATTAAAGTTTCATTTCTTTCTATATTTTCCTTGGGGAGGGGAGGAGCATGCACAAAAGTTTACTTCATAACTTTCAGCTGGCAGCTGCAGTAGCAGCTGCTGTCACCGAGGGACAAACTGTGCTCCAGACGGGGTTATTGACTTAGCTGAAATTCCTCCACCATTTGAGGAGCAAAGGAAAATATTCTGCGTATGTTCTGTAAGCACCTTGTCCCATTTATAACCCTCACCAAGTTCCAAAAATGCATTGTTTTCAAAGAGGTTTTCCAAGATTAACTGTGCCTAGGGGTCTCCAGGCTAGCTGTATGGGAACCAAAGCTCATGCAACTTAAGTGGGAGAGGAACAAAAAGGAAGATAGTAAAGGAGATGGACACGCTGCTGGCAAATAACTCACCCTACACTCTGGCAGTTACACCAAGTATATAACAGGGCATATGTCTTGGGGAATAATAGACATGGGAAATTTGGGTCTGCTCTATAGACTCTGCAACATACCTGGCCCAAACCCAAATTCTTCATGCAATTCACTTGGGTTTTGTTCTGACCTGTATGTGTAGGTCAGGACATATGCCATGCCAGATACAGAGATGGTATATCTGTTAGCTTCAGGTTATTACTATTAAGCATCTTGATTATGCCAACGCCTAAAGACTAACCAAAAACGGAGCCCCACTGTGCTACTCAATGTATTAACCCCAAGCAGCACACAGTCCTTGCCCCAAAGAGCTTATAAACAACTCAAAAAATGAACAAGGGCTGAGAAAAAGGGGCACACGTGAGCAAGGTGATAAGAAACAAATGGTCCATGACTGCCTGTCTGTTGTTCACAAATCTCATGCCCACCTTGGCCAACAGGAGACCATAGGCTGTTCTCTTTGAGATCTCTGGATCTCCTGAGGTCCCTTCCAGCCCTAACGCCTACAGCATCTTTGTCTACCCTATGCTGCATCAGTGCCCATTCAGCTTACCCCCCTTAGCAGGACACAAAACATCTATAGCTCGTCCAAAAGTAGATCTGGGAGGGATGATGTTCCACGAAAAGAACTGCTGGGAAGAGATGGGATCCACCTGATGAAGAGAAGGAAGAATCTTCACAGACAGATTGCTAACTTAGTGAGGAGGGCTTTAAACTAGGCTTGCCAGGGGATGGAGACCAAAGCCCTGAGGTAAGTGGGGAAGTGGGAGACCTGGAGGAAGAGCAAGTAGGACGGGTCAACAGGGGAGGCGTTCTCATTCTTCCTGAGAAATCAGGGCAATCAACTAGTTACTTCAGGTGTCCGTACATGAATGCAGGAGCCTGGGATACAAACAGGAAGAACTGCAAGTCCCTGCACAGTCACGGAGCTATGACATGATTGGAATAAGAGAGACGTGGTGGGAGCTTGCATGACTGGAGCACTGTCATAGGTGGGTACAAACTGTTGAGGAAGGACAGGCAGGAGAGAAGAGGAGGAATTGTACTACATGTAAAAGAGCTGTACGATTGCTCAGAGCTTCAGTATAAAACTGGAGACAGGCCTGTTGACAGTCTCTGGATTAGGGTCAGAGGAGAGAGCAACAAGGATGATGTTGTGGTGGGGGTCTGCTATAGGCCACCAGACCAGGAGGACGTGGTGGATGAGGCTTTCTTCAAGCAGCTAGTGGAAGTTTCCTGATCACAGGCTCTGGTTCTCATGGGGGACTTTGACTGCCCTGACATCTGCTGGGAAGACAACACAGAGGTGCACTGACAATCCACAAAGGTTTTGGAGAGTGTTGGGGACAACTTCCTGGTGCAAGTGCTGGAGCAGCCAATTAGAGGCCATGCTCTTCTTGACC
>JAGPOW010003447.1:27670686-27711369 GCA_030014935.1 Caiman crocodilus | reverse complement strand
AGAACTGAACCTCAACCCTTGGTAACCAGCATCTCTGTCCAGTGACGACAAAATCTCCAGGTTTGAACTATCCTGTTTTCCAATCCCGTCATTCACCAAAGAGAGTATCTGCCATCTGTCAACTTACAAGTCAGAAAGCCGGGTAGTAAAAATCTTAAACTATGAATGTAGTGGCCTGGATTCTCACCTTACTTATACTAGTGTATGTTAAAGGTAACTCCACTAAATGTCAGTGTAAACCAGAGGCAGGTACAGTTTTAACTGCATATTTCAGGACAGCTTGGGACAGAAAAAAACTCATCGTAAAGAAGGGTGAAACAAATTGTGTGCTATCCTCCCCGAGCTGATCAATGGCCTTAACAGATCTACGTGAACATCCACTTTGAACTCAACAGAAAATACGGCTCCTTTTCTGTTGCATTCACTTTCTTCAGATGACTCCTTTCTTGCTGAATGGCTGATACAGATAAGGCAGTAGTGAATATAAAACCACCTGATTCCCATGCATGCTTTAGTTTATGCTATCTGCTACAAATGCAAGCAAATCAGCAAAAAAACTTCTATGATCTGCCTTCGCAAACTATTCCATTCAGGTCACAGCATAATATCAGACACAACATGCTAGAGTGTTTTCAGTGAAACTCATCATTGTTAAAGCACAGTCTGAGCTGCCATTGCAGAGGCACTTAAAAACAGCTAGATTATCTGATGCTGACCTTGCCCCACTTTTAGAACAAAATCTAGTGCTAGACTTTTCTACCCAGCAATGCAAGGACATGCCCAAAGATCATAGCCTGAGATGCATTCAGTATTTTAAAGGACAACTCCAGTTCTTAGTTATAGGATTTAACAAGCAAATTTAGTATTTTCTAAGAGCCAGAACATTTGATCCCAAGGTGCAAGTATGAGGGTGAGGGGTAAGGAACCATTTCTGGCTGACTGTAATTCTAATCCAGCAATATCTGAAACAGAAGCCACCTCCAGAGGCATGGCTGGGACACGGGGAAAGGCAAGGAGGGAGGACTTTCTTTTCCTAGTTATGGAAATCACTGCCCCCTGCTTACTGCAAATAATAAAAAACCGACACTGAACAACTGCCTCCAAACCCCTAAGGCTCTGGTCCTTCGCATTGCTCCTCCTTTGTTTCAACATTTGCACCTGGAGTAATAGGAAGCACTTTTGTTTTATTTTGGAGGAACCGTTTTCAGTTTGTTGTCCGGATCATGTAAAGATACTGAGAAAAGCAAGCCCACAGATAAAGCACAGGATCCAAGTCTGTTCTCAGCTGCACCACAGGAAACCCACACCAACTCTAGCGGGCTCAGGAGAGGGCATTCTGGATTTACAATGGTGGAGTCACGAGCAGCATCTGCCCCACAGAGCATCTCAGCCAGCAAGTGACTCACAAATGCTCTGAGAGCCAAAGGAAGAGATGAGATGGGCCAGCTAGGATTGTGGTGTAAATCAGTGCAGGCTGAACTGAGTTATCCCCATTTACACTGGCTACAGAACTTGTCAGCTCTTTTCGGGTCTCTCTGGTAGTGAAAATTCAGCTCTGCTCTGGATATGAGAGTTGAGGTAAGAATTTGGCCCAGAACAATTTTTCTGTTTATGCACGTGGCACGAGTAATCCTTCCCAACTCTGCTCTGCTGGAACGGCTGGTCTGAATTGCTCGTGGTTACTGGGTGCCTATGATGTTTAAAACAATACCTGGCGCCTTTCTGTGGGCTCTCTAACAATCTGCAAGGAAATGCAAAGGAATCACTAGGTTACAAAGCTATTTCACACTTTAATTTTCTGTCTCCTTCCCAAAAGGATAGATATTGTTTACAGTCCTGGAAGGGAAAAAAAGTAAGCTTGCTTAGTGAACAGGAAAAAAATCAAACTAAATGGTGCTGTACATGCCTGTCTACATGTCCAGAGCCTGAAGCCCAACACACGCTGATTCTCACTGACCCATTAAACTGCTCCTCCAAGATCTATGCCAAGCCTCTCTGCGAATCCTCAGCCCCTTGGATAGTGATTTCACTCATCCTCCCTTACTGTTTTGCTCCTGGTCCTACGGAGTCTTCCCCGATATACACTATGGGGAAAAAATAATTCCAAAAAAATCCATCATAGTAAATAAGGTTTTTCTTCCAGGGGATTGCCTGACAGCAATGATTTGAGCAATCCTGCCTCTTGGAGAATAAAGAACCATTTGTAAATGAAAATGGATGATTTCTCCTTCTCTCCGCCATCTGTTATTATCTGAAATAATAACCTACAATACCAGCAATAATACCCAGACGCCATCTAGGTCTAATCAGCCTGTCTCTGGCTACTTCTGTGTAACAATCTGCGGCACTGGGATGGATCAGGTGTTTCCTTCAGATGCTGTTTAATCTGTTTTGAGTGTTTATTCTCAAACTGACTACTGCTTGGTGTGAACTGTAATAAATGATTCAAAGATGGTTTCACACTTTCAATATAAAGATAAAATGCTCTGGAGGGTCTTTTAGAAACCAAATCAGCTCCTATAGATGAAACTACACATTAACCCCTAACTGAGACCCAGTATTTAGGTCAGTTCATTTAATCCTCGGAGCCTCAGCTGATAACCCAATTAGAGCTAAGTACAAATACATAAACCATTTTCCTATACCAGTAGTTTTTAGAGGAGCAGCCCCTTCTTCCTGATGCATTTGTTTGGAAACACTTTTGACCACATCTATACACTACTAAATTGAACTGCCCAGACATGGTCTCAGTGCATCTTCCTATAAAAACATAATTAATAGTCTAGCTAGTACAGTCAAAGCCAGGCTAGGTTTGAAAAAGGTCAAGTTCCTTGAAGTCTCTATGTGCCAATATAATTTAATTGTTAAGAATACCACAGTAACATTGTATTATACTGCCAGTGTGAAAAATTAAAATAAGATTAAGAAAAATGCTAATTAAACATGAGAAGAAACAGGCAAGAAGTTGTAGTGCTTACAGTTTTGCATATGTGAATATCAAGTAATAATAAGCTAATAAAAAAATGAATAAAGCCAATGCTGTTCTAGTGCGTTTGCTGAAACATAATGTACGTGTATGCCCTGTTACTGATAGATCTGCATTCCCCATCGTTCAGTTTAAAGGTTGTTTCAGTTACTCACTGTCACCAAATGACTATCTCCAAAGGATACAAAGCAAACAAAATTCAGCATCAATGCAAACCTTTTACCTTGCACTGGAAGAGCCTCCACCAGCTGGCTAGCCTGTTAAGTACTACATGTAATTCTGTTTTGGTGGCTGTGACAATCTGTCCTCTCTGGACTGTATGCATTTTAATCATAGCATGCAAGATTCACTTAAAATCTTGATATCCCTCTACTTGCCAATTCAGTGTGGCACAAATAAAACAGCATTTCTAGAGCCACCTTGATAGTCCATATTTTCCATAAGAGTCAACTCATTGTAGTCAACTCTGTCAGCACTGTCAACTCAGGTCTTTCAGCCCTGACGTTCTCAGCCTAAGATGTCTAGGGATTTATTTTCAGAGGTGCTGAGAACCCCCAGTTCCAACCAAAGTGAGAGGAACCTGCAAAAGCTTGGCACTTTCAAGGTGTCTTGAATTGGACACAAATACTATGGCACTAGAAACATGCAGGACACTTGAAAATTTAAGCCAGGACCTTCCTGTCTGTTTCCTCTTCTCTAATGTGGAGATGGCAACAATTTCCCGAGGCACAGGAACAGGGCGGCACATCTACACGTGCGTATTAATGATGTTCAGTGCTCCCACGTGTACCGTCTGAATGTGTGCCTGGGACCAAGCATGCTGAGCCACACTGGAGCAGCCCCGGCTGGCAGGAGGACCGGCTGAACATGATGTGGAGGGGCTGGCTGGGGCACAAGGGTGCTTCAATGAGGTGCCCTAGCTCAGGGGCGGGCAGAGGGCCACTTACTGAGTTTTGACAAGCAATTGAGGGCCACATGACAGGCAGCCCAGGGCAGATAAATATTAATTTTCTAAATTTTTTAGGGATAGATTGGCTTGGTGGGCCACATCCAGCCCCCGGGCCACATTTTGCCCACCCCTGTGCTAGCTGGCAGGCAGCCGCTGCACTGAAATATCCTTGTGCCCCAGCCAGCTGGGTCAGAGTCTGCACATGTTACAGCACATACACAAAAAACTCTGGAGCAGGACAATACTCGTATTTACAAAGATTAACCTGCTGCAGAGTTTTCTAGTTTACTGCGGCCTCCCGTACAGATGCAGAAACGTTTACTGTGGAGCTATTTAGGCAGCTCTGCAGTACCTCCCATGCAGATGCACCCGAGGTGTCAGAAAACTTAATTCATAATTACGGGAACGTTTCCCTGCGTGTGAACTCCAAACACCATGCCCATTTACATCTGATTGTAAAGACTTAAGTGTGTCTTATAGGCTTGTGCTGGCCCTCAGTGGCTGTATCCTTTGCCAGCCTCAGGTGAAACACCAAGTGCATTTTATTCCGAGCAGCACAACAGCTAAGACTGATGATTCGAAGCTCCTCTCTGAAACAGCTGCTAAGTCTGTATGAAGTACCAGACCCCGGGAAGCCGCCTGCCTCTGAGATGGCTGCAGACTCTCTGAAGTATGCCTTCCGCTACTTGACCCTGTTGGCTTGCAAGTGCCCTCAGCTTCCCCCTCGGTGCTTCACTATCCACCCAAGTCAATTACCTGATGATGATACCAACTTCAAAGCCGGGGCTGAATAAATAATCAGAAACGTGACATCACTCGTTCGTTATATGTAAATAACGAGAATTCTTCGAGGAATTTTCTGGCTCAGGAGTCAAAGGCTGGCACTGCTGACAAAGCCTAGTGTAACACAGCTCCTGCAGGCATCCGAGGAGAGTGTTTTCTTCCCCCCAGTTAATTGTTTACTGCAGTATGATTGTGCAATTATACTAACCTGTCAGGAGAGCACAACTACAAGGAAGCTGGCTTCGACAACATTTGCAGGATCAGGTACGGCTTCTTGTTTTCTCTTGGGAAATAGCCCCTCTATTTTTTGATTGGAACCGACAAGTTCAGCATTTTGGGGGCGCTCACCAAGAGTCAGGTCTGGAGAGGGAAGCCGAGTTTGCCATGGGGAACGCGTGCTAGGATTCTGACTTCAACGATGGCGACAGCTGTCTGTTAGGTACTGTACCAACTCATTTCACATCAGCCATCCAACAGGCATTGGATAGTATTTCGGAGCAGCCCCAGTCTGACCTTGATTTGAAGGGGTGACCCAGAAGCAAAAGGTTCCACATCCCACCGCCAGACGCTCCAGAGAACTCAACCTTGCAAAGGAACAGACACTTCTGCGCACGCTTATCTCTGCCGTCAGTAGCCGGGAGGACCAGAAGGCACGTATTTAGCACTGCAAGTGACAACAGGCCTACCTGCGCTGTGCTGATCGCTGGCCTGTCAGCAACACTAAGACACCTGGCAGAGTGGGTTAAGGCGAACAATGCTTGTGTTTCAATAATAAAAGGCTCTTTAAAAAAAAAAGAAAGAAAGCAAGCGTTTTACAGATCTCTTCCTCCATGTTCATTTGGTGAACAAACCAGTCAAAATATGATCATAGCAAATGAAGGCTTGTGCTGCTGTTTCCCTCACACAGTAACTGCACTGACGTCAGAGGGGCTAGGCCTGATTTGCTTGTGCAAGTGACAGCAGATTGTGACAGCAGACAGTGACCTAGTTCGGGTGGTTGTCTGGGCTCCTAGCATTCCCCTCCACCACTATTCAAAAAACTAAAGATCCTTCTCCTCCCCCTTGCAGAGAGGACACTAACAACAATGGAGCCTTTGTATGAGAAGAATACTAAGAATCCTAATTGAGGTCTAATCCTTAAATCAGTCGACTGGGAACCAACTATGATAAGAGAGGCAGACAAAGAAGACTCATGCCAAATGAGGATCTGGCCCATTATCTTCATTTTACAGGTAAAGATACAAGGGCACGAGAACCGGCAGTGACTTCCCCAAGTTATGCAAGTCTGTAATAGAACTGAAAACATAGAATCATAGAAAATTAGGGTTGGAAGGGAGGTCATCTAATGCAATGTCCTGCTGAAAGCAGGACCGTCCCCAACTAGATCATCCCAGCCAAGGCTTTGTCCAGATGGGTCTTAAAAACCTCCAAGGATGCAGATTCCAAACTGCTGTCATGCGTTACTACCCTCCTAGTGAAATGGTTGCTAGCCTAAACGTCCCTTACTGCAACTTGAGACCATTGTTCCTTGTTCTGTCAGCATCCACAGATCTCCTGACTCCCAGGCCTGTGCCTTATCTGACGGGTAAGCCAGCAAGACAAAATCAGCTAACTGCCACTCTTCATTGTCTCCGTAACTCATGCTGATGTTTAGAAGCTGTAGGGGCTTTGGAGCTTGCACAGAGAGTCAACAAGGCAAACTGCCACAGTATGGGGAGTGTCACCCACTGGTAATAGGAAGTTTTGGGAAAATCAAGTAGGATCAACTTATCTGATGCTATCTGTATAGGTATAAAGTTGTACCATTGTCACACCTCAACACCCATTATATGCACAACCCCAAAAGCAAACTTTTATGCACAGACCAAATGTCACAGCAAAGTCAGACTACAAAGGTGCACTTCATGAGTTCCCTGGCCAGTAGGAAGCTGTTTGCAGACAGTCAGTCTGAATGGAAAAGTCCTGCTAATTGAGGGCCAGGGCAGCTTTGCCCCAACCACCTTCCCTCTTCCACGCTCTCTATCTGTAGGAAGATCACTGCGGCATAAAGACACCAGAGCAGTTGTAACAAGCACTCACAATCAATTGCTCTTCTTGAGGAAGAAGGGGGTCTCATTGCATCTTGAGGTCTCGAGGTTCATATGGACAGGACTGTGCTTGTGTCAGAGGTCAGCTCCTCACCACAAGACTACGATAAATGCATTTTCTTTGCTGACAGGTATTACCTGGGGTCATGTATTTAATTCTTTCTATGTCCGCATGGCTGTCTGATGGGGTCACAACTTTTCCCTGTATATATGCTCCAGCAAACCCTGCTATCATTTCCATTGAAAGCCTGTGCTGTACTGCCTACAAGACTTTGAATGCCAGGCACTGGCATTCAAAGCCAGCTGAGTATAGTATGGGCAGCTTTACAAATGGTTCACAACCTGCTGAAGAGGGCTGAAGTGAAGAATATCGAGCTATGAATGCAACGCAAGACCTCCCTGGAGGCTGCAAAGCACCCCTGCTCCATCCCCTGCAATCCTTAAGATTGAAAATGGGGGCCAGTATCAGCACTCTGTATATTTTTTCACCACGGACTGCACAAAGCACAAGCTTGCTTTTCCCTGCACCAAGTTATCCCCCAAACTTATCCCTTCTGGCTTCTCAGCTCACATTAGGATAAAAGCTTAGTTCTAATTTTGAGCCAAATAAGTATGATTATATCTATTTCCCCAAAGATGATAAGGCACAGTGCAAGCTGGATTTGCAATATTACTGCTACACTTATTTAGCCCTTCTTCGAAAACAGATAAGCCTCCACATTCAAAGGCAGCAAGTGTGCCAGCACTCTATCATGATGATGCCTCTGTCTTTTCATGAAGAACTGGAAATGCTCAAATTATTAACTATCAAAGCAGAACACTTTAGAAATGATAGAATGCCACAGAAATTCTAAAGGAAAGCAGATCAGTTGTCTGGAAATCTACCAACAGCTAATATGCTCAAATTGTAATCTAAAATGTCTTTTTGTTTTGAATTGTCTGGGATTACGGTTGGGGAAAGACTCAATTATTCTACTCAAACTCTTCTGAATTATTTATGAAAACTAAATAAAGGATAAATTGGGCACTGATGAACTGAAGACCTGGTGGTGGAAGGAAACTTGTGTACTAGAAAACAAGCAATTTTCTCTCAATAGGACTGTTTACTATTTCTTCCCTTCCGCAGAAATTGACAAATTGTCTTTAAAGGTCTGCTGCTTAGCAACACGGGTTCCACCGATCTGCTTGGAAGATGTTAATTGCTTCTTCAAACAAAATGAACAACTGTTTAAAGGGCTACAACTCTAATTTAATAACCAATGTGAGCCATTAGGCAAAATATGGCGACTGACTGCAGCACGGTGACTTGGTTAACGCGCAGGCTGCAGCAGTTCTCTCCCACTACAGTCATGCAGGAGGTAGTACAATTAGGACCTCAATCTTGACTGCCTCTATCCTACATGTGAGCTCCATAGCTCAAAGTCTGGCCTCACCCCCATGTCTTTTGTGAGGCTGGAGAGGGAAGGGAAACAACCTTGCCACACCCGACTCTGCCCTGAACAAATGGGGAAAGTCCTGACCAAACTGCAAACTCCTCCTGACCGCCTGTCCCTGGAGATTCAATGCAGCGCATGATGGAGATACCCCTGCTCTTACCAACTGCTGGTTAATAGCTCAGCCCAGCTACAGTACTAACTTGTGACTAGACTAAAAAGAAAAGAGCCCCACGTTCCAACTTGTAGACCCGCACCACTTTTTGTTCTCAAAAAGCAGCTGTGCCAAAGGATGTGTGGTGTCACAGGCTCCGCAACATCTGCGTGTTTGGACTGTGCTGCACTGTCGGCCTTGCTCCTGTGGGCAGACATCTGTCTTTTTCCCGTTGGCACTTACTTTTCCTGACTTATTGGTTCTGCCTAGACACTTGCTTTAACGTGATAAATATTATCATTAAACATCAGGCCAATGAGAATGTATGGCACTTCTACTGCACTGCAATCCTGAGAGGCACAGCAGCATCAAACCACCACGTGCTTTCAAAATGCCATTTGCACTGTTCTTACGAGAGTCACAGAGAAGTAGGGCTGGTGGGGACCTTTAGAGGTCATATAGTCCAGGGATCGCTAGATTCACTGCCTAGGTAGAAAAAGTGGCCCATGATGTTTCAGAAGATCTGAAGGATACACGTGGAATCAAAGGCATGTGTGTCAAGCTCAGGCATTAGAAAAAACACAGCAGCAAAACTGGCACTCTGTTGTGTCATGTGTGCACTCAAGTAACATGACTGATGGGGTGCAAAGGAAAACACCAAGAAATAGCAACAAATGGACCAAGTCCTGTAAATCCAAGCAGATGCCATTCACCTTGCATGCAAATGACAGCCTCAGGCCAGTGCCCCAGTTCATTTTCACCTGAGAACATCAGAGTTTGATGTGGAGTGATCCTCACCCGCTGAAAACGTCCTTCCAACCAGGATCCCTAGTCCATTCTTTCCTATATTCAACCTCCTGGCTCATTGCAAACTGGCTTGTGGCAGATTTGAAAGGTGCAGGAGAGAGTTGAGACTTCAAACCTATGTGCACCACACCTTTCTTGGCAGCCTTTGTAAAAAGGTCAATGATTAAATGGGCTTGGAGGCCTGAACTTTCATGAGATGGCCCAGGGCTGGAGTATGGGGGGGGAGGCAATAGAGAAGTGTTGCTGCTGGTGCCCGGGCTGTCCCCCTTTGGCAGACTTAGTCACCAGAGCTGTCCAGCAGCTATTTACCAGCATTAAAAGCATTAATTAGGAGATATAAATGAGGAAAGCATGAGTCATGGGGTCAGACTATTTTATCTTCCTCTCCTCCAGAAAAAGGGACTCTCCACCAGTGCTGGGCACAGTCCCCAGATCACCTCAAGCTCTGCACAAGTGTTTGCCATTATTTTATCCCTTTTAAACAGATATAATTCACCCATAAAACAGGGCTTCAGTGAGACTTAGTTGATGCATATAACCCAATTATTAGTGGTGCAGGGGTCCTTTTTGTGCACAATCCGAAGGAAATGAAGAGTGCCTTAGCCCTTCTAGATGGTGTTAGTTAAGCTGTAGAAGCATGTGTCACTAGTTTTGCACATCTCTAATTCAATGTTGGTGTCAGCCAAGATGGTGCTGTCTCACAATTTTGCCTTGTATGGGCCCTCTGCATGGGATGACTGTCAAAGACTTTCAATAAATCCCATTAGTCAATTGGACTTCCCCCCCCACGCACAGTTTCAATCTACCCTCCTCATCCTACCAACAAAATTTCCCTTGTCCTCTTTGTCACATTTTCAGCAAGGCGCAAGTTGCATAATCTACAATCGGCACTCTGATTCTAGTCCTTCTTCAGGTGGTTATAGATTACATAAGAACTGCCATTTGCTGGATCGGACCATAGGTCCATCTTGCCCAGTAACCTGCGTCACGCAGGGACAGAGAATGGAAAGAGCCGAAAGAGTATGATCAGGGTTTTTTTCCACTGTTCTCCAATTTGCAGCCTGCAGAATTTAAAGTCTAGCAGTTCTAATTCAGAGGCTGCATCCCTAACTCTAGAGGTATGCTGATATATCAGTCAATATCGTATCAGCACCACACCAATAAAAGGAAAATTGACATTATTGGCAATGAGGTTTTTTTGGCCAACATGGCCAATAATGTCTCCAATAAATGCGGTGTGCATGTGTGCAGACACAGCATGCACGTAGCCAGGGGTGCAGCCCAGCAGCTTGGAGAACAGCATCTGGCCAGTAAGTCTGTGGCAGGAAAGAGCGTTGGGGAAAAAAGGGGCATGGGGGGGGGCCAATCAAGGTACCCACAGTGAGGGAAGGAGTGGGACTGGGGCAGGCGCTGCCCAGCCAGGGCAAGAGACAGAGCCATAGGCAGCTGGTCTGAGGGGTGCAAGGGAGGGGAGAGGGGTAGCTCCCACCACTGTATGCACTCCTGGGGGAGGCATGGGGGGGCATGTGCCCCCTGGATTTGTGTACAGGGCGAGGGCAGACTGCCCACTGTGGGTTAGGGCTGAGGGCTGCGACAGCCTCTTCCCAGCAGGAGAGCTAGACTGGGCTGCACTTAGGGCGGGCTATAGGGTGGCTATAGATAATTATGGGGTGGCTGTAGCCCACCCTGTAGCCCCGCTCCCAGCACTACTGCCACCTGCCCCACCCCAAGCGCAACCCCAGTCCAGGTCGCCTACCAAAAAGAGGCTGGTGCAGCCCCCTAGTCCCAGCCCACAGCAGGCAGCCTACTCGTGCCCTATGCACAGATCTGGGGGCACATGCCCCCGCATGCCTCCCCCAGTGGTATGCAGCAGCTCCCCATGACCTGGCTGAGCCACCCGTGGCTCTGTCCCATGCCCCTCTGCCATGGCTGGGCAGTGCCTGCCCCCGCCCCACTCTCTCCTTCACCACAGGGGCCTCAGTCTGCCCCCCATATCCCTTCCTTCCCCCCCACAGACTTACCGGCTGCATGCTGCTCTCCAAGCTGCCAGGCTGCATAGTGGCAATCAAATCAGTATTGGGCAATATGGCCAGCTGATAATCAGCCATCGGTATCAGCCAAAAAATCTCTATTGGTGCATCCCTACTCAACACCCATGGTTAATAACTACTAATGTCTCTTATGCTCCAAGAATTCATCCAAACCATTTTTAAATCTGACTAAACTGCCTGCTCCACAACATCTGGGGGCAATGAGTTGTACACATTAATTATACAGTGTGTGAAAAAGAACTTTTGTTAGTTTTAAACTTACTACCTACTAGTTCCATTTTGAGATCACTAGTTCTTGTATTGTGAGACAGTAAACAATAAATTTACTTTCTCTTTGCCATTCAGTATTTTGTAAACCCTTATCATGTCCCCCCTCATGCATCTCATTTCTGAATACGCCTAGCCTCTTCAGTCTCTCCTCATATGGAAGCCCCTCTATACCACTAATCCTCCCTGTTGCTCTTCTCAATACATTCTCTAGTTCTTCTACAGCCTTCACAAGATTTGAGGACCAGAATTTGCCTACCACTTGGCACAAAAATGTTATAAAGCTTATAATTTATCCATCTTCCATCTTAAGACGCACATAATAATGAAAAATGAACCATTCACATTTAACTCCATTTACTCAAGTGTGAGACATATTTCAGCAAAGCACCAAAAGCAAAACTAAAAGGGAACAGAATGGTCTGTTGCTTAAACATGATCCATATTTCAAAACAACTTCCCTTGTAGCTTATGAGTCTCTCCCCAGCCCAGGTAGCGGGGGAAACAGAGCGGCATACTGATCTATCCTTAGTCAGACAACTGCCTTTGTGGATGCTCTTCTAACTACTCCAGTGCTGGATTTAAGAGAAGGCATAAGAATTAGTAAATCCCCAAATATCTCTTCCTTCCATGCCTTTTGATTTCTGAACTGGAGGAAACAAACATTAGGAGTCTTCATGCTTGTGAAATTTCAAACCACAGAGGAAGAACATGCTGCTCAGAAGAGAAAAGCATACACTCAAAAAAGGCCCAACCTCCCTTTCAAATAGTGTTTGCTTACTCCAGGGCCTGGAGGGGCTTCCAGAGCAAAAGATGACAAGTACCTCACAGTAGGGTAAGGGGAGGGAATGGAAAAATAAAAGCATGTTTAAAATGGTGCCACAGGAAACAAAAAGGTAAATCTGGTAGCAGACTGAAAAGGATACTTCCCTTTTAACTCCTTCCTTGCAGGCCTGTGCAGTAGCAGGACATGGTGGCGGCATTCCTCAGCCATCCCCATGCTGAGTATTTTCAGCTCAGTGATGATGCCCTGCCAGGTGTCAGAGAGGACTGGAGAGGCATTCTGCCTAATGCAACAAAATGTTAGGAAACAGCCAAGGAGCTGAACGGCACCTGATGGCTTCCAATTGGTTTCTTTCCTCCTGTCAAATCTTCCTGCGACTGAGAATATCCTGCTATGCTGCTTCTAGAGCCGGATCCCACTTAACCACCTGGAGCGCTTGCCCCACATCTCTGCTTGTCGTGCTCTGTTTCATCACACGCACTACTTTTCTTCTAGCTTGCTTGTCTGGATTGGACTCAGGACAGACAGGGATCTGTGGAGTCTGTTCACTAAAAGGCATCTCTAAGTTTCTTCAGAGCAACTAATACTCGTTTTAGTGCCTAAAGGTGCAGGGTTCCAGCGTTCCAGCTACCACAAGGCATAATTCATGGATTATGGAGCCTCTCAGTTGTAAGACACCAGTTCAGATCTAGTCTGACATTTATAATAACCAGAAGCCATTTGTATGTGACAGCTCCTGCGTGTGAGACAACCGCATCTACAAAAGCACTACGGAAAATCTCAGGCAGTGAGAGAAGGACCGTGGAGATTAAGGTTTCTGTCACCTCTAGAAGTGGCTCCTTTGGGCTAGGACTGAGAAAGCCCAAACTGCTACTGCTCGCTCAGTCTCCAGGTGCTGTCAGTGCAGCCTCTTTCATGGGCATGCAGAGAAAACTGTGACAGTTCTTTGCAGGAGGAACCTGCCACTTGGGTGCTTCACAACTTTGGGTCCCATTTGCTTTTCATCTTGGTTGATTAAAATCCTATTGCCAGCAGACTGCAGTCCAAGCAATAGCACCTTCTCTTCTTATCCAGTAATTCAATACATGCCTCTGATTTTGTGGCAGCTGCTCCCCTGCCATCAGAGCAGCTTGCTAGACCAAGTACCGGCACTGTCTACTAGTTCCTGAACTCTGGAGGGGATGTCTATCAGTTACATCCCACACTGTCATTTTAGTTGCTGCTTTTCATGTCTGTAAATCACCTAAATGGAGATGGTCGTTTCTGGCCTTTAGCTGAACAGGGATGTCTGACTGACTCAACCTTGAGTTTGCTAAATGCTGAAGGAAACGGTAATCCTCAAATCCAGCCTGTATGGAAAGTCTTTTGACTGGATGTGTCTATAAATACCAGTCTGCAATGATGAACAAAGAGATGGTTTTCCAGGTGCACGTTCATTGTTCTTCTTCACTCCTATGTTGGTCCAGCCATTTTAAAAACAGTGAATATAATGAGAGACTAAGTTCAGGAGCTGCTCAGCAGCTGCTAAACCAGCCCTATCATCACCCCTTTCCTTGCAAATCTCCACTTCATTGATAGACAAGAGGCCGGGTAAATCCCCAGTGTAACTGCACTGCAGCAACACAGGTCTAATTACTGACTAGTCCCTACAGTTTCTATCCAAGGAAGAACATCGGCTTTGTCAACCAGCTCTGCTCCTGCCACCTGTAGCTATCTGGCCACAACTGAAAGGAGTTGTTTGATCACCCCTGCAATCCTGTTAAATCCATATATGAGAGAAATTAGGGCTGTGTGAAACAGCATTGTTTCGTTTCAACTTCCATTTCAGCATTTGGAAGGGACAGGGCCAACAGCGGCAGCATCAGTCTTCCCCGGTGCTGGGTGTGGGCTGTGCTCAGCACCTGACCCAGGCAGTAGCAACAGCCTCCTCCCATCCAGCACACAGATCCAGGGACTCATACATCCAGGAGGGCTGCGGGGCTGTGTGGGACTCCTCCCGGGGGTGCAGGCCCCCAGATCCGTGCACTGGATGACAGACCAGTGGCAACAGCAGCTTTCCCTGGTGCTGAGTGTGGGTTGTGCCCAGTGCCAGTCCCAGGCGGCAGCAGCAGCCTCCTCTCATCTGGCACGCAGATCTGAGGGCTCACACCCCCAGGAAGAGTCCAGCACAGCCCAGCAGCCCTCCCAGAGGTGCAGGCCCCTGGATCTGCATGTCGGATGAGAAGAGGCTGCCTCTTGGGACCAGCACTGAAGCCAAGTAAGCCCAGCCTCAAAACTCAAAGTGTTTCAAACCTTTAGAAACATTTCAAGTGCCCTTGTTTTGTTTCAAAGTCTTTTGTTCAGTTTTGATTTCACTGTTTTGAGCTCAAAGCATGTTGAAACAGCTTGGAAATAAAATAAAACACCCAGGAAAATTTTGCACAGCCCTGTTAAAAATTATTTCAGGCCAGTTCAGTGCAGCCCCCTAGACTGAAATTATTTCTCACCAATTGCATACTCCGATTCCCTTTCACTCCCTCCTTTTCCAGATGTCTTGACAACATCAGACACCATCAACCTCAATTTCCTACAACAGGACTGTCTGATAGGTGCATGTTCAGTTCCTACTACAAGAATTAATGAATGGATGCACACATGACACACTGGGGCTCAGCTGTTTCCTGGCTCCACTGTAAGACCCCTGCCCTCTAGTTTGGAAGTTATCTTTGTGGTATGCTTATCAACATCCGAGGGAGGATTTTCTGCCACATCTTCAGTTTTTAGCTACGCACTCTGCCTGCCATGGTTTTAGCTTGGGCTGACTGTCTTCAAGATGACCAGTCTTGAAAGTCTGTAAGTTTGCAAAGCACCTAGCATAGCACAGGTTTCACTGTAAACAATAATTAATAATACTTGTTACTATTTCTGGAGTTGACTCCTGGAAAACTGAGGTGTTACGGATTGAGACCTCAAGTATGTACTTGTAATAACCCCTCCCCGAGGAAATTAACAGTAATGCATTTTCAAAGGGTGTCGTGTTTCCATTCACTTCAACTGAGGTTAGGAAGGGTGATCTCATGCTTGGGGCATATGTCAAGGAGTTAGAAGTCAGATTCCATTCCTGATAACGTCATCGGCTTGTATGCCTTAGGCTGAATCAGCTAACTTCTGAATGCCTCAGTTTCTTCACCTGTCCTACAGAAATGATAACACTTCCCTGCCTTGCAGCCTATGTTCACTGTGCCAGATCCTCAGCTGGTATAAATCAGCACAGTGCTCTGGACTTTACTGGAGGTACACTAGGTTACACGCAGTGGGCATGTCTACACATGCATTTTATGCTGACCTAAATTTACAGTACAGTAAGTGGGAATAGGCTGGTGTCTACACATGCAAGCGACCTGGGACTAAATTCAGTCCCAGGTCAGAGAAGCCTGCCAGGTGCCCCTGTGGGCACCAGGGGAGCTCCAGCCACATGGCTGCCAGCCCTTGGGACTAACTTTAGCCCCAAACTGGAGCCAGAGCCAGCTGCCAGCACTTGAGACTTACTTTAGTCCTAAACTGAAACCAGTAAGGACAGTCAGCCAGGAGCCCTGGGGCTGGCTCAGAGGCTAGGGACAGACATTACACATAAACTGGTGTAAGTAATCAGAAACTGGTTTAAACCTGTAACAGAACAGGCACTCAGTGCACGTAAACCAGTTTCAAAATGGCCAAAATCAGTTTGCAATAAACCCTGTTGAATGTAGTATCAGACTTAACTAATTTGGCTCAATACAGTTTATGCAATGTCTGTCCCGGATCCCTTTCTGGTTTAACTTAAAACAGAGTCCTCCAGTGTCCCAGCGTGCTCTCTGGGCTGGGCTCTCTGCACCAGCCCAGCAGGGCTGGCCCCACCCCTTTGCTCCCCAGCCAGAGCAGGGACAGGCAGAAACAGGCAGGGGAGAGGGTCTGGCCAGAGAGAGGTTTAATTCCCCCCGCCTTGTCCTACTAGTAGGGACCTGAGCCGGGTCTGACGGGTGCTCCCCCCTCATTTACTGCAGCAGGGGGGCCAGTATGGCACCTTGCCCTCCCCACCCTCCCTTTGAGGCCTTGCCAGCTGGCATCTAGCCCCACCAGGTGGGGGCTGCCTGGGGACCTGGTTTCCCAGACCGGCTTGGAGGTGCCAACAGGCCCTCAGCCCGGCAGCCACCCATGCCCCTTGCCCTATGCACCTCGGGCTGCACCTGCACAAGCAGCAGTGGGCTGGCCGGAGTAGAGGGCTGTTCTGTCGCTATGCCACTTTGGGTGAAGGCACGGGACGCTTCTGCCCTGCACATGGAGCTCCGTCTCCAGCTCCCAGACACCCTGGAAGGCAGAAGCCCTGCGTAGAAGGCTTCAGTCCAGGGGCTGCAGCCAGAGCTCCACTCCCTCCGCCCCGCCATCTCCCGGAGCAGTTCAGGAGTGGCAGGAATGAGAGGGAGAGTAACCACTGCAGGCAAGGGGAGCAGGCTTCCTAGGGGAGACTAGCCCCCCTTCCTGCCCACCTCTGCCTCAGGGGCCATGGCAGCCTGCTGCTGCAGCAGCAAGGGGCGAGTGCCTGGCAGGCCCGGCTCAGGTCCCTGCCAGTGGGACAGGAGGGGGGAATTAAACCCCTCTCTGGCCAGTTCAGCCCAGCCTGGCCACACCTCTTCCACCCAGCAAAGCTCCCCTGCAGCTGAGGGCACTCTCTAGCTCCCTCCAGCCCCGGCCTGAGCAACTACAGGCATGTGCCCTCATTTTCTCAGTCCAGCGGGGATGTCTGTGCTGTTACAAACTGGTTCAACCTAGGCAAGTTAGAGTAATCGGCAAAGCAGTGGCGACGCATTCAGGGTGCATGGGGGTACACATGCACCCCAAGAGCACTGGTGCACCCCCTGACAGGCCATGTTCCCCGCTTAGGCAATGGGTGGGGGGCACAAGGGTGCGCCAGTGCCCCCCCTGCGAGCACTAGCCAGGGAGTAGTGTACTGTAAGTGCTTCCGTCAGAATAAACTGGAATCTGAACTGCAATGTGTGTCCTGTGATGCACTATGACTGAAGCCCTTCATTCTGTTTCATAAAAAATGGAGTTTCCTTACAACCAACCTCACTGCAAGCACGTTTCTCCATGTTTTTGTAATGCCCAACTGCAAATATGGGCAGCCCTGGTGTCACTATGTCCCGGTTTATCCTTTGGGAAATCACTTTCTCACTGTCCTGAGGACTTTCTTTGAAATACAGCTGAAAAAAATCTGGGGGTGGTGGCCAACGATCCTGTCACATCTACGCTCGACTGTTTTGATTCCATAGCTGCAGGATTCTCCGAATGTGCCACTTCTCATAGGATTCAGTTACTGCAAAACATTTCTGCTCCATTTCTTAGCACTTCACATTTTTCTCCGCCTATCAGTCCCATTTCTGAGTCTCTTCACTGGCTTTCTGTAAAATTCCTGTATCGATTTCAAGGCTCTTTTACTCACTCACAAAACCCTTTAATAGAGTGGCCTATCCAGTCTTGCTGACATTCAGCTCCAGCTTTAAGTTCTTAGTCAAGGGCTGTGCTTTTAAAGTGACTGCATGGTAGGTCTGAAGCTGCCAATTATCTAGTTAGTCCCAAACATCAATCTGAAAGTATTGGATCCAGATACTTTAGTAACTAGTCTCCACTTGTGTGAAATCAGCTTCTGGCTGAGATCCAAGGAGCTGAATCTGTTTTGGTCTTTAAATCTAAACTAAAGAAACACATGTCTAGCACAGTTTTTAATTAGCTTTTAAAACTCCAATGAGTCCATGAACTATTGTTTAGGATTCTGCATCGTATGAATGCACACTGCATTGTGCTGTGCTATGGGAGAACAGAATGTGTCTAATCAAACATAGGCTAGATGGATGCATAATATTAACAGGCGCTTCCCAACCCTAATCTCTATGAGTCTGTGATGAGTATTATTTAAAAGCCCCCTTAGCATGTGATATCTGTTTCCCCACTTCTACCAATTATCCACAAGTATAAATAGAGGACTTTGTTCTATCAGCTCTATTCTTGAAAAGAGACTTGCATCAGGCTAGGTTTATGGCAGCCCAGACTTCCCAGGCAGCAAAACCATGCAGAGATAAAGGGGTAGCAGTTGCTTGACCTAGCAACCAATACTACTGATTACTACTGGCCTACCGACCAGTACGGGGAGAGATCTGGGGGTGGAAATCACAGTCCACAAACCATACAAACTCCTGGGGGTTTTCAATTTGCCTCTCTAAGTAATAAGTTAATGTTATGGGGATGGATTTTGCACCATGCTACAGCCAATGGCAAGATTTCTATTGACTTCGAAAGGTTCAAGACGTGCTCCGCAAAGCTCATAAATTCTAATTCTATTGTAGTGAAATATTAATTCCATTCTAATGTAACGATCCAACCTTGTGGCAAATATCCGCTTCCTGAACCATCTAGGGTGAAAGCAGAACACACATAAACCACGCAGTTAGCTCCCTAAAACACAAACTGAGCCCTACAGGACCAAAACTGGAAGTCCTGATTCAACTGGGTTTTGCCTGACATGGAACTGTACTACAAGTCTTCACCCTCCGTGTGTACTTTGGTGAACCCACTGACCTTTGCCACTGTCAAAGGCAGACTAACAACCTGAGTGATGTCTTCAGGATATTGTAAGCCACTGCTCCAGAACCCCCAGCAAAGAGCAAAAGCACTTACTGCTCAAACTTTGTTTACAGAGAAACATTTTTCGTCCTCAAAAGTTTAAGCAGAAATAAATCATAGCTACTCTGAAGTGCTTTGTACTGCAAAGCACTGGCAGAAAACATGAGGGAAATTATACCCATCATTCAAAATCAAGTGCATGTAGAAAAACAGAATATATTAGCCAGTGAGACAGGATACAGTACAGGTGGAAATTTAATGACCTTTATCCGCTTTTGAAATCTCACATTTGAATCTCTTCCCTTTTATAAACCTAATAATTTGGAATTTTTCACTGCTGTCTTTCTATTTTCTACTTTCCACAACAGTAACACACAATTTATTGTGGACAATTTCTCGGTAGTTAACATATTCCATTTGGCTCTATGAACATCACTTTGAATGATGGGCATAATTTTTCTGTGGTTGTGCAGCAATGGTTCACAGCATGAAGGACGTGGGAGTGCTTTTTGTTTTCTGAAATTAATCTATCAGGTTTTCTTTTAGGGGTTTGGTACAACACTCTTTTCTTTCTGATTGCAGTCTTGACTGATGACACACAGTACCTAGTAATCACCAGTGCAGCGAGGGCCATATCCTTCCAAATGGAAAGCTTGTAAGTTATTGGAAATGGAAAATTTTCTTCTAATTTGGTAATAAATGCATTTTTCTTTGGGGGTCATTTTTGCCTCACTTAAGGAGGCAGATACATGGATGCGTGCACAAGTGCTTTACACACCTGTGCTCAGAGGGCAGATGGTTGTTTGCCAGTGTTTTGTGAGCTAGGATTGGCAGATCTGGGATGGAGGGGCCCAGACTTTGAATAGCAGGGTCCCATAGGGTGGGGATAAAATATATCAGCAGATTCAAGTGGGAAGCAGAGAAATGAAAGCACAGGAATGCCAAATGTCAGGGTATTGAGGGAGATGCTGCATGGAGAAGTCATAAGCAAAAGGACTAAACAAGACCATTTAAGCCATCCAGTTTTTTCAGAGCAATCTTGCAGGACTTTAACCTGGGCTCTACCCAGTGCTACTGGCTCCTCAGTAGGTTTTGAAAAAGAGCAAACCAAGTAGTGGGTCAACTGAGCCACCTGACCCGTTGTCTTTCCTGCCTAGTGCAGGGGAACTGGACCCAACGATCTTGCGAGGTCCCTTCCAGCCCCTGGCATCTACGAATCTAAGTGACGTCTGCAGTAAAAGCCCTCGGGAGGCCTGGTGATTGCACATGTTCCTTTTGTATCAGCTGGCACCCAAACTGTTAATGACCTTCGCTGTCCATTTCAGCTTCACTTCGGTCTTCACTGCTGCAGCCAGTGCCCTTCAGATCCGAATGCATTATGTCACATTGTTCTAGTTCACTCCAAGTGAGAGGAAGAGGCAATATTCAGTGGCAGAGGTAAGAAACGTGGCAATGCTTAAGTGCATATCTGTGAGCAATGATACTATCTGTCTGTGAGAAAAACAGAGACTTAATTTGCTCATTTGGGAGCCTATCTGGTATCCCTTAATCTACTCTTGTTCCTTCTCAAAATATTGGATACCAGGGGTTCAGCAAACAATAGAAATTAAAGTGGGAACAAGCAGCATATTTGTCTTGCCCTTCTCAGCAATCAAAAGACAATGGCATTAATTTGTCATGACCACACTGGTTTGGGAAAACTGACAAAAACGCTGGATTCAATTTACAACCCTCTCGATGAAGCCTCAGTTTTTTCGGCTGAGCAAATACCTCCTTTCTTTTTTGGATGGATTTTCTCCCTGTCTTTCTTACAGCACAGAAAGCTTAGTAACTGAACCTACATTACAGCCCTTCCAGTACGTGGCAGGGCTGGCCTCATACACAGGTAAAGAATGAAGCTGCATGGAGCCCTGTGGTCAAGACCCATTTTCTCTAGAGTCCCAACAACAAAGAGGACAAAAAAAGTCTGCTACATGCAACAGGTTCCCTCCTAGCCCTCCCCTGGGTCCTTTGGCACTGGCCCACATTCTCTTTTTGGGGCTTTTGTGAGCCCTGTGCTGTCTGGGCGACTCAGCCATCATACTCAGGGCTAGGTGGGAGGATTTAGCTTAAGATCAAGCTGGGCGTGCACGCAAAGATGTCTTGAGTTTTAATTAAGGTTATACAAATTCCCAAGGAGTAAGGCAAAAGGATGCTAATGGGCCTGGTGGGTGCCAGGTACTCTTGACAGCTGAACCCTACGACTGCTGTCTCTATGCCAAGGCTGTCCAAGGGATCTGTGCTCTCCATTCTACGCATGGGCAAGGCATGGGAGGTGCTGTGCAATGCATCCACCTCACTGGAGAGTGTGCAGGGCTTTTCCAACTCACTCCTGAGCCGTTCTACGGGGAAGGACAATTCTCACCTTTGCAATACTTCAAAGAGCTAAAAGCTGCAGCACAACAGAGACTTGGGCCCAGCACGTGTGAAAAACCTAGACAGGGCTCTGTAAGATGCACTGCTAAAAATGGCTGTGCTCCCTGGCAATGGCCTGCATCACAGATGTTTACAAACAGCTCAGTACTTTTCCATGCTAAGAAGCTTGTTTTTCCACTTGCCTTATGTTGGGCTTTCAATGTGTATGGTTACTTCCTTGTCACATAGTCTATCATAATAAAAATCACCCCCTGACCTAGCTAATAACTGTGTAACCTCCTGCCTTTGATTCTTTATCTCCTGCTTATGTTGTCATAAGAAATGCAGGTGGCAGCTCAGCCTCCAACCTGTTCACAGACAAGCAGGAACACCACTCTGAAAGAGACACTGGAAAGCAATTTGGGATTATCCAGGTGTGTGAAAATCACTGGGTCCCACTAAACTGTCCTACAGAAGTGGTTCCCCACAACGCTGTGGGGGATGAAGCGTGAGATAGAGTGCAAACATTTCACAATTCAGAGCTGGTGCGAGTGAAGGTTTTGGTTCAGAACATTTTAACGGTGACGAGTCTGGATCTGGGTCCAGATCTGGAAATGGCTACACTTGCCTTCTAAAATCCTGACGTGGTCAGGTGCAGGATTTTGCAGGACCAAGACTTGGGTCCTTATGCTATCAGCACACCTCTCTCAGGCTGCCCCCCCTTGAAAGCCTCCATCATATATAATGCAGTCTTAAAGAAAATGGCACCTCTGTACACTGCACAAGACGGGTGTGGGTGTGTTTCCAAACCCATTGCATAGACAGGACACATTTTGGAACCAGATGGTGGCTCGTGCTAAAAACTAAGAAGCAATCAAGGAACAATTAATCAGAAGACTGACCACCAGAAATGCTACCCTGAACTGCAATCATGTTGCATCTACCAAGCTACCCAGGTTAACACTGGGTCAGTCTTTGAGGAATGCCCACACTGTAGGAATCAGTGCCGGTGATTCACTCTGCCCTGAATCCCTACAGAACAGTGCTCCAAAAGGGCATGGACTGGGCTACTGGACATGCTGGATTTGAGATGAAGCACTGAGTACTTTAGCATTCCTGGTTGTTAAACTTACCATGACACTTCTCACTCCCTTCTCGTCAGTGCAGAGGCAGACAAGGATCTTTTCTTGGAGTCATTATTGATGCCAAAATGAACATGGGCCAACAGTATGAGGACGTGGTCAGGAAGGCCAACCGTACCTTGTCATGCATCCACAGATGCATCTCAAACGGGTCCAAGAAGGTGATCCTCCCCCTCTATGCAACACTGGTCAGGCCGCAGGTGGAGTAGTGCATCCAGTTCTGGGCGCCGCACTTCAGGAGGGATGTGGACAGCACGGAGAGGGTCCAGAGGAGGCCACTTGCATGATCAGGGGGCAGCAGGGCAAGGCCCTACGAGGAGAGGCTACGGGACCTGAACCTGTTCAACTTCCACAAGAAAAGGCTGAGGGGGGGGGACCTGTTAGAAACTAGTCAGAAGGGACCAGCAGGCATTGGGGGAGTCCCTGTTCCCCCAGCACTACCAGGAGTGACTAGAAATAATGGTCACAAGCTGGCAGAGGGTAGATTCAGACCAGACATCAGGAGGTGCTACTTCACGGTCAGGGTGGCTAGGATCTGGAACCAACTTCTGAGAGAAGTGGTACTGGCTCCTACCCCGGGGAGTTTTAAGAGGAGGCTGGATGAACATCTCACCGGGGTTGTTTGACCTCAGTACTCTTTCCTGCCATGGCAGGGGGTCAGACTTGATGATCTGCTCAGGTCCCTTCCAACCCAACCAACTATGAACTATGAAACTTTTTGTAAAAGCTGGTTAAATGTGAATGTCCTGGCTATATTCCAACTTGTGTAATTACATTCTGCCTCCCCAAAATCCCCCTGTAGTTTCAGTTTTGCTATGACACTCTTTTTCATTTTCTGTCTTAATAGCTGCCTATCACTGCTGTGCACTGTTAAACTGTGGCTCCATTTCTTTGCTACATCCTAAGCTAACTCTATTTCACTGGTTGAAGAACAGACCCCCATGTATAGCAGTTCATAAAGCAGAAGGAGTCATCCTGACTTGGACACAATGCAAGATGCAAACTTTCCCAAAGTAAAGTGGCCCCAGATCTCAGGTTGGTTAGACCCACTATAGGAGCAATTATATATACAGCAAAAGCTGTGTTTTCCAGCTAATAAAGTGTAGGTTAACTCTATTAACCAGCATCTGAGGGACATGGCAAAAGCAAAACCAGAAGTAACACTTCCAGGCTTCACTGCCACCACGAGCAGAGTTCTTGCCACTTCTTCGGCCCACAACCTAGGGCAAAACAGCCTGCACAGGGGCCCCCTCCCTGTCCCCCGGCACACTGACACCGGGGAGTGCACCAGACAGTGCATATTTGATTAACCAGCATCCCCCATTCATGTATAATATATAATATTGCATACATAATGTATTATACCTTTTCTTATAATATAAATACAATTATATGTATATTCTACCTGTTATACTTGGGTCTGGATCAAAACTTCCTCAAAGATGAGAAGTGTTTGAACCTGACTCATCTCCAGTCAAAGAATTTGTAAACAGATAAATGCTGGTTTCTAGCTGGCTGCTAGGAACTTAGTTCCTCTTATACTGGTACTCAGTACCAGTGAGTGTGTCTTTCCTGTGAATGCACAGGAGGATGCTTGACAGGGGTCACTTTTCAAGGGAATTGCCTTGGCAGAACCCTGGCTGTGGCAAAAAAACTAGGCAGCTTTCCCACCCGGTGATGTCATTCCAAAAGGCCCAGGAAGTTCCCCTTTGCTTTGTGATGAATGAGTCATATCACCAATCAGGTAGCTGGTTTTAAATGGTTCAGCTAACAGAAGGAACTGGGTCATTCATCTCAGTGGGCCTGTATTAAATAAACACTACATGACCAGGCTTAACACCTGCCCTTCCCCTTGTTCTGATGCTTAAATCAAGCTTTATCTGTTATCTGGAAAGTCGTCGCCAACTTCAGCAGTGGGTATTGGAGAGAAAATGTCTGTCAGATCGCCAGGGCCAAACCACTGAAGCTTTAGAGATTTATGTCAGCATACAGAATTTCAGATTTACCTGTTTAATGAAAGGGATGTGCATCTAATTTGGGTAGCGAACACAGCACACCAAGACCCACCCCCAAATCTCTACTCAGCTCGATGAAAACTGGAACTGTTAAGGAGTTCATGAACACACTTGGCCAAATTCAGTGGAAATGGGTAATTTTGGGGGCTTCAAACCACAGGTAGGAAAGTGAGATGGAGTCCCTAGCACAATGGTTTTCTTTTGACTCCAAGCACCCCTCCAAGACTTTTGTGAATTGAGTGACACACCATTTCAAAAACAAATGTATTTATTACAGCAATTACCTCTCCGCAGAGGGGCCTCACAGTGGTGGGAGGGGAGCAGCCAGAGCGGGACAAACCTGAGCCTGTGCTGATCTCCTCATGCCTTGCTGCACTCTTCAAAGGATCTGGAAGCACCACATGGTGACCTTGCACCCTGATGAGCACCAATGCCCTAGCACGTGCTAGGGGGAAGCTGGAATAAAATGTCAGTCGTACCAACACAGACCTCTTCCACATCTGTCTAGACTCAACTCTGGATCAGTGACCAACGGAAAAGTGAGAGATACTACTCTCAAGCTCAGTTCAGACTGCAAATGAAATAACAATGACCATCTTTAAATGCTGCTGCTATCACAGAGCAGATGCTTAGTATAGTGTTTCCATGCCTATAGGAATTATTTCTGACAACCAATGTAGGCACAACATGATGCAGACTCGTTCCCCACAACATGGTATTATAACACAATCACAGCATGGTTCTCAGGAAAAAAGCAATTCCTCTCCGATTTGCTCAAAAGAAACCATACTACAAATCTGCCAGCAGCAAGTGTAGCAGCTACCACAATTTCATCTGCAATTTGGGCAGTGCCTTTTACCCCCTGCTAGTAGATAAAGGGAAAGGCACTGAGAACACATCCTCCTAAAAGACAAGTGCCCCCATGAATGGAAACAATAAAACCCTGTGTCCTTCTCTACATTAAGTACCACTTCAACTGTATTATCTCCTATTTAACAGTTCCCTCTGTATGCTACTAATGCAGAAGAAGGGGCACTCCATATGAAACTAAGGGTACTTTCTTCTGACCTCATGACCATACCCTGTGTGACCAATTAATTCAACTCTTCATAATGTCAGATGTCAAAATCTACAATCTAATAGAGGCAGCTAATTACATGATGGAAGAATATAATTTGGGGAGAGATGTTTCTTTCTGTAGGGTTTAAGCTAACTGGTAACCCTAAACAAGCAGATAAACAGAGATAGCATAACAGAACCTGCTACCACATATGGTAAAATCAAAGAGACGCCTTCCCTGTAACTCTGGCTTATAATGTGCTAGAGACTTTCAAGCTGTTAACAAGTTAAGAACACCCATTTCCCCGGCTGAAACGGGAAAGTCCCTATGGAAGGTAATATACACAGCCGTATCCTGCTCCTTCTCCAGACAGATCCCCCCCACCTCCATCCTAGGTGCCTCAAGACGATCCATTCCCCACCTTGTAACTCCATGCTGTTGTGCACAACTCTCAGCAGACATAGGGAGGAAGGGTCCCATGAAGTGAGACAGCCACAGAGGCCCAAGGTAACATGGAAGCAGACTGTGCCTCTACTGCTAAGGACATGTTGACACGTAGGAGGCTTCTAAGATGGGTCCTCTGCCTACAGGCAGCTTTAGATATCCCAATTTCCTGAACAAGCACTGAAATTGTAGAAATGGTAACTCTTTAGAAACAAAAATGCTACCCACCTCTGAGGGCTTTTTCTCCTTCTGTCTTGACCAGTTGGATTTTGTATTTGGAAGTTTGGAGCATCTTGACACCGACGTTGCATGACCTTTTAACGAAACAAAAGATACCAGTTACATACAGAAGAGATTAATCACAGTCCTAGCAGTACCTGCATCTCAAGCCCTGTCTCTACCAGAGTGTTCCTGGGACCTGCGAAGGCATGTGCCAGAGTGGGGTCCTGGAGATGGGGCAGCATGAGAAGGCTCCCACTACTACTGTGCTGCTCATATCTTGCCTGTAGAGAGGACGAACTATCCTGATTCTAGGGCTGTTAGGCACCCAGAATATAAACCATAGAAAGACCAAAACTACAATACAGCAAAGGCTAGAAAAGCAAGAAACTACAAATGCTCCACAGTTAATTTCTCTGTTCCATTATTTGGTATTTCTGTAGCCAACAGGTTTAGACTGATGCAGAAGTGAATCTGGGTCTATGAAGACAGGTAATAAAATAGGTATAAGGCAATTCACAACTGTAGACTCAAAGAGCTTTACCAAGTGGGGAGATATGATTCTTAACCCTCTGGTACATGTTCATTTAAAGGCACCATGGGATCTGATCCTCAGCTGCACCTCCTGCTTTGCCACAGATATCTATCCAAATTCTGCCCCAGTGAAGCGGGGACAGTGAAGGGGGAATCTGGGATCATAACCCCAACTCTTCCATACTGACAAGTGGAAAGCCAGGTGCCTGCAGGTGTGAGGCTCAGGACAACAATCAGCTGTTGTCGCATCATACAAAGCAGCCATTTATGTTCTACTTTTTAAATTTAAGGCATCATACAAACCAGCCATAAAAACGTTCTACTTTGTATGTGGAAAATTTTTGCCATTTTATGGTGCCTTAAATTGGATGCATGTGTAGCATCCTTGACATATATGCCACAATTAACATGTTAATTGAGGCATAAATGTAATATATAGAGGGGATCTTAGAAACAGGGAAACAGAAACACTAAGTGGTCCAGACCAGTACCCTTCAACCAAGTCATTTTCAAAGTCAGAGACCTACATTCACATTTATGCTCTTTAACAAAAGTGGCTTTATTTCTAAAAGGGCTGACTTCCTGCAGTGCTCATGGCTCAGTACTTCCAAAATCTGGCAACTTTCTAAGTGATGTAGGACTAAAATTATTCAACATAACCTAAAACAGAGCATCAAAATCTGTATTTAGACTTCAGATACCAAAGTAGGAAACACTGACTAAACTGATACACAGGTCATCCCACAAACCAAGGACACCATCAGATTTTGATCCAAGGACTACCAGCTCCCAGGCCTATATGCAGTCCAGCAGCCTCCACATGTATATAACGAGAATTATACACACTGTGTTGAGTGAACAGACTCTATGGACTTCTATACACATGCAGGGAGCCTGCTCTTACATGCTGTAATTCCAGCACATTGGAGCAGACTTGCTTAATAAAGTCTGTTGAAGCATGGAAATGAAAGCGTTCCAGCAGCCTCCAGCATATCAGCATCCCCAGGCTGAAAAATGGCGGCAAGGCACTTTCAAGCTCATTCGACGAGCTTTAGTTCAAAGCGCTCCGCCACCATTTTTCAGCACGGGGATGCTGATACATGTGATGCTCAGAGGCACTCTTAATCAGCACGGCTCTTGGAGCTGCGCTAATTAAAGCTCCCCCCACGTCTCCGGAGCACATGTATAAATGCCCTATGCTCCCATCACATTGCAGCAGTAAATATGCCTTTGCCTTAAGACTCGCAATCACTTTACCTTGGGATCATTATTAATGCGCTCTCATTATTCTGAGTCATGTGTATCACCAAGCAAATAACGATGACAGCAGCAGCAATGACAATGAGGATGAAATGATGGATGTTTTACTACTGAAATGTGATGGAAGAATAAAGTCTATTCACCCAACATAATGTTTTACTATTATAAGAATATTTCAATAATTATAGCATTATTATTTATTGCCTATTACTTAAGTGCGTGTAATAAATAATAACAACATAATTATTGAAGTGCTACTATAATGATAGAAATGGAAACTCCACCTTGTAGTACAACAGTGCCCATTCACATACTTCTATGTATAGATATTTTATATCTGGGTCAGACATAAAAGTAATTTATGTTGACTAAGAATTACATACACTGATAACTTAAGCCAATTTAGGCTTAGATTTTATCCCCTGATGGATGAATGGGCAGATGCACAGAGGTCTCTACCTGGTGCATAAATAAAACCAAAACACAAAAGAAGCTGGCAGAAACATAGCTCGTACAACACAAAGGCTTCAAAAATGCAGACAGGTCTAGGGCCAGATTCTCAGCAGGTGTAAATCAGCCACTTGAGTCCCTCCATCTAAGTCGGTGAAATCAAGGGAGACGTGCAAGGATGCCCAGCTGAGAATGTAGCTCTTAGTTCAAAAGTCAGGGTCATTTGTATTCTGGAGAGTCTAGGGTTCCATCAAAGCGTACAAGAACAACAGGAGCTTAAGACCCTGATGTGCTAAATAATTCAGGGAATATCTGTACTAAGTCTCCAAAGAATAATATGTCATTTGTTAAAAATGTAATAAAATACAAGAAATGCCGATAATGAGCTTCCATCCTTGGCACCAGTGTGAACTCTCCCTCTCCATCTCTGTCTTGGAGAACTCATTTCCCACACACTGCTTTATGGCAGCGAGATGCCTGTCCCTAAGGTGTTCTTGGGGGGGTGACCCTGGTTTTTGGAATCTGGTCCCTCAGGCAGCTGGATGCATCTCAGAGTTGTTGGGTTTCTTTTCAGGTGCAGAGAAAAAGAGATGTAAAAGCTCCTTGTGGATATTTTAGTTGTTGCACCTATTTTCCTGGCAGCAGAACCAGAACTAAGTTAGTTTCTGCCAGCTGCTGGCCGAAGATGCTTGTTTCGATTGCTGTAGCATAAGGCCAGATGCCATGATAGTGAGTTCAATATAAAGGGAACTCAAGTTTAGATAATACAAATATATAAATGGAGCATGGGAACAAAGTACACTGCACATGGCCTCATCCTGCAGCCATTACCAGTTCAAATAGCTTTTACCCAATGAGTAAAGGGGACAGAAACTGGCCTCTCGCTTTCTCTGCGAGATCAGATCAATAATTCCCACTCTGGCCACCCCTAAGACAGCTACAATACAGCCTTAAAACCATGTGAACCAAGCTAATACACAGCTACCATCTCGTTCCGGCAAAGGCGTAAAAAGGAAGGTCTCCGTGTTGTTTACAGTGAGGCTGCGAGAGAGCATTTGTCAACAGCTAAGTATCACCTGCAGCATAAATACCAAAGTCCAACAGAGATAAAGCTATGTTGTTTAATACTGTGATTAAAGATGCTCTAAGCCCTAATTGTACAGAAGGTAGTCAGTGGTGCTTGGTGTAGCAAGACTCTTAGGCTTTGGACCCCAGAGGGTTGGGAAGGGTAGTGCTTAACCTCCACATGTAGGGACAGCCCAGAGATAATGACTTTTATAGCTCATTTTACGAAGAAATGGGCCTGGAGCCTGAAGCACTTGATATGGGCCCAACCCAAGTCCTAGAGAGTTCCAGACCTGTGCTGGAACGTAACCACGATACAGCAGGTGCTGGACTAGACCACACCGAGGGGCAGGCATGGAGGGCAGCACTGCAAACTTCACTTAAGCTGTCCTGTCCTGAACCTTCCTTAAGAGGAAAACAGCTTCTTGGGGCAGAAGCAGCAAATGTGACAGCCAGTGCTGGTATAGGCACCTGTCTCCCAGACACGGGACTGGGACCACTTAGGTAATTTTATGTAAATCAGTGGAGGGCCTTTAGAAAGTCACTGTCACAGACGACACAGACTTAGTCTACAGCTGTGGGAACTGCAGAACTCGCTGTAATCCAGCAGAAAAAATATCCCAGAGAGCCATTCCTTTCTTGACACCTGAGCCCTCCAAGTCTTGGGCAATCTAATAGCCTGTTTCTGCAAGTGTGCAGCACCCCAGGCTCAGAGAAGCCCATGCATACTTACTGGTTCTTGAGGTCACTAACCCTATCTCTTAAACCAATGGTGACCAGGAGAAAACTGAACAGATTGGCTCAGGAATCACATTAGAGTCTCTGGAGTAACAAGTGTTAAAGGCACGATTTAAGTTCCTCTGCTGTGAAAACATGGCAGCAAATGGGAGTGGAGGGTTCACTGCAACTGATAGGGCTATGTCTTAATGCCCTGATTCAGCAAAGCACTTAGCATGCTCCTATAATTAGGTTTATGCCTTAGTGCTTTGTTGAACATGGATGAAGTCAAACATACACCCAAAATTAAACATGTGCTTATTGGCATGGCTAACTAGGGGCCTAAATGCTCTTTTACCCACACAAGTCTAGCTCAAGTTGTGGAAACCAGGTTCCATATTCACACTGACTCCAGGGGGTACCTGACACTTAATTTTTCAGTTAAAACTTTACTTTCCATCAGCAGTACTCCATCTAAAGCTAAATGTCTCCCCCCCAGAATGTATTAAGCCTGCGAGGATGGTCTGCACTCTCCTGTCGAAAAAGGGCTTTGTTTCATATGAGGTTTTGCAATTGGTGCTGCTTTGTAGCTCTCTCTCACCCAAACTGCTCACAGGAGGAGGACACTCATCAGATAAGAGACGCCCAGAACCAGGCACTTAAATTGATATCAAGTTGTTGTACATCAGTAATGCATTTTTGAAAAACTGATCCCGGTGTACAATTTATTGTTCCAAGACTACCCTGTAAATGCAGCTTTCCTGTCTCTTTGCAAAGTAATTATTCAAATGTTCTCCCTGCTGGAGGTGAATCGCTTAGTTATCTTGTTCAAAGCCTTGAATTAAAGGTCTTACTGTCAGTGGTGTCTGAGTTATCACTGCTGATCGAGTACTTTCGCCGTTTTTCTTCCATCTGCAACAAAAGAAATTGAACATTACGCTTACTGTTCAGGAAACTCATTATAGTACCTAATCACCGATATCTCTGAATATCCCCACATCACATTAACCTAACCACGCCAGCAAATACGTACCTTAATGACAGAGAAGTACTGGGGGCCTTAATAAATATAGGAGAATAGCACTGAAACCCTGCTTTGTGAAACTTTAAGGGAGATGATATTTCTGTCCCAACTCTCCCTGCTGCTAGAATGGAGGAGGATTGTTTTCTTGTGTCAACTTTGCATGGCAATTTCCCTATTCAAAGCTGGCTACTAAATGCTCGTGGCCACACTAGAGAGAACCCAAGTCAGAGTTGACAGAAGTCAGCGGGAGCAGCAGGTCCTCGACTCCTGAAAAATCAGCCGCTGGGCATCTAACACTGGATGCTCAGTAACTGAATCACCCAAAGTAGCACCACAGCTACTGTTTAGAAAAATATTAGTTCCTAACCTTGACCTGCCTCAGGTTCCTCACATGTGAAATGCTGCTAACAAAGAGCTACCTCTATGGATAGCTAAGCATAAAAAGTGCTACGGGAAGGGGTGAATTGTATCAGCTCCCCCACTCCATTAAAGTTCAGATGCATAAAACAACCTATGCTTTTTAAATTTATCATTGAAATCTTCCCAGTAACTGCTGAGTTATTTCCTAAGAAAACAGGGGTGCTTAGATTGCATTTATGCTATTTTTACTAAAATCATGCATGGAAAAGAGAATATAACATTTGGATACATTTCGTGTGTGTAGTTTCAACTCGGTAGCTATTAGCAGCAAACCAAACCTGACTGCAAGCCATGGTAAGCCATTTCCCCCTGAAGAATATGAGAATTCCCACAGATATCTAAGCATATAAAATCCTAGCAATGCCTCTATTTCTCAATACATGTGCTATGTTTTATCACACCATTATAAAGGACAATACTACAAAGTAACATAAACATTTTAACTATCCCTGTTGTGGTAAAGCATTGCCCTGTCAAAACATGATTAAAGCTGTTCCTAGAGAATATGGCAATATCAATACTGTTCTCTAGTGATTCAAGGGGAAACAAATGTTATTAAACCAGCCTTGTACTTAGTAGCCATTAGATTTTGCCTGGGGGAAAAGATACAGAAGACAGATTTAATAGCAGTTTACCTGTCTTTACTGGAAATTCCAGTCACACATTTTAAACTGGCTCCTACTGGGTCTAACTGGAAAATGTGATTCAGAAACAACTATGGAGCTGCTGCTCTACTGTTTGGGCTACTAGTCAGACTGACAGAAGAGTGCCAATGGGAAGAAAAAGAAAGCGAGAGAAGCCAAAACAGTCTAGTAGATGCCCACGGCAGTTTCTATTGCATGCCAAAGCACGTGCCATCTCCCATGGCTCTCCTAGAAGACAAGATGGTACCACTGACACATCAGGCATTCCCCAGAATCAGAGTAGGGGGTGTTATGTGGGTAAAGGCACAGGTCTGGGAGTTTAGTGACTGGAGCTAACTTTGAAGTCTTCTGCACTTGGGAAAAGCTCCACCGATTTTACCCAGATTGACTGTGGCCTGGTTTACTAACAAGATGTCTCACAGCCTTTGACCTGTCACTGAATCTTGCTCTACAGGAAAAAAATGGAATTAAATACTTCCCTGCCAGAAGCTAGTGGGCTAACATTAATTGCAACGCACCTCAGGATCTTTGGAAAGACACCTTTATAGAAGGGCAAAGAGTAACCTGATAAAGCTAGGAATGAGGTCAGTCCATCCCACACACCTCTCCCATCAAAGTCCATGTGAACTCCCAGTGCAGAATCACTGCAAAGTCTGCATATATAATAATATACTTATATTGTATCTTTCATTCAAAGTGCTATAAAATCCTGGCTCAATTGAAGTCAATTGTTTTGACACTGATTTCAGCGGAGCCAGGCTACACGGAGCCAAATGGTATTCTATTTACTCCAGTACAAACCGGGATTGATCCACTAACTTGAGTTAGATGTGGCGAGATATACATAGAGCACCACTGAAACAACAGCCAAATGAGGCACAATCCACTGCATGGGTGAGAGGAGGAAAAGTTTTGCCAAGGGAACTAGGACCAAACACAGCCCTTCAGGAAAAAACTCTTTAGCTTGCAGACAAAGCTGGAAGCAGCTTTCTGAAGCTTGTATCTGAAAGATCCCCCAAACAGCAAACAGACTGGTACTCCACTTGCTCGCCTCGAAAGAATAAACAGCTGAGTCGATTCTAGCAGCACCTGAACATGTGGTTCCAGGGAGTCTAAGCATCCCCAACCTGCTGATTAGCTCACTAAGCCATCCCTCAGGCGCACTCCAGTGCAGTGCAGGGACCTACATTCCCTACATTCCTAACGCTGCTTTACGTGTTAGTTATGTCATCATCTCCAGCAGAGAAAACAGAGCCAGAAGGGTCTTGCCAGGTCTGCGAAAGAGGAAGTTTTCAGAGGCAATGTTGTTTGAAAGCATGTTACTGGGTAATTTTTTAAGTCCACATGTGTAGTCTGCCCTTTTAGAGGAATCTTGATTTATGTTTTAATTTCATTTTGCCATTTCCTGACCTATTCCCCATAGCAGGCCATTATTAAAGTCATAAACAAATACAAAAAAAAAATGCAATTCTTTTAAATGGCCACTGTCAGGTCACATAAGGCCCAAAATCTACAGTTTACAGAACCAAAAACTCAGAGAAGTGTCTATGCATGTCGGCTTACAAAATCCAGTAGAAACAGAAGCCTGTTTCTTTTACAAACATTCACTGAAGTGGCTACACTCAAACTTTGCAGCAATGCTCTAGGGTCTGGAAAACTGAAAGTAAAATTGACTGGAAATAGACGAGAAAAAGTGTCACGTGTATGGTGTTTTCTGTTCAGACCGGGAAACATGCAGAAATGTGAAACAACTGAACGCGACAGTCCTCCAAGAGCCTAAAGAAATTAAAATAGCCAAGTTTCAGGCAAGTAAGCCATGGGGGTCATGGCAATGGATGGTAACACTGTCTTGCCTATACCAAGCAGGGAGAAATGCCTCCCCAAGTCCTGAATGCCCACATTGTACCACCCAGATCTTGGGTCCCTGCATGGATGGGAGGGTGGGAAAGCTCAGACTAGACACCCTCTACAGTCTACATCCACATCTGTATGTGGGTGAGGATGCACACTAGATAGGGCCTTAAATAATATTTATTCAGCGTGTTTCCAAGGAAAGAAATGGGGAGTTATATCAGGAACTATGGCTCTGCTTTCCCTGTGAGGTGGGGACTAGAGGCTTCCCGGAGTGGATAAGGAGACCTTTGGAGGATCAGTGCTCGGTGGGCTATCTCCAAGGTACAGTCCCTTCCTGGTAGTCCTTGTAGGAAAGGGAAGCTATCACTTGTGTACTCAGTCAAGCCCAAAGGCTGGATAGACTGAGCCCTAAATCAGGCTGAGAGGAATTCAGAGAGATACTTTTGCATAATTCTTCACCCTGCCTGAAAAGAGTCCTTAGCATTGCATGGGCCCTGGGAAATTCACTGGCACCTTTTATCTTTGGCCTCCAACGTGCTGTGTATCATGCTCTAGCACAGGTGCAAGAATGAAGCACTCTGGGGTACGGCAGGTGAGCCAGGAAATGCTGGAGGACTTTGCACACTGGCATGTCTGTGACCACTGCTTCTCAAAACCTGAGTGACAAGGCACACAACACAGAAATCAGCCTGAGCTCTGCTTGGGTTTCAGCTTGGCAGTTCATACTGAAGCAAAGACCCAAAGCTTCATGCTGTCCCAATACAAAACACAATTACTTTTTTTAAAAAGGGCACTTGAAACAAGCAATACTTTTTATCAAAAGACAGTTTCTGTGGTAATTTCTGCAGCATGGTCCAGAAATTCTGCAGATGCTAAAACCCTTTTGGCTGCAAAGGTCTCTCCCAGAGAGGCACTTTTTTAACATGGACGGCAGAATAATCCAGGAAACAGCCTTTGCAAATTCCTAAAATCTCTCTAACCATCTAACTGGAACCTCTACCTTCATCACCTGTAATTAATCTAAAGGCCTTCTCAGGAGAGAAAACTGCGGAAAAAATATATGATCATCAAATAATCCTTGTACTTTTTTGCATACCTATCCAGAAAGCATCCCTTACGCTCACAGTTCCCTCTTGCAGTGGTGGAGAAAAATATACTGATGTTCTGTGCTCTCTTCCTAAATTGTCTTGAGCTGTAAGAAACCACTTCCCTGTTTGCTCTTCCTACAGAGAGCAACAGAAACACAAATAGAAAGCAGCGCCCCTGGTGGCACTTCAGAAAATTCCTTTCCAAGTCTCTTATTATAACCCGACTCTTCAGATAGAGGTGTATGTAACTGATATATAGATAGATCTAGAGCTATATATGCACACCTATATATAGATATATATACCTATCTATATAGATAGGTATATATACATAGATAGATAGATACCTATAAAATTTTTTTTGTTTTCTTTTCTGTGTTGCAATTAAAATTCAATAAAAACAAGAACACATGCCTGTTTGTATTCTTTCCATATTTGTGAATTAGAAGAATGAAGTATCTCTCCGAGTTTCTCCTTTTGCATTAACTATTTATTTGCCTTCTATTAGCGCCAAAACCTATATGACATGATCAGTCTGACCAGTCAAAATTCCTTTAGACTCCAGCAGGGTTTTGGACTAAAGTAATGAAGGGGGTTGTCATGAAGAAAGAGTAACAGAGATCAGGCCTAGTTTGGACTTGGTACATTCAAATAATCTCACAAGAACAAAAGAACAAGCCTTCCAGTTAAAAAAGGTCTCTTTACTTTGCTAAAAAGCCACGGGCCAAATTCTGTATGCCTCCTCTTGGAGACACAAGCCTAGAGAAGCAAGGTCCCAGGGGCACTCCAGGGCAGTTTCCTGAGTTTTAGGTTCTTGAGGAGGAGGTTGACTGGAGAGACCGTTCCTTATGAGACTGGAGTTTCCAAAGAGGGATCAAAGCAGGGAAGCAACAGCTTCCTCTCTAGGAAGGATTTCTTTTTCTCTGGGAAAACTGTTGAGAACTGTGTCAAGCAGGAGTCAGAAAGGCAGAAGGCATGTGTCTCATTATGAAAAGGAAGAGGGCGCAAGGCTAGGAGAAAAGGGCATACCTGGCCCATTAAACTGGATGCTGATCTGGTCAGGGGACCACAGAGGGAGAGAGCCAGCATCTAGGGCATCTGGGTGTAGGGAGGCCTGCTTTGATGGGAGGGAGAGGAAAGCTAAAAGCCCAGCCAGCTGGGAATCAGCTCACATTTGAGAATCCCTGCAGCTCTTTGAAATGCTGCTGTGGTTCATTACACATTTTTAAGAGAGGATTTGTCCCACATGTGCTGCTTTCTGGTCTAGTCTTGCTGTGGCTAAAACACTTTGCAATGTTAATTAGGAAAAATACTGCCCTCTGGGTCCCTGCTGCACAGCATCGCTCCTCCCCTCCCACTCCAGCCCTGCATCTCAAGTGCAGGCTCTGGCCCAGCCAGTGCAGCCCAAACAGTACTTGGGGCTGGTCTGGGACAAGGGAGCTAGCTGCTGGCTGGCTCTCCAGGACAGGCTCCAAGCACCAACTGGTTTTTAAAGCTGCCCTTCTTTGGGGCTGAATGCACCATCTGGATCAGCCTGGAGGGAAGTGTCAGCCCAGGTCCCCCTGCACCAAGAGAGCTCAGCTAGTCCACTCATTTTTGTGTGGGCTGCTGTCAGCTCCAATGTGCTGGAGTCAAAGGCATCTGAAGTACCTCTGCAGAAAGACAAGCGCTCTCATTCTCCTCTGCAGTAACCCTGGTTCCCGGGGCAAATTTTCATCTCATTTAAATTGAAAACAAAACAAGCCCCTGCCCACTGCCTGCACTTTGCAATTTTTTTTCCATATCTACAAGAGGATTTTTCCCGTTATTACTCATATTTATGACTTGTCTTTCTTTTCCTGACTCCTTTGATATTCACCTGCTAATTATCCTGTTCGCTCTTCAACATGTCCAGGCTGGTCAGGGACAACCAGAGAGGTTACTCTAGGCTGCCAGGGTGTCACAAAGCACAGAGGAGTGAGGGAAGATGGGCACGTGGAACGGTATGCACAGAATGAATGGCCCCATCCTGCAGGCTGCTCAGCCCCCTTGACTCCCAATGCAATCAGTGGGAGTCACTGCCACTGGGAGCCTTTCGGGAAACCTGCAAGGACCCAAAGGGTCAGCCCCCAACTGAACTACCATGCTAACTATCAAGTACCATGCTGGGAGGGCCACAGGACAATGGGCTTTCAGAGCCCAGCAGTCACTAGTAAATTAAATTAATTTCCTCTCCCTGCCTCCAACTTTTAATTCACCTGCACCTCCCATCCTGCAGTTACAGCCTTGATTTCCAGCAACACACCTGAACTTGCCAATAGATAAATAAATCTAACCTTTCAGCAAGCTATTTTTACTTCCCTCTCAAGTTTATTTTTGGCCAATAAATGCTTAAAGGTCAAATGCAGTTCTTTAAGACCCAGGCTCCTCATCCCCAGAGGGAAAGGCTGAGCAAAACACTACTGGTTTTTTTTTTCCTGGAGCTAGATCCTCTCTTACAAAGAGCTCAGTGGAAGCTGGGGGGAGAAGGAGGGGCAGAGAATCTAGACTTAAAACTGCAACTGCATTATTTTTTAATGATAGCTGGTAAGGGGAGAAAACCATCCGATTTCGGGCTGGCAGACAGTCCTCCAGCTGGTCTGAGGCTTGTGCTGGCTGCCTAAAAAGCTCACTGGGACTTTGGGCTGCCGGGATCTGTTCACAACCCCACCCCAGCCTCACAATTCAGTCCTCTCCCTCTGCAGCAGAAGTTTCCAAACTTCCCACTCCCAAAGCACCTTGTCAAGAGGGATGCTGACAGGTGGGTTCAGCATCCTTTGGAAAAGGAATCTGCTCCCCATGCAATGCAAACCCACGTCCTGAAATGACTATCGCATCTGCTGCTGCTGCTCCAACAGGGTCAACGTTGTGCAAGCAGGGTGAATGCCCACGGGTGAAATCACCCCTCAGCCCCGCGAGAAGGGAAGGCGGCTGCATGCAAAAGCAAGGCCAGGAGCCGGGGAGCGAAACCTTGCAGATGTTATCTCGGGTGCATGTTGCTTCCCCCTAGAGGGAGGGAGAGAAGGAGCGGGGGAAACGTAGCATGGCAGGGAGCGGGGAGATGGGGAAGGGGGCAGCCGGGGGCCGAGGATGGCAGCCCCGAGGCCGGGCTGGGCCGGCGGCTTGCAGCCGTGTGCGGGAATGCGCGGCCGGGGAGCCGAGGTAAACAGGCGCCACGCCTCCTGCCGCCCGCCCCGGTACATTTCCACTCCCGCATCCCCCAAAAGAAAAAGCAACTGCGTGGTGCGGCGGCCCCTCGCCTGCCTGCCTGCCTCCCTCCCCCGCCTGCCGCAGTCATCAATTCGGGCCCGACCCTGCAAAAGTTGGTGCCCCACCTGCGCCCCCGGCCCGGCCCGGCCCGGCCCGCGCCGCCCTCACCTCGGCTCCTCTCCTGGCTGCGTGCCCCGGGGGAGCGGGGGGATGCTCCGGGAATCCGAGCCGTCATGCAACCCCCCCGGCCCGGCTCAATCCGGTCTCATGGCCGGAGGCGAGGATGCTCCCCCCTCCGCGCCTAGGGGCGGCTGCAAAGTAACTCCATGGCCGCGGAGCCCCCGAGGCTGCTTCCAGCGGAGATGGCCGCTGCGGGCCCTGCCCGCCTCTTTCTGTTTCTTTTTGAACCCGCGCTTCCTCCGCTCAGCGGCGGGGGGCGGGCGGGGGCGCCGCTCCGGGCATCTTCCCCCCTCCAAAAAATGCAGCTCCCCGCCGCCTTCAGCGCCGCGCGCCGGCCCCGGCTCCAGGTGCAGGCGGCGCGGGTCCCATGGCCCCGGGGCGGTGCATTGGGCCGCCCCCTGGGGCGGCTCGCACACACGCGCTCCGCACAAGTCCCGCCGGGCGCTGCCCCGGCCCCGCACACGCGTGTGCGCACACACACACACACACACACACGCTCGCGCGCACACACACACACACACAAGTCCGATCAGGTCGCTTTTGCAAAGCTCATTGCAACACCGACACACGCACACGCGCCCCCGGCCGGCGGAGCCCGCACACTTTGCAGCCCGTGCCCCGGGCGGCGGCCGCTGCTGCAGCCTCTGGGAAAATAAAGAAAGAAAGAAAAGCTGGGAGTTAAAAAAAAAAAAAAAAAAAAAAAGCCCTTTTGGCGCCATATTAATGACGTACTTAAAATTTGCCATTTCTCCTGCGTCAAAAAAAAAACACGCACACACACACACAAAACCCCGACACACACAACAAGGCGGCGCGGGGCGGGCGCGGGGCGGGACCCCGGGGATGGAGCTGGGGACGGGGCCGGGGGGGACACGGGCTGCTCCGACGTGCAAACTTCTCGGGGCTGCCCGGCGGGCGGGTCCCCGCGGGCGGCAGGTCCGGGCGCCGCTGCGGGGCAGCCCCCGACTCCGGGGTGACCTTGGCGAGCGCAGGCACGGGCCGGGCTCGAGAAGGGCTCCGCGCCGGGGCTTGGCCGGAGCCGCTCCAGCCTCCGGCAGGCCACACCCCCGCTGCTGCCTGAGCCGGGGGAGAGCAGTCATCTGTCTCCCCGGGCCGAGGAGAGAGAGGAGAGGGGAAGGGGCGGTGCCCGACGCACCTCGGGGTGGGCGCGCTCGGTGTCCCCCTGCGATGGAGACGCTTCGGTTTGGGATGGCCGAGGTAGCAGCTGCTGGCTCGTGACCCCCGCTCTTTGGGGACGGCTCAGGCTTGCTCTCTCTTGCTCCTCTGCCTTATGTAGTTAGTCTACAAACGTCCAGTGGCAGCGCAAGGGCAACTCAGCGGCAGGCTGTTTCGAGGTAAAGCACCTCGCCCTGGAAGCAGAGAAAAGAAAGTGGAGGAAGCAAAAGGAGAGGAATCGCAGTCTGCACTCCCCTGCGGGGAGACCTGCGACTTCTGGGGAGGGGGACTGGACTCTTCGATGGTCTCCAAACCCGTCGTAGGGCTTTGCTGGAGACGATGAAAAGGTGCAGATCTGCCCTGCCTTGTACCTGACTTGGCACTGACATGCATCCCCACCCTGGCCGAGCACTGAGAGATGCCCTGCCTCCCCCAGCAGGGAGAGGTGTCAGGAAAACCCAGCTACTTCTTACCTGAACTGCATTGTGAAGTTGCTGGCCTCGCCCTCTGAAGTCTCTGTAATGAATCAGATTGTGCCAGGTTATGCCTTGTACTTGGCCCCTCATCTGCACTAAACCCATGGTAACAATTCTGTGACGATTCACAGGGCTGTAGAGCATCACTGCAGACTGTTGTTTTATATTTCTTAGTGCCAAAGCTCGTTTTCCTCTTTCCAGCACAGTCTGTTATGCAGAATTCTGCTGACTTGACCAGACACTGCTAGTCAGTGATGGTTAATGCCCTCCAGAAATGTACAGATGTGGAGCTAGAAACACTACCTATTAACAACAGCACGACACTTCCCATTTCAAGTTTCTGCTTCAGTTGCCTA